>BSBM01000719.1:11717500-12237500 GCA_027924585.1 Larix kaempferi | reverse complement strand
TGAGCTCAGAAAATTAAAACCTCCAGCCTTTGATGGATAGAAGTTAGGTGACGGTGCAGAACTATGGATTATGGAAATGAATAAGTATTTGCAATTGCATAACTAATTAGAAAACCAAGAAGCGCGGATTGCAATATATAATTTGCAAGGAAAGGCTTATAAATGGTGGAAAAATCTCAAACAAGTGGAAAGTTTAGACGAGAAGCAGATTTCTTGGAGGAGATTCCAAAGACTTTTCAAGAAAGAATATCTATCGCAACAGTTTTATGAAAAACAAATACAGGATTTCTTTGACCACGAATTGGGAAATATGTCCATGGAGGACTATGAAAAGAGATTCTTGGAGCTGCTAGGATATGTTGATTTTATTAAGGATTAAAAGGTGAAAATACAATTTTTTATCAGTGGCTTGCCTACGTACTATAATGATAGATTGACTTATGATGAACCTCGCACTCTGAAATATTGTTTCGGAAAATCTAGATGCTTGTATGAGCAAGGAAAAAATAGGCAGGAAGTGCAAAAGGTTTGGAAAGGTAAGCTGAAAGAGAAGCAAGATCAGAGGAAAAAGTGGTTTAATCGTCTGGATATCAAGAAGGACAGTTACACTTACTTTAAACCACCGATAGCGAAAGGAGAATCCATGATGGATGAGTCTTCAGGGAAAAATAAATCAACCCAAGGAAAATGTTGGGGATGTGGTGGTGATCACTTCTTAAACAAATGTCCTGAAAGAAGAAATAAGGGAACTAGTGTGTATAATATGCAAGAAGCTTCTACTATTGGCGATGTTGCTAGAAGCGTTCCTCGCATCTATGCAGAATTGGAAAATCACCAAGATGATCATCAATATTCTATGATTGAGATTGAAGGTAAATTAAAAGATATGCCTATTTCTATTTTAATTGATTCTGGAGCTTCTTATAGCTATTTTAATACTAACTTGGTTGAAAGGTGTAAATTGGTGACTCATAAATTTTTTAAGCCTAGAATTGTTCGATTGGAAACTGGTATGAAGAGGAAGATCATAACTATGGTCAAAAGTTGTAGTTTTGAAATGAATGGAAACCAAACCAATGCAGATTTGGACATCATTCCTCTTGGATCCTATGATGTCTTGATCGGAATGGATTGGTTAGAGAAACACTTTTCTATGTTGGGATGCCACAATAAATTTATTACATGTTTGAATGATGATGGAAGCAATAGTGTACAAATAAGAGGCCTTCCGATACCCATATCCTTAAGATAGATTTCAGCCTTACAAATGAAGAAATGTATCAGAAAAAGGTGCCATTTGTATGCAATTCATGTAGAAGAATTGCCTACTGAAAAATAAACAAGTTTGGATGAATATCCATTGCTGAAAGAATTTGAATATGTATTTCAAGAAGTTCCTAGGTTTCCACCTAGGAGGGATATCGAATTCACAATCGATTTGTTGCCTGGAACTGCGCCAACATCGAAAGCACCATATAGAATGGGTACTCCATAGTTAAAAGAATTGCAAATTCAACTTGTGGAGATACTTAAGAAGGGGTATATACGACCTAGTATATCACCTTGGAGTTCTCCAGCTATTTTTGTAAGAAAAATGGCACACTTAGATTATGTGTTGACTACAGGCAGTTAAACATGGCCACAATTAAGAACAGGTACCCTCTACCTAGAATTGATGATCTTTTTGATGAGTTGAGAGGTGCACGAATATTTTCTAAGATAGATTTCAGATCCAGATATCACCAGATACGCATTAAAGATGAAGACATATGTAAAACCACTTTCAGAACTAGATATAGGCATTATGAGTTTACATTGCTTCCTTTTGGTTTGACGAATGCTCCAGCTACATTCATGTGGTTAATGAATGGTATATTCTTGGAGTTTTTGGATAAGTTCATTATAGTATTTTTGGATGATATACTTATATATTCCAAAAACGAGGACGAGCATGAAGAACATCTCAGGATTACTTTGCAAATCTTGAGAGAAAATCAATTGTATGACAAGCTTAGCAAACGCACTTTCTATTAGAGACGGTTGTTATACTTGGGCCATATATTTTCCGAAGAAGGTGTGGCAATGGACCCAGTTAAAGCGAAGGCTATTATGGAATGGCCTACTCCTCACAATGTTTCTGAGGTAAGATCATTCATGGGACTGGATGGTTATTACATAAAGTTTATAAAATATTTCTCAAAAATAACCCATCCAATTACATATTTGCAAAAGAAAGGTGTACCTTTCAAATGGAGTCAGAAATGTGAAAACAATTTCAAAATTCTTAAGGAATTGCTCACATGCGCACCTATATTGAAAATTTCAGACCCAGATAAAGAGTTTTTGGTATGTACTAATGTGTCACTTGAAGGACTTGGTAAAGTTCTAATGCAAGAAGGACATGTGATTTTCTATGAGTCACAAAAGTTAAGGAGCATGAGAAAAACTACGCTACTCATAACTTGGAGTTAGCAGCCATTGTTCACGTACTTCGCATGTGGAGGCACTATCTTCTGGGAAGTAAGTTTGAGTTAAGAACTAATCACAATAGTCTAAAGTATTTATTTGATCAGCCTCAGATGGGTTGAATTTTTAAGTGAGTTCATTTTGAAATCAAGTATTTAAAAGGCAAAGAAAATTGAGTAGGGCAAAAGGGGTCAGTTGATGCATGTTTTAGCCATCAGTACTTGGAATTATGAATTACAAATTAGATTGCATGAAGCATTGAAAAATGACAAAATTTATCTACAAGTGACAAGAGCATTGCAAGAAGGAAATAAATCATTAAAGTTATGCAATTATGCATTGACAAAGGATGGTATTCTTCACTTTAAAGATATCATTTATGTACCTGACAATCAAGAGTTGAATAAATTAATAATGATTGAAATTCATAATCTAACATATGCAGGGCATCCGGAATACCCGAAAAACTCTAACAAAAACAAAGATAAATTATTATTGGCCAAACATGAAGAAGGAAATGACTAATTACATTGCACATTGTTTAGAATGTCAAAGAGTCAAGGCAGAGCATCAATATCCAGCTGGTTTACTTCAACCTTTGTCTATTCCAGAGTGGAAATGGGACACAATAACTATTGATTTTATTACAGGTTTTCCGAGAACCATGAGGCAGCATGATTCTATCATGGTAGTGGTTTATAAGTTAACCAAATCATCCCATTTTATTCTAGTTCAATCAACTTTCAAGGAAGCTAAAATTGCAGAAATTTATATGAAAGAATTTTCCAAGTTACATGGCATTCCGAAAGCCATTGTGTCGGATCAAGATCCGAAATTTACCTCTAATTTTTTTAAAGGATTATTTAAGTAGTTTGAGACTAAGCTTAATTTTAGCACAACTTATCATCCCCAAACTGATGGGCAAACCGAACGTGTAAATCAAGTTATGAAAGACATGCTCATGATGTATGTCATGGACAAACCAGGCAAATGGGAAGAGTATTTGTATTTGGTTGAATTCGCTTATAATAATGGGTATCAAGTATCTTTGAAAATGAGTCTGTTTGAAGCTTTATAAGGTAGACAATTTAATGTTCCAATCAATTGGGACAAACCAATAGACAGGTTAATCATTGGTTTTGAAATGCTTCAGGATATCGAACGACAAATAGTAAAGATAAAACAATATTTAAATATGGCACAAGAATGTCAAAAGAGCTACGCAAATAAAAGAAGAAGTCATAGAGAATTCCAGGTTGGGGACATGGTGTTCCTGAAAGTTAGAGGCAAGAACATTTCCTCGCGGTTGGGAAACTGCAAGAAGTTGGCCGCTAGATTTTGAGGCCCATTTGAGGTCCTTTGTAGAGTTGGATTAGTAGCTTACGAGCTAGCACTACCTCCCACAATCAAAATACACAATGTATTTCAAGTTTCATTACTGAAAAAGTATGTTTATGATAATAATCATGTGCTTGATTGGTATGTTCTTCAGGTGGAACCCGGAGGGGAAATATAGGTTCAACCGCTTTGCATATTGGATCGTAGAAGCAAGGTACTCAGGAAAAGAGTCATCAGACATGTAAAATTCCAATGGACCCATTACAACCCTGAGGAGTCTACTTAGGAATTGGAAGATATAATGCGGGAAGAGTATCTGCATCTATTTTGAAATGAGTATCTAAACAATGTAAATATTCATGCAGTACTTGTGTATATGTATATTTCTAATACAATGGTAAACACCGAGGATGGTGTAAACTCTAAGGGGAGGGGAATTGTAATACCCTTTTCCCAGATTTATAACTGATACTGCATTCTAAAAAAAATTTGCTATGCAGTATGTACATAGCATGTTTATTATTTTCATATAAAATTTCCAGTTGGTTGCGTGGTGAGAAATATGCTGAAGAGGAGATCCAGATATTAATCGAGGTTTGTGAGGGGGTAAGGTTTACCTGTGTACCTTGTCTCCTTGTTCAGTTGTTTTATAAACCTTATGTTAAAATCCCAAAACCCATGTTCCTAAGCCAAAATCAAATGGGGGAGTGATTAACAATTAAATATTATTAACTAAAATTTTGGGAGAACTTAATTCATTTTAATTAAGTTGTTAATGGAAATTGGGAAAGAAGGGAACGTGGTTCCTTTGGGATAGCCACGTGGGAAAACGAAAGATAACACTCATTTTCCATGAATGTTGGGGGTGAATTTCGGGGGGTGGCGAATTCCTGGGGGAAGAGGAAAATATGGAGTCATGGACAGTGAAGAGTATCACGGTGTGACTTTTAATTCACGGAGGTGAAGAAAAATTTGTTTTTATAACCTATTTTGACAACCTGTACTAGAATTGTATTTCCTTTGGTTGAATTAACCAGTCAATTGGAAATTTGTGCATGAAACCCCGAGTGGAATTACAACACTTGCAATGAAGTGTATCGTTGTGTGTCTGTGAAGGAGCTTTGGTGGGTTAATTGCGGAATTGACAAGGAATTGGTTAGACACTATTGTTTTGGTTGTGCCTGGTAGAGATTATTTCATATTTCCCAGTTATTTCTATGTTTTCCCTATGAGTGAGTTGAGGGGGTTGGTGAGTTATCTCTAGTTAATTTTTGGATCTCAGCTCGGGGGTGGACTTGGGAGCTGAAATAATACATGATGGACGAGCTCTACGATTGGGTGGAGCGTGGATCACATGCAGTCAGTTGCTTGTTTCAGGACAGAATTATTAGATAATTATATTCAGAATTCTAATTCTCTATAATTTCTCTGTTAAATGATAATTTGAGAGAAAGTAATGTTGAGATTTCATGCCTCGGATGCAGGTGTAAACAATGATATGGCCATGGATAGAAGAATCACCCACCCACCTGGAAGTGTGGATCCCCCACCTGGCAGCGGCTCTCTACCGGCGCCCTTCCCCTAGAAGCGACTTTAATAAGGTGTCATGTTCTGGACTACCTGGCATCCTCATGCGCGACTAGTTTAACTCACTTCATGATCTGGTGGTTGGCATTCATGCTGGCGCATTTATCTACGTCCCATATCCATTACTAGATTTGTCTTTCCATAATGCTCTTCTGTGCAAGGTATGGGTGCTTCCTCTCCAAGTTACTTGATATGAGGCTTCCTCTGCATGCTCCAGAGGTCATCACCTACCTTTGTTATTCTTTTCCTTCTCCGACTGCTGAAATCGCTACTCCATATTTGTTCTCCTGTGAACTTGCTGATAGCGCCATGACTCGTCTGCGTGGTACCTCCATGCATGGACCTGGCCATGGCATTGGTAGTATTTCCACTTCCACAGAGAAAGATGAGAAATCCATCAGTGGCTATGATTATAATGTCTATGTTCCTATTCATAAGCTGGTCGATGAATGGGAATCACACAACGTCGCTGAGACTCTTTCCTTTGGTAACCAAGGTAATCAAATCAATTGCTATTGGTTGATGAAGAACATGTTGGGAACCCTGGTTGAAGAAATGTTGGATAACTGGAACATGGCCAAGGTCTCTATAATGGATACTGAGACTCACATGGCCCATCTGGATGGGATGCTGGCTGCTCTGGAATCCTGCTTGGCTAGAGTTAAATACTCTTTCCTTCATAATTATGCTCCTCCCCACGACTCTAGTCCTGAACCTCGCATAGAGGGACTGGTTGGAAAAGTGAACACTCAAGTTGATGGAACCGCTACTACAATAGATGCCCATGCCACAGACAGCTCCCTCAATGAGTCCCTTGGTGTAGCTACTGCGGAAGTCTCTGCTCCTATTTGGGGCTCCACTTCAGGGTTGGGTTCTCTTATTACGGTTGTCTTATAGGGGGGCCCTCCCCTGGGACCTTCTTCCCTATACCCTCTACTATAGGTTCTCTGCACTACAAGAGGGTAAGGAAGTTTGAAGATGATGTTGTTACTCCGTGCAAGACAGAGCCTTTGCCTCTCAAAATCCTGGTTCAAAACTAGGATGAAGACTTCTTCGGTAGTTTCCCCATTATCGAAGACAAACCCAACCCCAGAACGCCTACGCCAGCACCTAGACTTGATCCAAAAGAGCCTAGCTCCTCTTTTTTTTGGTCAACATTTCCAATTTTCTTTGTTGTGTCTTATGGTTTACTGTAAGGATCTAGTATGTTTATCTGATCTGGTTTAGTCCATGTTTTTACTGTTCATATGTAATTATGTCAATGTCTCTCAACCTATAGGTGGGCAGGTCTACAGATGCCTTTTTTTGAACTTTCTACTCTACAAGAAGCTTTAGAAAGCTCTCATATCTACAGAGTCTCATGTGCATGTAACTTTTTTGTACTATAATATATTTTCCTTATGCATTTTACAAAACAAAAAATGTTGAGATTTCATGGTTTTGAATTTGTATTCTGTTATATATTAATTCTCTGCAAGTATGCTTTGAGAAATTATGCTTACGACATTTCTGTGCATAATAAATATAATTTGGGTACAAATGAAATTTAAAAGAATTATATTTTGGGAAATCATATTTTCTAGGTTGAAATAATAAATTCCTTGTTTTAATTTAATCCCTGAGAATATAATAACCATTACATAGAATTTCCAGAATTGAATTAAATTCAGGAAATTGATGGTCATTTTCTATTTAAAGTATTTCTTTGGTTACATTTAGAAAAATATGAAGGAATTAACCCGTTCATATTCTCTATATATTTGAAATTGGAACTTAACAAATGGCTGGAAAATGTCCTAGTTTTTAGGAATTGGTAAAAATGGTTAAAATGGAGTTATGGTGAAAAATTTGTGAAAGATAATGAGGAATAAATGTTCAACTGTAAATCATAACTTGAATTATGCATGGTTTATAAATACCATCAGCTGAGTTATCATTACCATTATTATTCTGAATTGGTTTGTTGTTTTAGTTTAAAGAGATGATTTAGTTAACTAAAACAAAACCATGGACTAGTTTAGTTAAGTAAACGTTTTGCAACTAATACTGAAAGGTTGAAGACATGTTATATATATGTTTATGGGTCTTATAATAGACTTCTGCTTCCGCAATTGTGTGCATAATGTATTATGCATGTAATTAATTTATAAATATGTTATTCTTTATAAAAAAAATTATGTGTGTTTTGTTTAGTCATTGTAACTCGAGAGGGCGTTACACTAGGGGATCATCTATCTATGCCATTATTTCACTCTAGGATTTATCTAAGTCACACCATTCATGTTTGCACAACCGAAATGGGATCAACAATTAAGAACATGTGTTTTATCCTTGGAGGTCACATGTTCAAATTTGGAGGGAGTAAGGTATGTACACATCCATAGAATAAGATATCAATTTTTTTTATAAAAATGGGGTTCTTTGTCTCACATACAAGATTGTCTCATACATCAATTTGTCAGCTAGCTAGATTGTGACAATAAATAGGTTATTATTATTATTATTATTATTATAAAGATACCAACTCTCACTTTCATGTTGAAGTTATGTCAAAATGATTCCAAACTTCTGATATGACATCGATGATCTCTTATCTTATGCTCTTGGGATACTTGGATATCCTGTCTCCTTCAACCCTCCACTAATGTGAGGTTTATGCAATAGGTTATTGTCTTTACTAGATTTATTTTTCCTTGTTGGATCAATTGGTTGCTTTATGGTAAATTCATCATTGTCTCACTTTCTCTAGTCTTTTTCAACTAATATCACCACCTTAAAGGAGATTCCAAGACAATTTGTGAGTAATAAAAGTAACTTCTTATTGAGGGTACCTGGATCATCATACTTACATTTAGGGTCAGATATTTTGTGTATGATTGATTTCTTCCATGTTTTATTTCATTGAATTCTTGTGTTTCATTTATTTTGTGGAGATGGTATTTCCAATCTTGTTTTGCAGGAGGATACCAACACCATCTATGTATGTTGAATAGGGCTTATCACCTACTTTAGTTCCTTTTCTATATCCCCTTTTCTTAGCTCAACTATCTTTCGATATTATGAGTTAGTTTATTTTCTTACAAAACCTAGCTAAGAGTTCAAGCTCGCTTAGGGTAGTTGACAAACCCTAGGGACTTTCCCATTTTCTTTCTCGCCATAAGTAAAAGCGGTTAATTTAATTAATTATCGATGTCCATTATGTATGTATTAAACTACAGATTAGATAGTATAGATACTATCTCCTTTTATCTCTTTGCATTTAGCTAGTTAGTGCACATGAACATAAAAAATAAAACCGATTTTACTTTTTTTCCTTTATTGCATAATCTACTTAGTTTTGTGTTTTCTTTTAATAATAGGTATAAATTGACACATAGCACTTTAAGATACAACCCTATATCATACATAATGAACAATTTTTTATCACCAATGAATCTAGTGGTAACCTCCTCCTCCTCTCTTCTCCCTTCATTAACTTGTTTTATCAATTTCTCCTAAAAATAAGGTGACGAGTCCACTTTTCTTGTGAGCTCCCATAGATTTGGACTTACCTCCTATGTGGTAGTGTTGTTTCCTCACTCTAACCATCGCTCTAGAATTTTGATGACTCTGTTGGGGTGTTTACATTACTAGTTACCTTTCTCAAGCAAATACTTTATTTTTCCTTTTTCTCTTTCTCTTGTTTCTCTATGGACACTGATTTCCCTAGCTCTCCTAGCTCTAGCTACTCCCATTTTGGTCTTGAATAGTGCCTCCCTCAAAACATGTAAACTAATTACATGCAGCACAAATGAGCATTGTTAACATACATGGAAAATTTATCCAATTGCATATCTAACAAACATCTAAGGACAACCTTCTAGCCAACATATTGAACTATGCTTTAAGGGAAGCCTTCAAAATTATTAAAATTTCTCCCTTCTTACACATGAACCAAATTAACATGGAATATTTATAGGCACTCATTTGAACGTGACACAAGTTGGTATTCCTAGCCAAGAGTTTCATGCAATTTTATGAGCTACCTTCAAGTGAAGTTGACATTCAACCCATGTTGCTTTCTCCTTGTCAAGGTAGAATCCAACGTGTTCCTTTCCTTGTAGGTTGGAACCAAAATGAACACAAAATGATAGATATATGTGGAGATATATTAACATGGTTTGGATAATAATATTTCAAATTCAAGAAACCTTAGACTATGCAATTAGGAACATTTGACCATGAGCTACTTTGTGGGTTTATCTAGAATAGTGGTGGGGCATGCCAAGTCACATGGCATACCACTTGACCCCTGTGTGCACATCTAAATATCCATTGACCATCGAGAGATCCAAGAGAGCCCATTGATCCAAGTGAGTCGAGACCAGTGTAGAGGAGGGAGTCAAGACCACCGAGACCATTGCAGAGAAGGGATTCGAGACTGCCAAGAGAGTTGGTTCTGCCGAGACCATTGTAGAGGAGGGATACGAGACCACCGAGAGATCTGAGACAACTGAGACCATTGCAGAGGAGGGATACGAGACCTCCGGTACCATTGCATAGGATTCCACTGATACTAGGAGATCGAGACCATTACAAAGGAGGCCACCAAGACCAGGAGATCGAGGCCATTGTAGAGGAGGTTACCGAGATGTCTTTGGTAATTTTGAAATGAAGACTTCGTAAACCAGATTTGGGGGTTTGGAAATGCAATGTGTGTGTTGTTGGGGATTTTCAATACATTGATATATAGGAGAATAATAATTTACAGCATTTGGTTACAGAGAAAGACAATCATCTTGTTCCCTAATATTAGCAGCAAGAGTTTACATTGTGCATCCTCTATCTGATGTTGTATCTTGTTGTGATTGCATCATTGCACCCTATTCCCAACCACTTACCTTCCTCTATCCATTTCTCACGGCTATCTCATGTATTATTTTCCCTCAATGTTGCTGGAAAAACTCCAATTAATACTTTTGAGTTAGGGTTTATAACTCCTTTTCAGTTACTTCCATGTGGCTGTCAGCGTTCTCTTTTTTTACATGGTTATTTTATTTTATTTTCAAAATATGAAACATATCATAGATTCAAAACAAATTATAAAAGAATAAAAATTAATGGTTATTGAAGCATGGGGAATCAAGGCCCAACATGGTGGAAAGATCTTTTATACCACTTTATTCCCAATTCCTAACCACCCACATGGAGATGTTACCAAACATTAAGCAAAACATATCACCTTTAACCTTCAATAGAAACAACAACAAATCACCTCAGGTCTAGGCAAGTTTGGGCATAGTTTTAGCAGTAAATAGCCATGTAAGACCAATTCTGAGTATCCATGTGGGTGAAAAAGTAGCAGTAAAGAGAAAATGGGATGACATACTATCATTTGTAGGATACAACATGATAAAGAATCTCTTAGGTGGTTTGATTGCCACAAAATCTTAATTTCTGTTTGGAAGATAGATTTTATAGTTTCTAACAAGGTTAGTGATTCTCGCATGTGACCTAAAAGAAGAATGATAAATGCACATTGGATTCCTAGAAATATAAGTTTCTAAATTTTTATGTATGTGAATGAGGTACTTATTTTCATTTTGGCATCATATCCCATGTAACTTATCATGGTCATTTCCAACATAGTAGAGGAGGTGTTTCATCTTTAGTATTCATTGCAAATGATAGTGGGAAACTAAATACATAACAAGAGTTTTGAAAATCCTAGATGCACTGATGATTTCAATGTGGGACTCAAACCAAAACGAAAAATATAGAATCTATCAATAGCACAAGATCAACATTCAAGTCTCTTAGGAAAATGTTGATCCTAATCATCGTTTAATTTCAAATTTGATTTTTGTGTGCATGGATTATGTGTCCATTTCCTATGGACTGTGGGCATCTACTAATAAATTAGGATATATTCCCCGAATCAATACATGAGATGTAGTTTATACCATTTCCATGTTGACAAAAAATCCAAGACTGAGTAGATGAGAAGAGAAGCATGGACGTATGCATAGCCAAATCAATTCATTGTGTGGTTAGTGGTTTGAAATAGAGCTTGTGTGTTGAATTGGACGAGAGTGAATTGTGGTTTTCATTTTTCATGGGAATTTTTGTATTAGGGTATAGAGTTGGAAACATGCTTTCGACATATGGTTCAACCCATTGAGCCAACCCTTGGAGTTATGATAAACCTATTATAGGGTAGAGTAAGGTGTGAGGATTCCAAGAATGCGGAAATGTAGGGGGGTGATTATTGGAATCCCAATGCAACCAACCATGATTATCTTACATGACTATCAAGAAAATCCAAAATATGCTTATAAAACACTTCTATTTGGACAAAGAATAGATAGAGTGATGGATGGGGTCATTAGTATTTCATTGTGAGAGGAAGATCCTAATGTTAGGGTGCGTAGGTGAACTCAACCAAGTTGTAGACATCATAGAGAAGTATTATGCTATAAATTCTCAATTTCTTCTGAAAAGATTGTCAAACTTGCATATAAATATACTCGTTGTCCATATATATATAAAGAAGTTGTTTAATAAGAGTGTGGAAATTGATTGAGAATATTTTTCAAGACGTAACTTTTTTCTTTTACAACAACTAATAGTATTTTCATTGATATATAATAGGATATTTTAACACCCAGAAATTGTTCACTAGCTCATCTCCCTAGTCACATAACCCATTTGTCCACTTTTCCTACTATTTTGGCCTCCAAAACCCTAAAGAACCCTCAAAGGGTTACCAAAAAGGAAAAAAATCATTATTTCCCTCCTTAATTAATGAAATTCCTTCAAAAATGTCAAAAACCCTAAAAAATGGTCCAAAATTCCCAAAAATGAAATAAAAAGGGAAAAAAGTCAAAAATAATTTCAAAAAAAGGGAAAAACCCTAAAACCATTTACAAATAGTATTGGTTTCCTAAAACCATGGGTCAATACTCCACCACCCAAAAACTCTATAAAAGGTGATGGAGGCCCCCCATTTCAAAATCCATCAATCACTCTTCACACCCTTATGCTGTCGAAATTCCTATTGAACCCTATCCTATCACCTTGAGCTTGAGTTCACCAATTTAGTTGAGTTTTGGATACCATTGAGCATTTGGAGAAGGGACAAGAACTATGGAGAACTGGTGCACTACTCTTGTAATGTTGTAAGGACTCCAACAAACTCACCATTTGAGGTAATACCATTGCAAACCCTTATTTGCCCATTAATACAAAAAATTTGAAATTCCATTTACTGAGTTCCTCATGGTTGTTTACCTTTTAGTGTTGTAGTTTAGATTTATTTTTATGTTATCATATGCACATGTCACATTTTAATATTTAGTTTTTACTTGTTTCATGTATCATTTTTTACCCATTATTGAACTGGTACTAAGGGTTCCTATTTCCTTGCATCCTTTTTTCTACCTTTACTTTTCTACTATTTCCTTGCTGCAACATTTAAAATATTTTAATTTAGCATTCACATTTCAGCAAGTCATTTTATTTTACATAGCAGTTAATACTTTTTTATGATTCATTGATCGATTTGCCCGCTTGGAAATATTAGGTTTACACCATGTGTGCACACACTTGGTCACCATAATTAAAGTGAGCCTTAAAATCTACCTAACTCAACCAAATTTAATCCCACATGGGGAACACAAAAAGAACTTTGTAAATAAGTAGGACATTGGGGATAGGCATCCAAATAACACCCCTTTGCCACTTACACTTGAGACATAGTTGTTGTCATCTAGGGATCCAAAATCCCCAATTACTTGTTGGTACAGTTAACACCAGTTTGTTGGAGGGCCTCTCCCTTAGGAGGGAAAGTAGCAAGACTGGTTTCGGAGGTCTGAGTGGAATATTGCACTCCATTCTATACTAAAGGACACCTACTCATTGTTCTCATCGTACATACCATATTTGGTGTGCGACGACCTAAGAACTGAAGTTGTGGGACACCTTTCCGGATGTGCCATGAACGGGGTAGCTTAGTTTCCATTCTTCTAGGGCTCTTTTACTGGGATCCCCTCTCAGTAGAGGGATATCCTTAGCCGTTTGGTTCTCCATTTCGTATTGCTTGACTATGGATTTCATCACCCTGCTGGGGATACGATTTGTGTGAGATTTCATATCTTTTAGATACATGTTTTCTTTCTCCTATACCCCCATCTGATTAGTGAGTCTACCTTTTTATTTTTTAGGAGTGTTGCTTGCTGGTATTCTGACCATTTTTATTGCCACTCTGCTTGTTGTAGCACAATTGTTGCAGCAAGTGTTTTGAGCTTGTTGTTGGCCTTAGTGTCGCATTTTTTAAGAGCTCTCCTTTTTCATACATGGTTGCACTTGGATTTTTTAGAGTTTTCTCTCCCACATACATTTAGCACTTTTTACACTTGTCACCATTGATTCAATGAGACACTCTCAGCTCCTATGGGGCCAGTCCTCATTGTACGGTTCACTTAACACCACACGTCATAGACGAACAACTTCGTCGCCAGATACATATACTGACGAACCTTATTTTACTTCTTATTATGAGTCAAAATTTCCCACTTACACAGCCCCGTCTATCCCCATGGCTGGTATGACTTCCAACCCATTTTATGGTGGGATTGTTGGTAGTGGACCCACCACTATACCAGCTTCCACTTCAACATCCATCCCTACCATACCATCTATAGGACCTACACCTAGCATCCCCGTCACTACATCCATCCCTATGGTTAGTGGATATGTTACAACTACAGTCCCGTTGGTGACTTGTAGTACACTTGGGGGCATGGGCCCTTCCTACACAATTCCCACACCTTTGAATAGAGGTCCCACGATCCCCATCACGACTCATACCATTGATCCCCATATTGGGGGCAGTGGCCCTACTATTTCCACTACGACTAGCACTCACATCCTTGCGATCATGTCACATCCTTCTACCAGTTTTCCATTCATGGCTAGCCTCAACCTCCCTGATCTATCCCGATTGACCAACGATCCTATCCGACATGAATCCACATGTCCTCCCATTCCTACCAAACTCCCTTCGGACATCCCCAAGTTTGAACAGAACGTGGGTGAGGACCCCCAAAACCACATCATGTCCTTCCACTTGTGGTGTTCCTCCAACTCCATAGTGGATGACTCCATCTGCCTCACCTTTTACAACAGACCCTTAGTGGCTCTGCAGCTAAGTGGTACATCGAACAAACTCATGGGACACATTCTACCTTTACATCCCTTGCTTCGAATTTACTGCAGTTACTTTAGTTACCAGTCCATTACGATGCTGGTGTAGAGATCCTACTGTCTTGCAGATAGAACACCCCTACCCACATCATTGACCATATTCATGTGTGGCGTAAACGTCAAAGTTTATGCAAGATCAATTTAGACAATCTCATCTCCCTAAATTGGTTTTTGAAATCTCTTATACTGGTTATTTCCAAGTATGTGGCATCTGAACGGCCCCAATCCGTAGAAGAAGCCATTCTAAAATACCTGCAGTTTGACCTCATCTATGCTCAGTTAGGATACCTATATTCCATTTTACCTGATGCTCCCCATGGCAATTCCTCTCGGAAAGATGCCCCGGGGGCATCCCACGCTGCCGAAGACATTATTGGACACGTTGTTTCTCATAGTCAACCTTATACTGCTATGCCTCCTGCTAGTTTCCTGGCTTATAATCCTACACCCAATTCCATTATGAGTGATCCCTAGATTTCACACGCCACCGCACATTCAGGAGCAACATCTTTGTATGCTCCCCAATCCCAAGCCCCTCATGTCCATGGACCTCCATGTCCAACTTATTTCTATGGTCACACACCACCAGCATACACTCCTCCCTCTGCACCTCCTACCTACTACCATCAATAGGCTGCCCCTGCACCGACACAACCTCAAGCCCCTGCAAGTTACTATCCCCCGCAGGAAGCACCTGCACAACCTCCATCCCCTCAAGCTTACTATCCACCGCAGGCAACACCAACACCTTCTTAACCAAAAAATCCGCCTACCCCCCAAGGGCAAGTTTATGCCCAACAAAACCAACAACAAAATCATCTTGCCCCAAGAAACCAGCAAGACCAACAAAATTGGGGAAGAGGATGTGATCGAGGGAACAACCAACCCCCATATCATGGCAGCTAACCAACCAATCCCCCAAACAATAACGATGCCGCCCCAACTAACCAGAACCTTGATCGACCACCACATCAAGGAAATAATCCCAACCTGTGTACGAACCACCTTTGTTCTATCTGTGGGGCATATGACCATTATATGCACAATTGTCCCCACCTAGAGCAAGCTCGCCAAATTTGGAATGATGTCGCCCAACAGTAAGGACATGTTGCACCACCAACACCTCCCAACCCTCCACAACCTAATGCACAACCCATGGTGCTACATAATCCCTTACCCACGCAAGGAGTAGTGAACATGGGGGGTTCACTCAGTGAACTTGTTACATAGCACCATCGTTCTCAGGATATTAAAGAATATCCCTAATTTCACTAAATATTGGAAAATCCCTCTTGAAATTGTATTGTTGAACCCCCCTCCCAATATACCTTTCCAATTAAGAAAACCCCTATTTTCACCAGATATTGTAGGTATCCATTTTTATCAACCCATTTTTAATACCCCCTTTATATAATATTATCAAGGTGTAACAAACAGGATCCTAATGCATCTTAGTATAAGCAAACAAGATGCTAAAGAAAGTAGTAGTATAATGCTAACAATGATCCCACTAATATTGTAGGGGCGACTGATCAATTTGTAGCATTGGATAGTGGAAGACCCAATGAAATAGTAATGGGGAAGGTAAAATGAGTAAAAGGAAACCAGTTAAGAGATCAATGTAACAAAGAAAGTAAAAGATAGATAGTCCAATAGTCAGTGCAATGCTTATAAAAGATGAGAATTATAGATGTTTCAAACCACAACCTACCAATCTACCAATTTTATATCATGTAAATACAAATATAGCCTTAGAGAGCTCATGTTTTTTATAAGCTTAATAAAATAAACTCCATAAAAATACAAAATTGAAACCCTTTCATGGATGGACTTCCCTACCTTCCTATCAAAACAATCATCATTGATGTTTGAACCCAAATGAACATAGAAAAATTCCTCTTACTTTCCAATAACACCATATGATCATGTGCATATCTTGGATTTGGGTCATTCACAAGATTCAATGAATTACCTCTACTTCCTCTACATTTATTCTTGCAATCAAGGGAATTAGAAACATTTAGTTACATTTTTGTGGGTTAATATATCTAATTCTTTTTATCTTTAAGGGAGAGGAAAAAATATCCATTGTTAAGTTTCAATCATGCAATAGATATAAAGATACATAGATGGTGAAACTTATATGATACCATTTCATGGTAATAATAACATATAATGTATGTAAACAAGTATTTAGATTTTCACCTATGTTCATGTCAGTTCCAATACAATATTAAGAAGGATGCCTTGCATATAAGAATTGAAATTTCAATTATGAATGTGCCAAATATAACTCAATCTAATAACTATTCTTAACTGGAAATGTGAAAATGTTAAAGAAGAATACAAAAAGTTGAAAGAAATTATTAGTCAAGAAAGATTGATCTAACTTTTCTTGGTTCCAGTGATCCAAGAACGATTGATCTCACTTTTCTTTCTTGTCATGGAACAAGGTCTGATTGAATCTCAATACCCACCTAAACCCCAACCTAAAAAATTAAGAGTTAGATATTTTACTAGAATGCCTACAAAAATTACAATATAATTGTTCAACTCCAGAAGTCTCGATTAGCTACATCTCTTAACCTTGGAGTTGACAAGGAACCAAAAGCACACTCAAGCATACTGAACAGTTTCATAGGCTACAACGTGACTTATAGCTAGAAAAGAAACACACTTTGGAAATTGGCCTCATATAGAACAACAAAAGGTATAATGTTACAAGCTTTACTCACTTTTAACACTAGAAAACTCAACCTCAATTACAAAGAAAGCGTAAAATCTTGCATACATATTCATAAGTGGTAACATTGACCTTTTGGACATCACATCAATAACATTCTACATAAAAAAAACAAAATACTACCACCATGGTTATCTCAGTGCCACAAAATTCTAATATTGTAATGCATGCTATTCCAAGAATCATACCTCATATCTAAATAACTTCGCCAAGCAACAAAAAGAGTAACCCCACAAAAATAAAACATAGAGCATAGTTAATAGTAATAGTTGCAATATTATCGAAATTTTAAAAATCCAAACACATTGCAGAATTTGCTCCGAGATCTTTACAAAGACCTTCAAGTCTTTGCTGGAAGAAGAAAGGATGAAAAAAATTAACTAACACATAAATCCATAAAGTTTAAATTAATTATAAACAAAGTTTAAATTAATTATAAACATTCACATATATTTTTATTAAGCAAAACGGAAGATATGATAAGTCAAAATCATTGTTAAATCAAGAGTATTAGTTTATCTTATAGATATGATGCTATGTATGATATAAATTGTACTCAAAAGAGTCACCTTCTCCATTTCTAGTACTAAAAAACTACTAAAAGTTTAAAGAGGGCATTGCCCTGAATTTTGAAAACATGTAAATATAAAGTATTTGATCAAATGATCTTGACATCAACTCTAAATGACCACTAGTATAGAGGAAAGCAAGTTATCCAACTTCCAAAATGTCAATTTGCTTGATTGAAAACCTTCCAACACCTTTAGCCTTGATTTTTAAATCTCGTTGACATGAGGTTGACATCATGAATTGCACATGAATTTGCATCAAACCGGGTACCTGTAACAATCAAATCATCATGTGAAATCCAAATCTGTATTGAAATCCGATTTAAAATCATAAGATGGATGGTTACACTAGCACAATATCTATCTTGAAAGCTGAAATACAACTACAAAAGATGAATGGTCAAAGAAACTTACACAAAAAAGTAGGTGGAAAAAATTAGGTTGGTTTATCCCAAAATTCACCATTCGAAGGGATCACTGCACCTGAGGCCAAAAAATATAAAATCAAGATGGCATTACTACATGAAATCAACAAAAATACAACCAATAATTATTTATAAATTATCTATTAAATGGGAATGAATAAGGAAAAATAAATTACAATAAACTTTAAATTAACCTTGTTGAGATTTCTGACAAAATCAGAAAAAACTTTGTAATCTCTTTCTTCTAATTTGTATGTGTCATTCTTGTTGTTGTATGATAAGTTGGCCATTGCTATAACAGATTCAAGTTGTACAAAAAGATGATCTGTCAAATCATACTTGTACAAGCGTTGCCCTTTTATTTTATTGTACCAACAAAAATGAAGCTCAACACCTTCTGGCCTATCCAAAAGATCAATGTCATTATGGTAATCAAACACCCTATTTCCATCCTTCTTTCTTATTCTTTGAACCCTTCCAATGTACCAAGTTCCACAAGAAACACCTTCTTTGGTACTTCGAGAAACACCTTTTCTTGTGGCACGTTCAACTATAGGTATTGAGTTTCTCTCAAACAACACCCCGGAGTCCGATCCAATTCCAAAGCCGATTGAAACATCCTTTTTTGAAGCCCTTTCATCTCGCCTAAAGTAGACCCCATTTCTCACTCTAGTCAACCTATCTTTGGATAATGTTGGATTTCCATTCAACTGACTAACCAAACAAGATTTGAACATATCCTTACCATCAAGCTCTACCACTGGTTTGGTAGTTGTGTTCACATTATCATCAATGGTATCTAAAATTTCATCCAACTCATGCCTCCACTCACTTTCCATTGTTTGCAATTCACTAACATTGAGTATGGATGAAGATGAAGATTGGAATATTGAGTTGGAGTTATTCGGTGTAGAACCATCAACTACTTCATCCACTACTTGGAATGTTGGATAGTTTTTATCCTCTGTCCATGGTTTAAACCACCAAGAAGATTGTGTGTGTCCTTCTGGTTGCATGCCAAATCTTGATAAAAGGTTTTGCGCATCATTCAATCCTACTTTCAGAGCTTCTATAATTTTATCATCTGTAGATATTGGACCATAATTAGATAATACATCATGATTCTCTGTTGTTTGTTGGTGCAATTTATTCTAGATGCTTTCTTGTTTTTTATGAGATTTATTAAAGCGAAGCCCTTGTGGATTTGATTCTTCTTCGGAAACTCTATTAAGAGTTCCAACAGCATGAAGCAAGTCAGTGAAATCATAGGCCCTCTCTGATCCAACCATCCCACCAACTTTGCTAAAGAAGTTCTCACACACATCTGACCCAGTCAAGTGCAATACACATGGCAAGTTAGAGTAGTGGTCTCGAAACAATCTCATCAATAAAACCGCAAAGTGGCACGAAATTTTCACATCCTGATATGCCTCTCTACTAATGAAATTTATGTTGGCATTAACATGAGATTGTTTCCATACCCAACATAACCATAACAAAAAGAAATGTTGAACTCTTGAAGCATTGCGCACTCTTTCCCAAAGAGTCAAACTATGAGACATAAAAATTTCAATGTAGTCAGCAACAATCATTAGATAAATCTCTGTACCTAGTGTTCTCTCTGCCCTACCACTTGTTGTACTTCTCATCTCTTTTAAACACCTTTGAACATGCCTTGAAGCAATGCGTTGCGCTGAACCCCAATTTTGTCGATCCATCCTCTCTATATCTTCAATTTTAAGCTTGTGATCATCCACTTTAAAAGTGTTATAAACCATTCTGACATGATTAAAACTTACCAACTCTTCTCCAAGGATCAAATCTCATCGGCCACTAAACAAAGGATTGATTAGCTTTTTCCCGTTGTGTATGTAATCCTGGTCATGTAGTCCTATTACGTTGCCACCATCATGCAACCCAGATAGCCTCCACCCTTCCCAAGGGATTTGATATCGAATACCTTTTGTTGAAGAATAAGCCTTCAACATAAGTTGTCTTCTTCTACTATCCCCATCAGATGAATGACCAATAATAGGTCCCCAAACAATTTTCCACGTGTTTCCTCCACATAACTTCTATTTTTTCCCATTGCTTGGCAACAAAATTTGCATCGAACCTATTGCATGTTGGATGAACAACCACAACCAAACGGGGAAGTTTTTCATGTAAAGGGTTTGCAATAATGACACGTGCATAATGACCAATTACACTGTTCTTAAAAGTGTCTGTAATAACCTCATAGCCTGCAGCTCCCTCGTCCACAGTCACTAAGAAATGTGATTGGCATTGATGATTTTCTTTATTACCACAAAAACCAACCAAAGTATCACTTTTTGCTACCCACCTAACATATTTTTTCACAACGGTCTCATCTTCAACAAGGCATACAGGAATCGGACCCTCTATACCATGTTTGGATTTATAAGAAGCATAAACCTTTCCAAGTGCCTCAAAAATGTACTCAATGCTCCCCTGGGATATATGACAATGATTTTCTCACTTGCCTTAAAGTTGTAGATATTGAAGGACCATCTAAATTCAAGCTAATGAAGCTATGCAATCTAGGACCCCCCCATAACTTAATCATATCATAAATGGATTTAGTGGATGCACCATACCTTCTCCCTGCTTTTGGACATGTCAGGTTGTGAAAGATATCTTTGACAAATTCCCAAACAGCATCTTTACCTTGTAATTTTCCTTGTCTATGTGCCTCACACACATCCTTGCAAAACCTAAATACATCTTTCCTTTCTGTAGATTCGAACAACTTGTCCTTTAGGGACCTTATTCTAATAGAGAGTATAGCAACCTTTGTCCTCTCCCACCAAAGAGCCCTCATTGTTGATCTATAGCTAGTATTTGTAACCCTTGCAACATTTTTGAGCTCAGTTTGAGTCAAAAAGTCTAATCTTCTCCCTTTCCCTGTATCTCGCCCATGTCTTTTAATGGGGCTCCTTGATTCACGATATAAACGCATCCTAAAGTCATCACAGTCTAGAATCAACTTACAAAACTTGCATGTCAATGATTCAAAAGGTATCCCTGTTTCAGAAGCCCTCTGACAATGAATATGCCTATATGTACCATCAATACGGCATTCTGTACCATGATAACATAGCATCCTCTTGGTATGCTTCTCTATGGCCCATAATTTCCCACCCCTTTGATCATCCATTAGTATAATTGTGTTCAATCTCTCCCCATTTCTATCAATATATGGATACCAATACCCCCAACATTGTAGTATCAAGGGAGATAAATGATCTACAATAATACAATAAAAGCAAATAAATTTGAAGATAAAAAATAAAATTATGTTCAATGTCATATTCAAATTAAATAATCTTGTGAAATTAACATACCTGAAGTAGAAGGATTTGCACTTGTAGAACCCCTATGTGATAGTGGTGTTGATGATGGGACCAAGAACCTAGTCAAACTCTGTTGGGACTTATCATTGGTAGGCTTCTTGGGTCTCCCAACTATGCCAGTCCTCAACCCAATTGTATTATGTGAAGCCTCATTTGTAGTAGAAATGTGCTTGTTTGATTTCATATGTTCATTTAGAGAACTAACAATATTACCACTTGCTGGTACTAAATAAAACCATTTATTGCACCATGTACATTCCACTTTTACTTTTCTCTTGTCCTCGTATCCTGCAAGTGTTGCTTCCACCACTTTGAACAAATTTGGATCTTGTGTCTTGTTGAAATCATCTAGTATTTTGATGGCTTTATCAATCTCAATTCGATCTCCAACCATTGATGTCTTCCTTTCTATGTTACATGAAGGAGTTTCACTACTTCCCACCCTTGAAATGTTACGTTGATGGGCCCTTGTTTTCATGTGATTGTTTTTGAAGTTGCGAAGTGTCCATGTTGCCAAAGATATTTCCCCTGTTCCATAATCAATACCACAACTTTCACAACGTATCTTTATTTTAGATGTTCCATTTTCTGAATATACTTTAAGAGTAACCTTCTCCTCAACAAACTCTTCCATTAAACTATTCACTTTTTGTTCCCAAGATGCCAATATAGTAGAATCAACACCTATGTTTTGTTCTATCGAATCACACTCAAATTCAACTCTTGCTTGTTTATGCATAGGTTCCTCCATGTTCTCTTCGATGATTTCAACATTTGGTGTTCTTTCCATTACATTTGATTGCAATGCTTTAGTATCCAATGTGTCTAGTTTCCTCTTGATGCCTATAGGTGTTTTTGTAGCTTTCCATCTTTTCTCTTGTGTTGCATTTAAAGTATATCCTTGATTGTTGGTAAACTCAAAACGATATCCAATGATATTATCAAGCACAATTTCTTGACGGATTTATGCAAAAGTAGCATCTGATTGACACCTAACTATGCCAAGGGTAGATTGCTCTTCGCCAGTTACATTACAAAGTCAAAATCATTGTTTGGATTCATCTGTATTTCCATCCACATGTACCTTTTAGTTAGATAAAAATGGATAAATATATAGAAACATTTTTCAAAAGATTGGATATAACATACATTTGTCAAAGTGGTGTTGAAACATTCAAACTAAAATTGAATTTATATAGAAGGAAATTCATTGAACTAGAAAACTAAGAAATATTTGGTTTATTCAGGTTTATTCAATAGACAATTAACTGCCTCTTGTAGATATTAAATAACATTCCCAATAGATCCACTAGGAATTCAAAAAATGGGTGGGCCATAATAGTTCCATTCATTGGATATGCATGCCCCACTATGCCATCACACAAGCCTTACATAGGGAATCTTTTCCCCATAGGCATGATATGATTTCCTTTTCGAGACTCGTAATACAACGAGGAGGTGACTCATAAATGAAGGGTGGGGCTTCATAGTGGAGAATGGGATCTGATGAACCCATATTAGGCACTAGGGGAAGGACCTTTGATATGTGGGGGGACCTTCATGATTTTATGTAAAAAGGTCAACACCAAAATTTTCCGCAACAAATCGAAATCGCAATAGGTCATGTGTAGGTATTTTTTTATGCATAAAGTATTCCACGTTTAGAGAACATGGATTCTTCCACAACAAATGAATCTCATTTCTCTATCTATATAAGATCAAAATTAATCCAAAATTAGAGTCGATTCTAAGGGCGTGGATTTGGGATGTTTCCCATGGTGTTGGTCAATATACCACTTTGCAATAGTGCTAGTTAGGGTCCTCTAGAATAGGTGTAGCCTAATAGAATCATCAACGATGTTGTTTGGTGAGCACCATAAGTGAAACGACATGATATGATTTTAGGGGTCTTCTCCAGCCTTCCCTTCAAAGTTTGGGATGTATGACGAGAGTTCGATAGGCATAGGGGGGAATTTGTATCATGTTGGATCAAATCATTGGTCAATCTCATTAAATCAAGGAGGTTGAGGCTAACCATAACTGGAAAGCTCGCATTTGGGCAAAGCTTGTCCTCATGGTTTCCATCTAAAATATTTGGGATTTATAAAATATGTTTCATGATTCAGGATTTCCTTTTACCACATTTTGGTCAAAAGGTTGACAAAAGATAATACAACAAAGGCAACTTGAGATAACCTTATAAAAAACAATCAATTCCAACTATTGCCAATGTACAGTCCATACTACATTTAACCAACTACCCACTCTACTTTCTTCAAGTTCTTAAGTTCTTTACAAGGTCATCTTTGTCAAAAATAATATTTATAAAGTGTTCTAGATGGAGTGAATACTATATGTAAATATGCATTTGTATTATTTATGTCAAAAGTACCACTATAGTCAAAATTTAATATTTATAATGTTCTAGATGAAGGAAATCAGAACTTAGTGCTAGGTACTTGAATATTTTTAATAAAAATATGCAGGTGTATTATTCATGTCAAGTACAACCATAGTCACAATATAATATTTACATTGTTCTAGATGAAGGAAATCACAACTTAGTACTACGTAATTGAATATTATTATTGATTTGTTTTTCTTTTTTCAAGCAAGAAATATTTAATATTCTAACAACAAAATAATCAATTTTAATATTTAACTTTGAAATTTCAAAAATATTTATAACTATTTTTTTTAGTACATTTGAAATTTATCCTCTCTTTTAGTTAGCAATTTTTTTCTGAATTCCATACACAAACCAATGCTTAACCCTAAAAAATAACAAGCCAAAGCTCTTATTTCGACTTTCTTACGACAGGTACACTACCTTCCTTCCATTGGAGGATTCTCTACCTTACTGTGATCCATTTTTAGTCAATAAAATAATTCTTTATATCCAATTTCAAACAACAACCATAAAAGCATATAATCAGTTATTTTTATTTTATTGTTTTATAATTATTTATATCTACTTTGAAACCACAACCATACAATCGATCTGGACAATCAATTTGTTTAATCCCCAAAACTATTATTTTTAAAATAAAGAAATTGGTCTTTCTTTTATGAACAGCTCTGTGATCAAATTTTGTTTCAGAAACCATCTAATTAGATTCATCTATCATTTTTTTCTATACTCATAATTAGATGTGTTTTCATTGATACTTGCAGTTGTGATATGCAGACAAATTGATATTTTGGCTTGGCATTAACAAGGTTAACCTCAGACCATCTATACTCACCAAAAAATCGCAAGAGCATCCTACTATCATTCTAGACCTCTTGGGGACAAAAAAATGAGAACGCCATAATCTGCAAAGAGCATAGTAGATACTACAAGCAAAATGGGGATGAGAATCACAACTAGAAGCGCGAACATTCTGTCAACTACTTTTGAGACAGGAACGTATAAGATTGGACTAAAATGTTGATGCTTTTTTTTATGTTTGCATGTGTTCCATACACACATAGCCTAAATAGACTACTGCAATTGTGTTTTAAAACAATTTCCCCTGTAGCCTTGATTATTATACTCAAAATTAAGGCAAGATCTGTCAAAAGATAAGGCTACGTCAGGTCCTGGAAGATGACGGCCTTCCAAAAACTGAACTTTGGGAGCGATGAGATCTTGGAATTCATAAAAGAAGAGAACATCATCGGCAAAGGAGGAGCCAGAGTTGTGTATAGAGGCATCATGCCCAGTGGCCAACAAGTTGTAGTAAAGAAACTTGCGGGGTACAAGTTCTTGGTGATTTTGGCAGCATAGGTATGCCCCTCATATCACAGCGGGTCAGTTGTAAGTTTTTATAAGCAATATTTCCAAAAATGAAAGTTTGCCCATGCAATTGGAAGAAAAACAGAACAAAAAAATCTGCACTGTTGAAAAACACGATCAATTCAATAAACTAATGTTTTAAGCCAAAACTCATAAAGACATAGAACTACACTATGAACGGAAAATCTCTTAAAAGGCTATGCCCTTTCGAATTAGAAACCCACCTTCTGAACCATATCGTAGGGGACACTATGACACTCAAAAATGGGAAAGATGAAGCTAAAAACTTTGACTTAAACTGTAGATGTTGATTCGAGTGGAGGCTACTATATAATGGGAACTTACGATGACATTAAAATTAAGAATAGTATTCAGAACTCTTGCGAATGATCTCTACAACAAACCCAGATAAGCAACGGCATCCAGAAATCAATGGCATACATTACTATAGTTCTAAATGACAGATTGCAGTGGCAGACAAAGACACAAACATTATTATAATTCTGAATCACAGGTTACAGTGATAGACAGTGGGGAGAAAGAAAAAATTGGGTGCAGGGAACGTCTAATGAGGAGCGGAATTAATTTTTTAAAATAGCTAAGAAGAGGGTAATAGAACAGGAGCAATTGCAAATGCTTACCTTTTATGGGTGATGAAAACTGGCAGAACTTGAAATTCCTCTCGACAGAACCAGAACAGGGAAACCTCTTTTCACTGGTCTCCAGCCTCCTCTTAGTGCCCAAACTCACCAAACATCGGAGATAGGAGTCATGCAGCTACACATTAATATCAAATTAAAACTGTCAGTACCTACACATTAATTTCGGGATGTAGAGACATCTGGAGACGAAAAACTTATTGCAAAACTATTACCTGCGAGAGAGTATTCTTTTCTGTATTTTGCAAGTTAAAATCATTAGTTCACGAATAATTTTGTAAATTAAAAACATGAACCTCAGTCCTCCTCCATCCTAAAATACATGCAGAGGAAGTGAACTATGTGTATGCTAGAGTTGGCATCGTATTCCATACCAGAGATGGTATTCCTTCTATGTTGAGTCCTCGCAGAGGAAGAAACCCAATAATCAATTGGCGCATTTGTAAAAGAAGAGCAAGAAATTTACAATATTTTTTGAACATCGAGGTCAAGGCCTTTATGGTTTAGGTACAGCGAGAAGGTGACAGCCTGATGCTTTGAGAATCGGGCAACCATAACATAAATACCTCATTTATTGTAACAACTACGAAGAGAATCCCATGTACAGTGCATGCCAACGCTGCATGCCAAGGAGTCAATCCCATGTACAGTTCGGAGGAGAGCTGCTTGTTCACTATGCATAGTTTGATTTCGTGAGTCACATTTTAACCAGGCTTCATGTGGTTTGACAACATGGATAGACAACATTACACTCCACTAAAGAGTTGGTTCAGAACCATTAATGTTTGGACGAGACACCATCACTTCCTTACCAGATCGATGCAGATCACTTCCTTAACATGGATAGCAGCAACATTAAGAACCGTCACTTCCTTACCAGATCGATGCAGATGGATAGCAGCAACATTAAGAACCATCACTTCCTTACCAGATCGATGCAGATCGATGCAGCAGCAACATTAAGAACCGTCACTTCCTTACCAGATCGATGCAGCAGCGACTTTGGTAATATTATCAAGTAACAAACCAAATGTTTTTTCAAAATACTATACGGTGAAACTATATTTTAGTAAAGAAACAAAGAAATTGTATTTCAAAACAAGGAATCTAGACAATTAAACCAAGATGAGAACAATAACAAAGAAAGGAATAGGACACCCAATCGACCATGCTATTGACACAAAAGGAAAATTGCACCATGCACAATCTAACAAAACAACAAGAAAACCATTTGTACAATGAAAAGGGAATAACAAGGAATACCTTGGGAAACACTAACTTCTTCAAGATGCTACATAAACTTAAGGATAGGATTGATAAAGGACTCGTTCCACTTGAGTCGAGCACACAGAACAAAATTAGGTCATCACCATGTTAACAATTAAAGGGTAAAGTGATAATGGAGAGGGATAATCTATAGTTCTTAGGGTCTGAGCAGGAGGAATACTAGTTTCTGAGATGGAAGGAAAATACAATGAATGACTAAGAAGACCGGTATAGAGGGAAGCACATTCCCCAAGTATGCAATAGAGTATAATTAATAAGTTGTATGGGCATTGTATGGTCCCAATAACAAATCTCAACCAGATGGAGAACCCATAGTGCCTCCAAAAAGGCTAAGGTAAGGTATTCCTATGACCGAGAAGATGGGTAGATGCACCTATTGTGCTCATGGAGTATGGAAGGGGCTAGATGAGATACACATCGAAGTCACCGAGTGAGTCAAAACACCCGTGGAAGAAGATGGGACCCTAGACAATGTACACGTCGCAGGAGCACCTTGTTTGAATCCACATCAGGAGTAAATGCATGGATATGTTGTGGATCGGGTCAAGACAAGAGATTTGGCATATTAACCCCATTAAATTTATGCATTTAAAACAATATGACAAAGACATGTGCTACATGGAACAATTATTAACCCCAACATTGAAACCATTGATCTGAATACTATGCAAACGTTTCGACATAATGTTTTCCCCTTACAACCTTCTATTTAGGAGTTGTTTAAGAGTTTGAAGGAGTGGTTATAAAGTTATACACACACTCGACCATATACTTATATACAAAATCGAATTGACTAAACAATGGGTACCAATGTCAAAGCCTAAGCCTTAGGATGGTATCGTAGACCATGACAAATAGTTAGGGGTAAAATTAATACCCAATGGTCACTGTTATGACTTTGTTAGTATTTGGATATATGTACACCCATATAATAGTATTTGGGGTTGCCGTTATGGCCGGGTGGCTAGGGCGGTCGGCTGTGGTCATCCCCACCCAGGATCGACCCCAAGACCCCGTCCTATTCGGCGTTCTCTCCTACCATTGAGCGCCGGTTTAACTATCATGTGAAAAAAAATGTACACCCATATAATAGTAGTGCAACTTTTCCTACATAGCAGGTTATGGGTTTTAATGGCATACTCTTGTATAAGTACTCATAGGAATAATACTTCAAGGTTAAGTAATTGTCCTATTTGGTTATCGTCGTCACAAGTAATGACATAGGAGACTATTCTTAACTAATGTAAAGAATGTTGAATAGGGATATAGAACTCTGTAAGTAAGCCATAGTTCTATCAACGACAAGAGTAATTTAGATAAAATATTATAGAATAGAAAGTATTGTTTATTTGTTATTTTAGCAAATTTGGGTATGTTGCATATGGTTTCAGAGTTGTAGTTATAGAACTTAGGCCTATATGGGTATGTTGTTTATTTGTTATTAGAACTACAAACAAATTAGTGTCGTAATCATTTTTATGGAGGTAAGACGTGGGTAAGACACATCACTGTCTTAAAGCATCATTAGTTAAAAGGACATAGTAGTTAAATTATTATATACATTAATGACTTTATTATTTAATACTGCCTTAACAAGCATTTATTACTTCCGCAATCACAATTTTAACATTTAATGCTGGTATAATTTTTTTTTTAATTTTTATGAAATTATCGGGATCGTGATTTGGACGTATGAATCCATCCCACGATTTGGAGGTTATTCCTCAACACTCCCAAATAAAATAACCCCCAATATTTATATTACTATGTCAAATAAAAAAAACCCCTTGACCCCTTAATACGGGGCAATATATTTTTGAGGTTTTTAAGAGTATTCAACCCCCCAATATGAATGGACGTGATATGATATTGCCTCACTAGTGAACCCCCCGTGGTAGTGAACACCCAACCATTGGCTCCCCCTCAAGTGGTTACAACACCACAACAACAAATGACTTATGCTGCACCTGCTGGTCAACCCATTCACTCAGGTACCCATCATCTTCTTATGATGTCATCGACTGATGTCAACCTTCAAACACGCCAAAATCAGTGTGGTTCCACCACTGAAACCATTCCCACCAATAAGGCTCCTAATTCTCTTCACACTGATAAGTCGTTACGCATACCCGCAGTACTGTGCAGTGGGGACCCTAAAGATCCTCTCTTCCCTTTGTGTCACATAAATAACAACCCCAACGCTCATGCTACCCCCAATTATAATATCGTGGATGACTTTCCCAATCTCCTGCTGTTATTTCAGCCCTTGAAGTTTTGAGAAACTGTCCTGCACAATGCAAAACATTGTTATCCCCCATAGGTGCGATAGACCCTTCCGACTCACGGATGATGGCATTCGATTTAGACCAATATGAACCACGAATGCCTTCCACATTAGCATTTCAAGTTTATGTGTCAATTTGAAATCTTGTTATCCATCAATGCATCATCGATGAGGGTGCCTCTGCATGCGTTATATCTACATTCGTGTGGCAGAAGCTCAAATCTATTAACACCCAAAAAGTGCTCACTAGCTCATTCCCTTATTCACATGACCCATTTGTCCACTTTTTCCACCATTTGAGCCTCTAAAACCTTCAAAAGGTCACCAAAAAGACCATAATACACCTTTTCCCCCTCAAAATATGTATTTTTCCTCAAAAAACACAAAAAACCTTAAAAAAGGGTCCAAAATTCCCAAAACTCAATTAAAAGGGAATAATATTCAAAAAAGGAAAAAGAGGGAAAAAGAGACCTAAACCATGTTGGTCAATACCATTGGTTTCCTTAAACCATAATGGTATTCCCCGTCGCCAAAAAACTATAAAAAGGTGATAGGGGCTCCTCACTATTCATCCACATTCATCCTATCCTTATGCTGCCAAATTCACTCTTGAGAGCCCTAGCCTCACTTTTGAGTTTGAAGATCCCCATTAGAGCATTGGAGAAGAAGAGAACATTGGACCATTGGAGCATCTCAACCTTGGAGCTGCTCAAACTCACCATCCCCACCATTTGAGGTAATACAAAAGATCAAATTTTTTCTTTCCTGTCTCTCTCATAGATATATTTTTTTTGTAAATACTTATCGTTATTCGGAAAAATAAATGAGCTCTACATAGCTAAGCAAAGAGAAAAATGGAATATGCAGTAGGTTCTTATGCATTTATCGTAGGAGACCTATTGGAATGAGACCAACATTCTTCTAGTGAAATTGGCATAATTACAATGCATAATTGTCCTAGCCTCCATGGGCATAATTAGCTAGTGGAGGACAAGATCAGGCATAATGTCTAATTCTATCAGTTTATCGGTTTGTCAATATTTAGGTCCCCACATGTCCATTGGACCATTAAGGGATGAGATAACAAGTGGAGTCCCCACTTGCCCTGAATCTTGACAAACATTGGAGGAAGAGTAATACTTGGTTTACACTGTTGACTGGTAGTTATACACTTTTTCTTATAACCTTAGTTGTTTTAGTGGTAAAATGTTTAGTGTTGAAAGAAATGATGTCTAATTATGTTACATAATGTTGATTGGAAGATATACACTTTTTCTTACAACCTTTATACTTGAATAGCTTGTGGAACTAGCATCGTTATGGGAGAGGAAGGAACCATTTATATTGCAGCTATCTAAAGGGGTTATTAGTACCTTGAGATGGTTATTAGTACCTCAAGATGCCATGTTGATACTAATTATGTCATTGGCTCTAAGTAGATTTGTCGAGCCAAACATTTTACATGTTTATCTTTGTTGAACATAGTTTTTTTAATGTTGACAAATGATGCTCATGTCACAACAACATTTTTCACCAAACTTTGGTTAGGTCGATTCAACTCATTTATCCAAAAGGTTGGCTCGCTGCACCCTCAAATATTTATCACCAAATCATCTGGAAATTTTTTGCATCTAGAAATGAACCAACTCATCCTGAACACTTTCATATCATTATCATGATCATATTCTGACATTCTTTTCCATTTGAAATATGATCATGATAATGATATGAAATGTTTTGGAATTATTTTCCATATGTTCTTCTGTTGCACTACCTTAGTAATCTACATCATCAAAATCTTGAGTCTTATTGACAAAAGATTCAACAAATTTTTACTATATTTTATAAATTAGTGAAAGATTCACCAAGTTTGTACATTTTTTTATAATTAAGTGAAATATTCGCCAAGAATTTACAATATCTTCTAATTTAGTGAAAGATTCACCAATATTTTACAACATTATATAACGAAATGAAAGATTCGCCAAAAACATTATATATACATATTATATTATTGATAAAATCACCTTCATGTTTTCCTATATATTGGGGAGATTCGCCCATTTTTTATACATATAAATTTTGGGGGGTTCTTAAAATCATCAAAATGTCCATAGGGTTCCTCTTAGTTATAAAAAAAATAATCATTTACATCTTATAGATGTTTTGACATTTTAACACATATATTAATATTTTATATATTTCTTTATATCTTAAAAATTCTTGTATTTACAAATTTCAAAAAATATATATATTATATTTTAAATTATATATATATATATTAGTATAACATCTCTTCAAGTATGTCATTACAATGAAATAAAAGTATTTGATGGATATATCAAGTTTATATATCAAATCAATTTTGAATTTTTAAGTATTATTGAGTGATATAATTATTTTTCATTATTTAAAAGTTAGTTTTATTATATAAATGGTAAATACTTATTACATCTGAATTGTGTGATCTCAACAACTTATATTTAAATTTGGATAACAATCAAACACAATTAATAAAAACAAACAAGAAAAGTGACATTTCCATAATTGAAGTTATCAACCACTTGATGGAAACTCCATTATCATTTGCATTCATGAACTTGGAACACCAATTGATAACCTATCTAAAGTCATATACTTCTGGGATGTATCCAACCTTGTCTAAACCCAACGTCCACACCTTACAATCCCTCTATGAACGCTTCTCCATATTTGAATACCATCTATAATATGAAGATCAGTTCCTTGTCATGTTGAGCAAGATTGTTCAATGTATCTCCACAATATGGTTCGACATCATAATTCTTTATAGGATCTATTTAAGATCATTCACTTGTCATATACAGAAATCTAGGTAGGTTTCCCTTAATCAAATGTGAAGTCTTGTCAATCCACCTAAATTTCCAAATTCATGTGGCACAATGTCCTCAATAATGCCCCGCCACCATGAACAATGCCCTGCCACCACGAACATTTGATATTATATTGAAAATGACATCTTTGGATATTTGACATTTTAATATAGCATTATTACAGTGACAATGTAGGTGTAAATGCATCATTAATGTCAGAGGTGATAGCCTCTCTAATTAGCATTCAATAGAGGGAGCATAGCATGGAAATCAATGAGGGAAAAATGATCACATCCCACACACTGCACTGGTGGATATGGGATGTGGTTAGAAAAAAAGGAATTAAGGTAATTAAGAAAAAAAACAATTTTAAAGTTTAAACTCTGCATCTTTTATGCAGAAGGTGGAAGATCAATTGGAACTTAGTTATTGCACTGAAGAGGTGCATTTTACAATTTAGTAGGGGATGTGTAACTCTTTTTGTGCTCACCATGGAGTTGACACATGAAAAACTATACAAAAAAATTAGATAAACCTTATCCAAACTTAATAAATCTCTTTTAAAATGGATCTATGCTTATGTAGGAACGGATGTAACGCCCTGTTTTGACATCACTACCTGAACTATTATTATATGTTGTATTTGCTTTATTGTGAGACTTCATCGGTTCGACGACACTGTGGACATATGGTTCTATAATTTTTCCGAGATATATGTGTGTGTGTGTGTGATGTTAGTATTATGATATGTAGTCATTTTTAGATATGTATCATGTGTTAATTATGTCTCATATATGCAAACTACTGAATGATGGGTATGTGGATACCGTTAAAGTTATATGTTGAATGAATGAATGTTATGCCAGGTGCATGGTGAATAAGCGAGTTGATTATTGTTTTATTGTGATGAAATGTATGTGTACATGTCGAGGATTTATGCACAATGTTCTAGATCGTATGTCGGAGACTAAATTATAGGTTAAAATGGATAAGTGATAGTTGGATCCTACGAGGTGGGAGAGCCTCGAGGACACGGACTTTGAAAGATAAATGGTATGCAACTGATGCATTATTTATTTATGCATGATTATTATGATGTTTATTATGATGTATGGTTGGGGTAGGGTTTCGGGAAACTCAACCGCCCATATTGGTTATACAATGACAAACTCAGTACAAGTACAACGCAGTTATTATGTCAGTGTAGACATAGTCCCTTGTTCCATTAGGGAGGTGGAGGATTTACCCATCGTTTATCCACGAAACCTAGAGACATGGGAGGGATGTGCTACGACGCGCTCCCCAAGGTGTGTGATGATGACTGGTGGTTTCCTGTTGGGGAATCTTGGTCAATGTACTTGACACTTCCACTTATGGGTTCTAACTGGAGCCAGTCATGGCTTTGACACTTCAGGGTAGTTCAGCAGAGGAAAGGATAGGACGTGGAAGTTAGTTGTGAATTAGGTAGATGATGCAGATAGATAGGTGTAGCTTGAAGTCAAGAAGTAAACTTGATCTAATTGTGTATGTTAAGGACCTTGCAAAGCCATGTGTCGTAACTTAGTAACTAGTATTATTGTCCATCGGTTAATTTTATGTAAATAAGTGAATAATCCAATAGTCAAGTTGTGTTAAGAATGCATCAGTAAACTGTAACTTAATTGATTGAGAATGTTGTTTGGTTTAGTACTATTAGTGTACCTACACGAGGTATGTAAGACGTAGCTACGCTTACATAACTCGTCTACATATGTGTCAATTGTGTGAAATAATACTGAACTATAATGTTTAGGCATTAATTACATTATTACTACTTATCTATCCAGAAGATTAAATTAATACGTCGAGTTAGTAAATTTTTGTTTAATAATTGAGTAGGATAATTAAGTAACTTAGGTGGTAATGAATGATGATTAAGTAATAATGTTGATTAATGTTAATTATTGTCGATTAAAGTTAATAATGTTGATTAATGTTAATTATTGTCAATTAATGTCAATAATATTGATTAATGTTAATTATTGTCGATTAAGTAATAATGTTGATTAATGTTAATTATTGTCGATTAATGATAATAATGATTAATTAATGTTAATGAGTTTAATTAGTAAAGACTAAGGGTTAAAATGTTAAAAGGTGATTGTAATGTTAGTAAAGATAATGTTGACTTCAAAGGGTAATATTAATTACGTATCAAACGATATTAATTAATTAATTAAAATATAGGGATGAGGTTTAATTTAAAAATTATTTAATTAATTATGATTATGTCGTAGTCATTTAAAACCATGGTGTAAATTATAAATAATACCATATGCCATTATTAAAAAAGTGTTGAATTATATTTGAGTTAATTAAATAAAAATGATTTATTAATTATAATTTTGAAATTTGAATTATAAAGTCCACAAGTGTAAACTAGTAATTAATTTGGTGAAGCGTGTAAGTGTAAAACACTTACGGTTGGTGGGTGAACCAACCCCAACCACAAACTTAATTATAAAAATAATATAACATTTTTATTAATTAAAAAATTGTATTATTGAAAAGAAAAGAATGTTAAATGTAATTGTTGTGAATTGTTGTCAGTAAACCTCATAAAGAGGGGTGAATATTTAATGAATAATGATTAAACTAATATTATTTCAATGGAATGGTTCGAGGGAGCTGACCGAGTAGACATGAGGGGGTTGGGACCTCATTAACGGAAAGGATAGGGGTAGTAATGGCAGGGGGACGAGTCGGAAAGGGAGGAGAATAAGGTCGAGAAGAGAATGGGGAGAATGGATCTTCACTTTTGGATATTTTGGGAATTTTAGCAGAGATAGAAATTACAGAGCAAAAAAGAAGGGGGTTCTTGTTGGAGAATTTGCAGAGGGATATAACTGGTTGTCTTGTACTCGGTTTGGGCTCGAGGGTCCAAAGTGGTACCTTTGGAGCTGGGTGTTTGGCGAGACCTCGCCAGTTGGCAGGGTGGCATACCAGATTGTCTGGTAGGTTGAGTTTCAAGGGTTTGGGAAGGCTTTTTGGTTGCAGGACATACAACAGGGAAAAGGATCAGTAAAGGGATCTACTAGCTATTTACAGGTAGTTCTCCTACAAGTATAATGATCATTCCTACCTCTTTCATATTATTATTTCAAGTTATGAAAACAAAAATTATGTGAATCTATGCATGTACTTATATGGTGTTACACCTGCACAAATAGTAATTGTTAGAAATAGATAAAACAACAAATTATTTACAACCTGTAAATGTAAATGTGATATATTATTTTACAGGCATGATATTTAAACCTAAACTAGAAACCCAAAATAGAGACGAATGAAAACAAAGTAAAAGAAGGAAACATAGATTTATTTATTAATTAGGACATGGGTCCTACACATGGTATCAGAGCCATGGTCCCAAATCTGGAACCAGAGGGCTCACTATAGAGAGAAGACTTGTAGTAAAAAAAAAATAAGGAGGGATTTACCGTGCCTTAAGCTAATTTCTAATTTGCACAAAATTAGCAAAATGATGACCGGAAAAATTCTTAAGTGTAAAACTGTGAAAAGAGGTGCCAAGCAACTTCATGTCGGAAGTCTTGGACCGGTTTTTACACCTATAAAAGACGAGAAACATAAAATTTAGTGAACCATTTGGAACAGAGTAAAAATTTAGAAATTATATATGTGTGTGTGAGAGAGAGAGAGAGAAATATGAAAAAGATCATATATAGAGTGAACTATATTTATGAATATAATGGAAATTATATAGGGATATATAAAAAAAGGCGAGGGTATCTACATTTAATATTATTTAAATTTAATATCGTCCAAATTTAATATTAAGTAAATGTAAATTTAAACCCAAAAAAAACAAAATGAAACAAGATTTTATTTTATATATATATTCTATATATATACACATATGAACAAAACTAAGTATACAGATAAAAAAAGGGGGGGGTATCTACATTTAATATTATTTAAATTTAATATCGTCCAAATTTAATATTAAGTAAATGTAAATTTAAACAAAAAAAAACAAAATGAAACAAGATTTTATTATATATATATATTCTATATATAAACAATGAAATCATATCTATGAACCAAGTTCTAATTTTAATTTAATTTAATTTAAATCTAAATTAAAACAAGAGAATTGATATTTTCTTATATAGAAACAGAACCTATATATATACAAATATATATATATATATATATATATATATATATATATAAATTTACAAAAATATATATATATATATATATTACATATATACAAAATACAAAATATTTAGTTATTAATTAAATTTAAAAACTATAAACAAAAAAAGGGATATAAAACAAAAAAAAAAATATGAAATATTTTTTAAAAAAAAAAATTGCGTTGAATTTAATGGCCATGGCAGGCCTTGGGCGCGGCCATGGGCGGCCCAGCCAGTAGTCATGCACTGCAACCGTGGGCCTGCATCCTAACCAATGCCATGCGCTGCGGCCTGGGCGCAGCTCGACCAACATCCATGTCTTGCGGCTTAGGCGCAACCTATCCTATGCCATGCACTGCGGTGTAGGCGTTACCTGGCCAAGGCAGTCATAAGTTGTAGCCCAGCCAAGGCAGTCATGAGCTACGACCCAAAGTCTTGTAGCCTTGACTAGCAGGAGAGCCCGACCATCGTTGAAGAGAGGGAGAGTGGAGGGCGTCTAGTTGAGCTGTGACCACTCCACTCCCTACACAAAATATGAAAATATATTTATATATATAGTTAATAGAAAAAAACCTAAGTGGTGCAGAGAGGGAGGAGGGAGCTCCCAGCTGGGTTGGCATTGCTCCAAGCTCTTTTTGCGAGCAAAAAAAAATTAATATTTACATGTATTTAGATATTTATGGTACATATTTATTGGCTTATGAAAGAACCAAGCTACGGGGCAAGAGCTGGGAAGCATGGATGTATATTTATGAAAAAGAGGGTTGGCATTTTTTAGCATCTTTGTGCTTGCTTTGATACATGAGATGCTCACAGGTTTCCATAAGGGAACCAATGCGTTGCTCACGAGTTTCTTTAAGGAAATATTTGATTACTTGCCATTGTTCCCGAGTAGAGTCATGTGCAACAAACTCAGCAAGTGAAAAATGGAAGAAACATGCAAGAAATAAAAATATTCTTTAAAATATACAACAACATAAAGTAAATTTGGTAGAAATAACAACTATAAACAAAAAAAATTACATATAAACAAAAAAAAATGAGAGACATGAAACGTGCAGAGGAAGCACTGAGAATTTAGAAGAGCCTTACCTGCCATCCAAGCTTGATGCAATTGAGCAGATCTCTCGCTAGCTGTGGCGGCCTGGGAGAGGCTTCTCCTTGGAGCCTAGCTCCGGGTACAGAGCATAGCTCCTCGTGGAGTGCAGGGCTCTCTCAACCAAAAATGGGAAGGGAAAATGAGTCGCACCGATGGGATGGACCCTTATAAATAGAAATTGTATTCATATTTAATTGTGTGGCGGTCGACTGCATGGTGAGGCCACGTGGCTCCCATGCAGGTCACTTAGATTAGGTTTAATTAATTTTAATTACAGATTAAGAATGGGATTAACATTATATTAAGTAATTAATGTTAGTGTATAAACGATTTATTATAATGTTAGATTAATGTGATTAATCAAATATAAATTAATTATGATAAGGTTAGTTTAATAGTTGAATAAGGTTAGTGCTAATGATAGTTTTAAGGGTTAAGTTAAATTATTTAAATTTAATCAACTCAATTAATTAGAATTTAAATAATTATTTTTATTAATCTTAAAAAAAAATATTAATATTATAGATAATTTAAGTTATTTATAACATTAATATGTATAGAATTATTACAAGTCAATTAAAATATTAGTATAAAATGTTATGGAGCCTAATTTTGCTAAAAACGATATTCTAAGGTTAGGATTTAAGACCTTAGGTTAAGGTCAATTAATGTGGAATTTCATTAATAAATAATTATTAATGTGGAACGAGATAATGAAATAAGTCAATAACTAGGAAGGAGACTATTGGGACAATGGTTGGTGCATGAAATATAACCTGGAGGTTGTTCTCCCTTAGCATGCGACTAAGAATCCTTCAAAATGTTATTTTAAATGGGGACGTAAGTTTGTATATATAGATGATATAAACAATAAGTGAGCATTGCACTATAAACATTAAGTATAAAGGTATGGTAGCACCCAGGGAGAAGTTGATACTAGTGATTCTTTATGTTATCATGGTACTGAAAGGAGTGATATTTAGCGAATTTCCTATAGGTTGGCTTGGTGATGAGGTCAAGGTGTTTTGGCCTTTAATGTTAAAGACATGAATGAAAACCACGATGGGTCTATTCATAATCCTTGTATGGTATGTGTGGGAACGATCGACAATTTTATAGGGCATGCTTAAGTCTTTAGTAATATAAGGGTTGATGACACGTTATTGTTGGCCATTGATACCCTACTGAAATAGAGGAGGAATTGTGTTAGTATTTTGGCTTGTGTGATGACCCTAGAATCGTATCACCAAGAGATCAATTATGTATTCTAGTTGTTCTTATAAACTAGAGTGATTTCTTATTCCCAATATTGTGCTTTATGAGTGTTTGATATGAATTCCTATGATAGGGTTGTGTTATGATCCTAGAGCCTGAGTTCAAGAAGACGATAAGATGTCATGACAATATGTATTATTATTTTGTGGTCGATGATATGACATGTTGACTAAACTCTATCCATAGGAGAGACGATTAAGTTGACTTGTATTTGACTATGAGTGGACATATGTATTAATTCATGTATATTATTGATCATGTTGAGGAATGATTGTAAATTTTGTAACAAAAATATTATTGATTGTTGTACCTCCTTATGAGTAGATGAGCCTATGGTTAAGATAAATAGTTAATGGAATCAATCCATACATCTATTAGAGTGATCACCTAGGTAAATTTCATTTATAATTAAGTCAAGGGAAGTCGTTGCTATTAACTAAAGTTAGATTTAAATCTTGTGACAAGAAGGGGGCATGGTCACCCCAATGTTAAACTTCTTTTGTGGAAAGAAGGATTAGTAAGGGCAGTGAATCTTGTTAAATTTTCAGAATTTCCTTCAATCCGATCTAGGATCTTAACTGAGAGAACAACATGTACAGCATATCTACAACATATCAATCATGGAGGCAATAATGCAAGCACACAAGAGACACAAAGATTTACTTGGGGAAAACCATAAAGGTGAAAAACCCCAATAACTTCCTCAGAGATAGATAGAGCAATGATACAACCCAAACATAAGAGATGGACATATCCTAGCAGCAGATCCTCCTCCTCCATAAGTGCGCCACTCCTCCTTGAGTGCATGAGTGAGAATTGAGTGATGAAATAGAGTGCCTCCCGCACTCTATTTATACTTGACTTGACTTGCCTTTTACATAAATCATGTAGGCTCTAACTTAACCACATAACATAATGCTGACTGGGCCGACCCCTAATAGGGTGGTCTAATAACCCTTCGACCCACATGGTCGACCCCCAATAGGGTGGTCTAATAACCCGTTGACCCACATGACTTATACAGGGCCGACCCCAACAAGGTGGTCTAATAACCCATCAAGTATAAGTTACGAAATTTACAATATAAATGACGACACTTCTGTATAGAGGAATAATACCATCTCTATAGGAGTACATACAACATACATATATGAAATACATTCCGAAGATACATATACATCAACACTCCCTCTTAACTAGGAAGGTATTTCTCAGCACAGGTCTTCTAGCACAAGTCTTCTTCTCTGGATCATCGTCACTGGATAATCATCATCGAGACATCATCATTGTCACTGCTGTTGCTATCTCAATCAATCTCTGAATCTACTCATCATAGGAAGTTCTATAGAGCCAGTCCTTTTTCATACTGGATGTAGGCCCACTACCTGCAGGTCTTCATCATCACTGGCCATACTATGGAATCCTCAGGACTTATTATGTGCGTCACAAAACCTCGAAAGAGAATCTGCCAGATATCCCAGGGAAATGAATTACATGCCATAGGAAAAACCTCGAAAGACTATCTGTAGATCTCCCAAGGCCATATTATATGTGACCTCACCAAAAAACCTCGCAAGAGCATCCCAGCCTATTACGAGCACACATCTCTACCTATAGGATCTCCCAGGGCACGAATTACATGTGGTCACCACAAAACCTCGCAAGAGCATCCCAAGCTATTACGAGCACACAACTCTACCTATAGGATCTTCCAGGGCACGAATTACATGTGGTCATGGAAAAACCTCGCAAGAGCATCCCAGGACTAATTACGGGCACACAGCCCAACCTATCGGATCTCCTAGGGACACGAATTATATGCCATAGGACAAAACCTCGAAAGAGCATCTGCCAGATATCCCACGGAAACGAATTACATGCCATAGGCAAAACCTTAAAAGACTATCTGCAGATCTCTCAGGGCCAAATTATATGTCCTCCCAGAGAAAAACCTCGAAAGAGCATTTTCCAGATATCCCAGGGCACCGAATTACATGCCATAGGAAAAACCTCGAAATACTATCTGCAAATCTCCCAGGGCAATGAATTATATGCTCATCTGCACAACCTGATCCATGGCCATAGAGTATCAACCTGATACTCACCATACATCATCCTGATGTACACATGATCATCCTGATCATCATCACTGCAACATCCTGCTGCATGTCATCTGTAGCAACATCCTGAAGCTTGTCATCCATGATCATCCTAATCATACAATGCATCTACCTGATGCATACCAAGTATCTACCTGATACATATCATCATCCATGATCCACCTGATCATACAATGTATCCACCTGATACAAATACAAATACATGATACATATCACCATACATGATCCACCTGATCATACAATGTATCCACCTGATACATATACAGATACATGGTCCAAGCATCCAACATGATGCATATACAAAAATACATACACATGATCCAATCGATCGTATCCAACATCCAACATGATGTGTACATACATATAAATGATCCAACTGATCATATCCAGCATCCAACATGATGCATACATACATACATAAAAATGATCCAACTGATCATATCCAGCATCCAACATGATACATACATATAAAAATGATCCAACTGATCATACAAAGTAGAAACCAGAACATCATCCTGATGTTCATCATCCAGCGCTTACATCCACAACCATGTGAAGGATCCTCCTTCCAACATGCTTGGAATGGCTTCAGCAAATGTGTCCATCACTTCTTCCTCGAAGTGTCATCAATCTGAAGAACACCAATCCTCTCTCTGAAGTACTCGAACTTCACCCTGGCTAGTGGCTTCATCAGCACATCTGCAATCTGCTTGTCCATCACAATATACAGGAGCTTCACAACTCCTCTCTGCACCATATCCCTGATATAGTGATATTTGATCTCTATGTGTTTCGACCTGTCATGAAACACTGGGTTCTCAGACAGCTTCACATAACTTTGGTTATCACAAAAGATACCAGTAGCATCCAACGGGAGATCAAATAACTCAGACAGTAGCTTCCGTAGCCATACTGCCTCACAACTAGTTGAATAGGCTGCAACATACTCTACCTCAGCTGTACTCAGTGCTACATAGGACTGCTTCCTACTAGACCAAGAGATCACACCTGATCCCATACTGAAGCAACACCCAGATGTGCTCTTCCTATCTGTAGCACTTCCAGCCCAATCTGAATCAACATAACCCTGCACATTAAACTTTTGATTCGCCTCATACTTGAGCCCATAATCCACTGTACCCTTCAGGTACCTCAGAACATGCTTTACAGCAACCAGGTGAACGCTCCTCGGATCTGTCAGGAACTGACTCAATGTGTTCATAGCAAAGCAAATATTTGGTCTCGTGTTCGTCAGGTACATCAAGGACCCAATCATCTGACAATACATAGAGACATCAACCGGCTCCGATGAAGCATCACATAGAAGCTTCAGATTCGATGCCATAGGTGTGGCCATAGCATTGCAGCCCATCATCCCGAACCTCTTTAGGATCTCTACTGCATACTTCCCTTGTCCAAGGAAGATTCCATCACTCTGCCACACCTCCATGCCAAAAACAAATAGTGCATCATCCCCAAGTTCCTCAACTCGAACTCGGCAGCAAGCTTCCACTGTGTGTCAGCAATCAATCTATCCTCACCTGATACAAACAGGTCATCCGCATACAAAAGTAGTATCACTGGATTGCCTTCCTCAACCTTGTAGAAAAGGTTGGAATCCACTTTATTCTTGGTAAAGCCCAAATTGGATAGAAAGCTGTCTATCCTACCATACCAAGTTCTGCACACATATATGAATACACCATGCTGTCTTGAAATCCATCTGGTGCATCTTCTATTTCATCACTTTTATATTTCTCTATGCTGCCATCATGCTTGATCTTGATAGATCCATATGGAAGTCATAACAAACTTCCCTTCAGGTCTTGGGACTACATCCCAAACATCATTCTTCATGATCGACGGATCATGGCATTCTTCCCATATCCTAGAAACTTCAATATCTACAATAGATAATTTTGTTGCTGAACAAATGTTGTAGTTCTTCTTTTGTAGGAGATGGCATACGATCTTTCCTACACAACAAGTTAAATTGCCTGATTAGAAAACATCTCATAGTTTTTAGAACAAATTCTTACACATAAAGAAATATGTCATACAATCATGCAATTATCTTAGCCACTGCTTCAATACAACATTTTTCCATATCCCGTAACTTTCTAGATGCCTTCCAATCTCTACCAGAACATTGTTAAGAGTGTGCACAACTCCCAACATGTCAGCAAAGAGGTTTCATTCTACATAAGTAGCAATGGAATGTTGCACAGTGTTATAGGCCACTTACCCATGCATATTAGTAGTATACTGTTCATCAATGCAATTATTCTAATATGCTTTAATACACAACCTAATTCTAGGAACATCATTATATACATTATTGAACAGTATTATTTAAACAATAAAATATGCAAGTAATGACAATTCAAATACTTATCTTTGTGTGTTTGTTGGGTGAACTCCCTCTGAGTCTTTGCTTCCTTGCAAGAGCTGCTAAAGTAGCTTCTTCTACACCTTTCTATTATGGAATGCAGAAGGATGGTCAACTCCCTCTGGATAACTGCATCCTTGCAGAAACTACTGGAGTATGCTCCTTTGCTTTCTTCCTGGATTACCTGTCCTTGAACTTATATACATTCTCGATCCCTATGCATGCTTGTTAGTATCATCATTGTGTTATCCTCTAGGTCTCATACATAATCAAACATTCATTAGTATAATATTTATATTATCAAAACACAATAATCTCAAGCAGGTATATTCATGATCATTCACAAATAATAAACATTAGTATTCAAGGTTTCAAGGTTTCAAGGAAGTCTTCTTTTATTCATACATATTCTTATTTGATCATAGGAATCTTCTGGTTAGTTAAATCATCAATCAAGAGAAGAGATATAATATGCATAAAACCATGACTATTCAAACTTATGACTTCATGATTCTTCTAGTTAGTCATATCATCAATTATGGTAAGAAACATAATATGCATACAACCATGATTATTCAAACCTATGACTTAATCATTATCAACAACACAACAGTATAAGATCCTAACACAAGGTAGGATTCTAGCTTGATATAGGAAAAACATACCTGGATTAGCATGCTAGCTAGTTATGTCTAACATACCCACATAATGTCTTCTGGTTCTCTTCAGTGACTTGTGCTAGTAACCTGCATGTCTCATAAGTTAACCATTGTAGAAACAAGTTATACATACCTCGAAAGTAGATCTTCTATGTGATCCATGACAATGGATGAATCCTTGTCTTCATGTCACCATGATCATACGTTCTTGAAGTAGAACATGATTTGTCTTTCTTGGTGTACCTTTTATGTTAGCAGACAACATAAACCTCATACAACACCATAATGCATTAGTACAATCATAAGTGTCAACACCCTAACCAATGAATATCTTCTATCATGCATTCATAATTTTATTAAGGTGATACGACAAGTCTAAAATCAAGATTGTACTAACCGTAATAACATGAAGACAAACATACCATAAACTTAATCATGAACAAATATCGAAACATACCTCGATGAGTCATACCTGTCGAGATCGCTTGTAATATTCTTATGTAAGGCCTTAGCCTCATCTCCCTCTGAAACAGGAACTTCTTCACTTATGTGTGAAAATCCTCACAGCAGATCTAAGAGATGATGTATCTCACAAGAGAATAATTATGATTAAGCAAGAAAATAGAAGAAGAGTGATACATGCAGTATAATGAGCAACAGAATAATATGGTACAGTAGAACTCAGATAGAAGCAATAATACTTCGGTCATACTAGATTATTAATCACAAATGGACATATAAATAATACAATGCATGAGGAATTCGAATGCCTAAGGTGGCAATTCGAATTAGCCTTCATGGAGTGATCAAAGGATCACTAGAGTGTCATCGGAGCACAACTAGGTGTCCTCATGATCATCGGAGTGCAACTAGAAGTCTTCATCATCATCATTGGAGTCATCAATGCTCAAGTAACTGTCAACCATCAGTCAAACTAACTCTGGTAGGTGTAACTCAGTGTAACTAAGTGTAACTCAGTGTAACTAAGTGTAACTGAGTGTAACTGAGTGTAACTCAATGTAACTAAGTGTAACTCAATGTAACTAAGTGTAACTGAATGTAACTGAGTGTAACTGAGTGTAACTCAATGTAACTGAGTGTAACTGAGTGTAACTGACTGTAACTGAATGTAACTGAGTGTAACTGAGTGTAACTCAATGTAACTGAGTGTAACTGACTGTAACTGACTGTAACTGAGTGTAACTGAACTGGTAGGTGAAGAAGGGCGAGTTGCTCCCTAAAATCAAGGAAGAAGGGCGCACTAAGCAACTGGAGGGCTAAAACTGAATAGTGAGAAGCTCCTGGGGGCTGGCTAACTGAGGGCTAGGTGCTGGACTAATGACTGGGATGCATGCAAAATGCATGCAAACCCTAGAATGCATGCAAACCCTAAAAGGTGCATGCATGACTGAAAATGTAAATGATCAAAATACTGGTGGGACTAGGATGGAGTATAGGAATATCCTAACATTATGCAGGTGACCAATCCATCTTCTTCTAGGATTAACCCAATCCACTTGATTTGCAAGAACTGGACCTGGAGCTGGATATAGGTTTGTCAGAGAAACCCCAAAAATTCAAAATTTGAATTTCAAACTTCCAAAAGGATATAAATATGCGCCTTGATGAGCTGATCAAGCTGGTATATTCAGAATTTGAAAACTGCAAAGTTTCACTCCTCAATTTTGCCTTTGAAAATTCCGGATTCACTTTCGTGACCCTGAACTGGGGTTTGATGAAGCCCACTCTTCTTCCCAATCAAAAGGTTTGATCCAAAGCTCTAAGCTTCTATTTTTCTGAGGAGCTTCCAGCCGTGGTCACATATTTCAAAAATTCCCATTTTTACAGAAGCCCTAATTTTTCACTTTTCTGATCAAAGTCCCGAACTAGGGTCTGATCAAGCCCGACCTTCTCCCCAACCAAAATTTCTGATCTTGGTCTCTAAATTTCGATTTTGATGAGTAGCATCCAGCCGTGGTCTCCGATTACAAAAATTCCAACTTTCTCCGAAGCCCTAAATTCCGGAAGCCATGAATGAAGGTACTCAAAAATAATTTTGTTTTGACAGAAATATGTACCTAATTGTTTCTAGTGTAACTCTGAACTTTTCAATCCATAGGGTCTAAAACAGCTTCCTGAGATAGCCTGACCTGTTATCTTTCCATCCTGACAGGTCTGACCTCAATTGGATTCTCTGAGAGAGAGTTATGCCAAGTGTCGCAACGTGACCTATTTATGGGATAATACAGGAGAGCGAACTTGTACGGCGTGCCACGTGTCACTGTTTCAACTTTGTCCTCTGAAAAATTTTCTTGAGATAGTAAAGTATGTGTACTACTTGTCACCTTTTATAAAATTTAATTTGGAGCTTCCTAGCCCAAGTTATGACCTTTTTCCCAAGGTCACCTGATTTTGACTCAGATCTGGAAGAGGTAGAAACCCTATATTGTACAAATCATAAATCACAAAGTACAACGAATTAGAGGTTTTCCTTTAGACACAAGCTACATGGGGATCTGATCTTCGACCTGTAAAGGTTTCAGATCCGAAACCTTCTCCAAAACGGATTTATACCGAAAGTGCTACGACGACTGGTTTTTTCTATATCAAGCCCTAGCATCGTAAGTGCAACAAGTGTCATACATGCCATATCATGCCTTCTTTCAGGCTAGCTCTGATACCAATGTTAACTGATAGAACAACATATCTAAAGCATATCAATCATGGAGACAATAATGCAACCACACAAGAGACACAAAGATTTACTTGGAAAAAAACAATAAAGGTGAAAAACTCCAATAACTTCCTCAGAGATAGATAGAGCAATGATACAACCCAAACATAAGAGATAGACATATCCTAGCAGCAGATCGTCCTCCTCCATAAGTGCGCCACTCCTACTTGAGTGCATGAGTGAGAAGTGAGTAATGAAATAGAGTGCCTCCCGCACTCTATTTATACTTGACTTGAATTGCCTTTTACATAAATCATGTAGGCTCGAACTTAACCACATAACATAATGCTGATTGGGCCAACCCCCAATAGGGTGGTCTAATAACCCTTCGACCCACATGGCCGACCCCCAATAGGGTGGTCTAATAACCCTTTGACCCACATGACTTATACAGGGCCGACCCCAACAAGGTGGTCTAATAACCCATCAAGTATAAGTTACGACATTTACAATATAAATGACGACACTTCCGTATAGAGGAATAATACCATCTCTATAGGAGTACATACAACATACATATATGAAATACATTCCGAAGTTACATATACATCAACAAATCTCAAAGGAGTTGGGGTATGTTGAAGGGGCTAGAGTCCATTATTGTTATTATGACGAAAGCATATTGTATAACTAAATCATTACAAGGCATAGTATCACAAGAGTGAGAGCAGGCTATTAATGAGTAACATTAGGATAACTCAAGGTGATTAAATAACGCATATAATGAAATTATGAATGAGAATATGTGGTGCTAATAAGGATGGGGAAGTTAAGAGAAAATCGTTAAGGCACACAGTTATGAGAGTATCAAATATGATACAAACGGTAAGGTATAAAAAAATGGGGAAATAAATAACAAAGTAGAATTTCAAGTAATTGGTGCAATTTAAAATTATGTTGTGGATGTAGTAAATGCAAGAATTAACATAGTTGGTGTAGGTCGATGATAATAGGTGTATAGTAAGATGAGCACCATTATGATAATCATTCAAATAGTAAGAGGGGAATAATGATTAAGTTGATTAAATACAAAGGAGGGGAGTAGCCAATGTAGTAGGAAGAGTAAAATGAGTATGTGCATGGGATAAAATATTCCTAATAAGGGAGAAATACATAAACAATGTACATGTGGGTCAGGTGGTGATAAATGCAAGCATTATTATAATACAAGTAGATAGGGAGGTAGTTTTAAAATTGAGACGTGAGTCAATACAATGTAAGATGTCTCGATGCAATAGAAGGTAATGTGCTTATGTATTTAGTATGAGGAGCACCTATGAAGTGGATTGCATTGATAAATAATATTTATATGAATGTGCATGGAATAATTCATATTAATGTATGAGATATTAGGGTCATAATGAAGGTAGAAAGGGAACTATCACCACATAGGTAGATAGGGTTATGCGAAGAGAGTAAACAAATGATGAGGGAAAATGTTAGTAATTATACTATAATTATGGGGTAAAGCAATACAAATTTTTCATAATTTAATATATATATAGACAATGGAATATAAGTGGATTTGTCATAAATCATGGAATGCACTATCCATAGAGGTATCAAGGAAGCAAAATATTAAGGTGACATAAATGCATTTTGGACATTTAACTTAGTCCCTAACTGGAAGAGTATAATGACACATGATATATTAGTGAGAGATTATGACAACTAAAGTAGTTGGCAGTAATAATAAGAGAAGATCGTAATAGAGGAATGTGTGCATGTTTCATCAAGTCATGGTAGGACATAAAATTAATTTTGGTACGTCAAGTAAATACATGATCTTCATCTTCACTCTCTTAGGATAAATTAAAATTTGATCGACAATAGATGGAGTTGTAAAGTTGTAAAATTTTATGAGGAACCTATGTACTCATGCTAGGAGGAAATTCGTGAGGGTGTGATGTTATCCTGTAAGGGAATGACCTTATGTCAAAATTTAAGTTGTACAAAAAAAAAATGATATATCACAAGATGCATAAGTCAAATTTCTTGAAAGTGGTTCATAATGTAATACATTGATGCGAAAATGGTGTAAGTTAAATGGATAATTGGGTTTTTGGAATGAATTTGAATTAATTTTAACCTAATTGTTAGCTTTAAGTATGGTTTTATCATGATTTTGAAGGACATTGTTGAGTATGACTAGTTTGGATTACCTAAAGTACGTCACGTTAGCATGTGTTGATGATGATGTGTTAATTTCAAGCTTTCTCCTATTCATGTATGAGTAATAAAAGGTATCACACAACAAGTAATATTGGACATTGAATGAATTTATGTATGTTTAAAAACAACAACACAATTGAAACATATCAATTATAGGCATGTCAATGACAAATGATCGTTAAGATAAGTAAATGGGTTAAACAACATGATCAACAACCATAGTATTTGGTAAGGTGTGATAAGAACAAATGAGCTCATTCGCATATTGTGATGAGAGTTTTGTTTAATATAGTATAAGTAATGATGAGTAGGGACTATAATGTTAGTGTGCACAAATAAGTAAGTGTCATCGTCCTGCGTAGTTAATGGATTATACATAAGAATAACTAATAAGTGTAACTTAGATACTGAAAGTGGATTAGTGGATTAAGATTCATATATGAATGAAGGAAATGGGTATATCAAGGTAAAGGATAGTTAGAGAAATAGTACCAAACATAGGACATGAATCATGTAAGGATTACAAGATAAATGGAAATGCAGTGTAAGATAAGTTCTAATTGAACTTGTAAAAGTTGTTAATGATGATATGGAAATTTCTCCATATTATTTAAATTGCATTCTCAAAGGGTGTATCATTTAAACCAACAACCTTTCAATAAAGAGCATGTTGGCTTCATAATTTATCACTAATAATAAATCTCGATATAGAGAAATGGTGTAAGTCAAAGTGAAATTAACTAAAGATGAGATCCGATTAAAGAGTCATGACAAAGACTTAGAATCATATTAAAATTTATATATAAGACAAGGTATTCTTATGAATCACATTATAGAATGTACAAATTATTTTAATTTAACAAGAATTTTGACTATTTTATGGATTAAGTATGGTAATGAACCTTGAGTAGTCAAACCAACAACTTATGCAAATGTTAAACAAAATATAAGAACACCTACAATTAGATTTAATGAGTAAATTTTGTAGATATCGTTATGTATAATTAGGAGGTGTCCTAGTAGGGAAAGTATACCCTAGGTTCAACCACCTGGGAGGACGCACAGATCAAACACTGTGATTATCCCACACTATTTTGACCATAACTTCTGGACAAAGTTTCTTGGAGGGTGGGTGTATGTAACGCCTCGTTTTGACATTACTACCTGAACTATTATTATATGTTGTATTTGCTTGATTGTGAGACTTCGTCAGTTTGACGACACTGTGGACATATGGTTCTATTATTTTTCGGAGATGTATATGTGTGTGTGTGATGTTAGTATTATGATATGTAGTCATGTTTAGATATGTATCATGTGTTAATTATGTCTCATATATGCAAATTACTAAATGATGGCTACATGGATATGGTTAAAGTTATATGTTGAATGAATGAATGTTATGCCAGGTGCATGGTGAATAAATGAGTTGATTATTGTTTTATTGTGATGAAATGTATGTGTACATGTCGAGGATTTATGCACGATATTCTAGATCGTATGTCGGATACTAACTTACAGGTTAAAATGGCTAAGTGATAGTTGGATCCTATGAGGTGGGAGAGCCTCGAAGACATGGACTTCAAAAGATAAATGGTATGCAATTGATGCATTATTTATTTACGCATGGTTATTATGATGTTTATTATGATGTATGGGTGGGGCATGGTTTCAGGAAACTCAACCGCCCAGATTGGTTATACGATGACAAATTGAGTACAAGTCCAACACAGTTATTATTTCGATGTAGACATAGTCCCTTCTTCCATTAGGGGGGTGGAGGATTTACCCATCGTTTATCCCCAAAACCCAGATTCATGGGAGGGTTGTGCTACAGCGCGCTCCCCAAGGTGTGTGATGATGACTAGTGGTTTCCTACTAGGGAAGCTTGGTCGATGTAGTCGACACTTCCACTTACGGGTTCTAACTGGATCCAGTCATGGCTTAACACTTCAGGATAGTCCAACAGAGGAAATGATAGGATGTGGAAGTTAGTTGTGAATTAGGTAGACGATGTAGGTAGATAGGTGTAGCTTGAAGTTAGGAAGTAAACTTTATCTAACTATGTATGTTAAGGACCTTGCAGAGTCATGCATCATAACTTAGTAATTGGTATTATTGTCCATCGGTTAATTTTATGTAACTAAGTGAATGATCCAACGGTCAAGTTGTGTTAAGAATGCGTGAGTAAACCGTAACTTAATTGATTTAGAATGTTGTGTGGTTTAGTACTATTAGTGTACCTACACGAGGTATGTAAGCCGTAGCTACGCTTACATAACTAGTCTACATATGTGTCAATTGCATGAAATAACACTGAACTATATTGTTTAGGCATTAATTACATTATTACCACTTATCTAACCAGGAGATTAAATTAATATGTCAAGTTAGTAAATTTTGGTTTAATAATTGAATAGGATAATTGAGTAACTTAGGTGGTAATGAATGATGATTAAGTAATAATGTTGATTAATGTTAATTATTGTCGATTAATGTTAATAATGTTGATTAATGTTAATTATTGTCGATTAATGTTAATAATTATTAATTAATGTTAATGAGTTTAATTAGTAAAGACTAAGAGTTAAAATGTTAAAGGTGATTGTAATGTTAGTAAAGATAATGTTAACTTGAAAGGGTAATATTAATTACGTATCAAACGATATTAGTTAATTAATTAAAATATATGGATAAGGTTTAATTTATAAATTACTTAATTAATCATGATTATGTCGTAGTCATTTAGAACCATGGTGTAAATTATAAATAATACCATATTCCATTATTAAACAAGTGTTGAATTATATTTGAGTTAATTAAATAAAAATGATTTATTAATTATAATTTTGAAATTTGAATTATAAAGTCCACAAGTGTAAACTAGTAATTAATTTGGTGAAGTGTGTAAGTGTAAAACACTTACGGTTGGTGGGTGAACCAACCCGAACCCCAAACTTAATTATAAAAATAATAAAACATTTTTATTAATTAAAAAATTGTATTATTGAAAATAAAAGAATGCTAAAGATAATTGTTGTGAATTGTTGTCGGTAAACCTCATAAAGAGGGGTGAATATTTAATGATCGATGATTAAACTATATTATTTCAATCAAATGGTTCAAGGGAGATGACCGAGTAGACATGAGGGGGTTGGGACCTCATTAATGGGAAGGATAGGGGTAGTAATGGCATGGGGAAGAGTCGGAAAGGGAGGAGAATAAGGTCGAGAAGAGAATGGGGAGAAGGGATCTTGACTTTTGGATATTTTGGGAATTTTAGCAGAGATAGAAATTACAGCGCAGAAAAGAAGGGGGTTCTTGTTGGAGAATTTGTAGAGGGATAGAACTGGTTGGCTTGTACTCAGTTTGGGTTCAGGGGTCCAAAGGGGTATATTTGGAGCTGTGTGGTTGCGAGACCTCACTAGTTGTTAGGGTGGCATACCAGATTGTCTGGTCAGCTGATTTTCAATAGTTTGAGAAGGATTTTTTGTTGCAGGACATACAACAGGGAAAAGGAGCAGCAAAGGGATCTACTAGCTATTTACAGTTACTTATCCTACAGGTATAATGATGATTCCTACCTCTGTCATATTATTATTTCAAGTTGTGAAAACAAAACTTTTGTGAATTTGTACATGTACTTATATGTTGTCACACCTGCACATATAGTAATTGTTAGAAATAGATAAAACAACAAATTATTTACAACATGTAAATGTAAATGTGATATATTATTCTACAGGCACGATATTTAAACCTAAACTAGAAACCAAAAACAAAGATGAATGAAAACAATGTAAAAGAAGGAAACATAGATTTATTTATTAATTAGGACATGGGTCCTACAACAGACCACCCCAAATTTTGTAAGCACATGTAGAAAAGACGTAGGATGTTGAAGGAACATGATACGAACCATTACACCAAAACCTCGAGATGTTAATGAAGGTCTCCCACTAGGAATTTAACATCCCACCACTCTCTGGAGTCCAGACTCTGGGCTGGATGTGCACCCGTACGGTGGTGTCCCCTTTGAGTCGTACGAGCCTTGGACGAACACTGCAATGCCGACGTTTCCACCCGCTCCGTGACTCGAACTTGGGTGGAGGCTTTGATACCAAATTCTACGAACCATTACACCAAAACTTCGAGATGTTAGTGAAGGCTTCCCACTAGGATCTTAAGAGAACGTTAACTTAACCCATATTACACACTCCACTAGGGCCACCAGGCTTCAAATTTGAATCCTTCAGGGCCCGTCAGAGGCCATTTTACTCATCATAGGAGGCCACCACTAATTTTACCATGCAAAAAAAAATTAATTTCTAGGCAAGCTCCTCAATAATTAAATTAACCACTAATGTGTAAAATTGCAATAGAAGGGTAGCTTCAAATTTCGCCAATCAAAATGGTTTTCAATAGGAATGCCGACAGGGTGTATCCAATTGTCCCAGTGGGCAGAGGGGCATCGACTTACAACTTACCATTACGGGAGATAGAAAATGAAGGAAATGGAATTCAAGTCTCTACTTTGGTGGTGGTTTCGAGCAAAGTCTTGAAGAAGTCACCAAAGAGATATAAGAAGTCACCAAAGAGATATTTTTTTTTTTAGTTAGTAAACTTTTGGTAAATAATTTTATTACTCAACTAATTCTGAAACAAGTTTTTTAATTAATAAACAATTCTTTCACATTAATAAACAATTCGTTAAAAATTTAATTAATAAACAGTTATTTCATAATTTTATTTTTGTGAGTGCATATCAAGTCACCAGTGGCTCTCGATTATGATATAGTGTGGTTAAAACATTGATAGTGAAGAGGTTAAAACATTGAGAGTTAAGAAGTAAGTACCATTTATACCGGATGAGAGAGTGGGTTTTTTTAAATTAATATATTAATAAAATTTAAAATAGTTAAATTTTTTAATTTTATTTTATAATATATTTATTTAAAAAAAAATTAAAAATATATATAAGTGTGTTTTTAAAGTTTTTAATTTTTAATTTTTGAGGAAATAAGTTTTTAAAGATTAAGTTTATAAAAATATTGATATAAATTTAACATATATATATCTTAACTTAATATTTAATGAGCATTGAGAGCCGTTAAAAAATAAATAAGTAATTTTCTCAATGTTTAAAAGATCTAGTATGTCCTTTTGTGCTTTTGGTTCAACGCTAAATGCACCTAACTACTCTTAGTGCAATGCTAATTTGAGTGTTCTCAATAAAATTATTAACTCTATTGGTTGATTTCTCATGTTATTCAATACTATAATTAAAGTAATCATGATGTTTTATTTTATTTAATGATCTTTTAACAACCTATGAGAGCTCTCCGTGCCTAGCACTTGGTGATAAATCACATTGCAACATGGAAAGTCTCAGAGGAAAGATTCATTAAGTTCCTACAAACTAGATCATATACGGTAGTGCGCTCTACCTAAATAAAATTGTAGAAAGGAAAGTCATTCAAGAATATGGCCACACCTTGATCCCCATCTTCTTTAGGGTGATTAGTAGTATATAGCTTTAGCAGATTCCATGGGAAGGCTTTTACTATGGAGAAAGCTTTAGATATTAGTGTAGTTCAACTACAAACAAGGTTGAAGGAAAATGAGTATATAATTTCAAAAGTGTATATATAATTTTTTTTTAGTTATTTATATGCTAGATTCTATAAAGCTTTTAGTAAAACATAAATAAAAAATATTCTATATTCTATATGTATATCTTAAATTTAAGATACATATTTATGGTTGATTTAATAACATTTTTTTTAAATGAAGGTTTTAGATTGATATAATTACACAATTCCTCACTTTAATATTAAATTCATTAGGATTTTAGTTACACCTTTGTCATACTCTCTCATAGTTATGTAATTGAAATGATTGTTGTTTTTGTTGGATTATATATATTATAGTGGGGAGATTTAAGATAATATATGTTTCTCAATATTTATATTTATATTATGATATCAAAATTTTAATATAATTAATTTCTTCATTTACAAATTATGATTCTTGATATTTAAATTAGGGTAAAGAGTATAACAACATTCTTCTCAACCATTGGATCTACACTCAAATTGATTAATATGCCATTAATTCTATTCTACATAATACTACTTTTAAATACTTTACTTTTTTCAAAAATAACATTTTTATAATTACTTTCTTAATTTATATAAATTATTAAATAATAATTTTTATGGTAAATCATTCCTAATCAGCAATAAATATTATTTTAAATTATCAAACCCTTTAGGTGGTATAGAGTGAAAAAATGGATAAACTCATTCATTAATTTGACTACCAAGCATGCCCCACTAATAAAAATTCACTAAGAGGCCCAACTCATTAGTGGTGGAGGTAGGCATATTGACTTCCTGTCTTCTTTGGATGCCATGCGTGAGTTGGAAGGCACTTAAAAAGACTACATTAATGAGAGACAAAAACTTAGAAAAACAAAGAATTTGGCTCATAAGAAAAACAAAGTTGGTAAGACACCATATTGTTACTTAATATCATATCATTATTGGCGGTTGGCTCAGAGACCCCGAGATCCATTCTCACGTAGGTTGATGACACCACCCTTGATTCCGGGGGTTGGAATATCAGGTTGGCACTTTCCATTGAAAAAAAAATCATGTCACTAGGAGGCCTGCTCCATGATAAAGAAAAAATATAAGAGTCGATGAAAGTCAATAAATTTTTATAAGAAAAGAAAAGTCACAAATAATTTAGGGAAAATGTTACGGGAGAAAGACAATTGAAAGTCACTAAAATTCAACAACTTCTTGAAGAGATTGTTAAATCATCATTTGTGATCAAATTGTTATTAGGTATTAAGGATAATTATCATTTGTTGTTATCTATAAATAATTGGAAAGTGGTATGAAATATATGCCTTAGTATGAAATCTTTTCTTCTTAAGATTTAGTTTCAAGATAAGTTTTTTGTTCTATGTATATATGTATGTAAAGCAACGTCTTTCAATATAAAGCAGGCATAGTTACTTTTGATTTTACTATGAACAGGTTTCATTACTTCAAATGAAAAAAAAATGTTTTATTTTTACATGTGAGTATCTGAACATAATGGATTATTGGTGGAGAAATAAATTTTGAAAACCAATTTAAAGAAAGAAAGAAAGAAAACATTAATTATTTAAACACTATAAAACAAAAATATCATTCAATTTCATGCTTTCTTATTAAAATAACTATAAATAAGTAGTTGTCGTCTCTCACACTTCCCTATCTGAGATTGTTGAGATTTTATATTTTTATTTTTAAATATATGTTAAATTTTATTATATAAATGTCTATGTATATTTATGGTATATTTATGAATATTTGATTAAAATTATTATATATAAGCAAAAAACATTAATTATTTAAACACTATAAAACAAAAATATTATTCAATTTCATGCTTTCTTATTAAAATAACTATAAATAAGTAGTTGTCGTCTCTTTAATATTTTTGTTTTTAAATATCTGTTAAATTTTATTATATAAATGTCTATGTATATTTATGAATATTTGATTAAAATTATTATATATAAGCAAGCTACTTCCCTATTTTATTAGTACTAGATATTTTCATTAAGTATTTTTTTAATATTCATACTCAAATTATACTACTATGGTATGAAATGGTTCAATATCTTATAACCCTTCAAAGTGAAATAAGACTCCACCCTTCAAATTTGAGGGCCACCCCAAGAATGTTGAGGAGAGTTTATGAGGTGGAGGAAAGTTTACTTTTCTACCAAGTTATTGACCAGTGAACACATGCTGCCTGAAGTATATCTCTATGAGACAGAAGGTGAAACTCTTTCAATATTTCTCTGAAAACCAGTGTCCGCCATGGACGTCGATGCTTCTTTGACACTTAACTCACATGACTTCGTGCTTCAACTTCCATGGCTTTGCCGTCTTTTCCTCCTCATTACGGTTACAGTCAGCCTGCTCTACCTTTCAAAACGCCAATACATTAATAATCCACCAATGGCTCAAACATCTGTGTTTGCTTTCATCAGAAATCAGCATAGGTTTCTGGAGTGGCTAACGGACGTTCTTTCCTCATCACCCTCTCACACGGTGAAGATTGCACTACTGCCAGGAGGAATCACGGGGATCGTCACTTCGAATCCTGCAAATGTGGAGTATGTACTCAAAACCAATTTCGACAATTATCCGAAGGGACAACGTTTCAGATTCCTTTTCCATGATTTCTTGGGCAGAGGAATCTTCAACGCCGACGGGGAGCTGTGGATGATGCAGAGGAAGGCTGCCACTTACGAATTCAATACGAAGTCGCTCAGGAATTTTGTGGTCGAGACGGTGCAGTGGGAGATTCAGAATCGCCTCATGGTTGTGCTTCAGAATGCAAGCGAACGAGGTGAGCCTGTAGACCTGCAGAATATTCTACAAAGGTTTTCATTTGACAGCATTTGCAGAGTTGCGTTCGGGGTCGATCCCGGTTGCCTCCATCCCTCTCTGCCCACGTCGCGGTTTGCTGAAGCATTTGACTGCGCGACCGAGATTTCGTTCGGAAGATTCTTTTACTTAGTTCCTGAGCTCGTGGTGGGGATCAAGCGCCTGCTCAACGTTGGATCTGAGAGGCGCCTTCGTGAAGCGCTTCGTGTGGTGGATGAATTTGCTGAGGATGTCATTCGATCAAGAAGGGGATTAGATGACGATCTTGAGATTAAAAAAGAAGAACATCATGACCTTATTTCAAGATTCATGGCGGCTGTCGATGAGCAGAAATATGATAACCAAGACCTAATGCTCTTGAAGGAAATGGTGATTAGTATTATGTTGGCAGGCAGAGATACAACTTCCAGCGCTCTCACATGGTTTTTCTGGCTTCTTTCTTCTCATCCCCGCGTCGAAGAAGCCATTCGCCATGAAATCCTGGGCGTCTTAGCCAAACGTGTAGCTAATGAAGGGGAATCTGAAGGGGAATCTAAAGGGGAATTAAGGGGTGTAGTGTTGTTTAGTTACGAGGAAGTGAAGGGCATGGCGTATCTTCATGCTGCACTGTGCGAGTCTATGAGATTGTACCCTCCCATCCCTCTGGACAGCAAAATTGCTTCTGGGGATGATATCTTACCAGATGGAACAGCCGTAAGCAAAGGGTGGTTTGTAACTTACAATATTTATTCAATGGGCAGAATGGAAAGCATTTGGGGTAGAGATTTCATGGAGTTCAGACCAGAGAGATGGCTGAACATGGACGGGAGCTTTGAGGTGAAGAATCCATTCAAGTTTCCAGTATTCAACGCAGGACCTCGGATTTGCCTGGGTAAAGAAATGGCCTTCATACAGATGAAATCCGTCGTTGCTTCTCTTCTTCATCGCTTCACTCTAAAGCTGGAGGTGGTCGAGGGATTCTGTCCACGGTACACTCTTTCAATCTCTCTGCGGATGAAGGGCGGGCTCCCGGTTATTGTTACAAGTCGATAGATACCGCTACTGCTTGACTATGGGAATCTGCAATGGAATTACTGTTGTAGGCTTGGATAGTATTGTGTTTTATGAGTTTGAATATCGATTCAATCTTTATCACTATTTGCTTTGAAATGGCCGTGTGTATTCCTCATTGTATATATTGGTGTCATATATATAGAGATATATGATTTGAAAAAGGGTAGAGAGGGGAGTCCTAGCATGACACTGTGACAGTGGGTGTGTGTGACAGTGGGTGTTTGTGGTTGTGTATGGCAAGTTGTTAGATTATGCTCATGGCAGTGCTTATTGTTTGATTCTTTGAATCTTGGCCTGTTATTCATGCTTGAGAGATCTACATATGGATTGGTTCAAAGCTAGATATTCCCATTGTATAATAAGTTTGGCATACAATCATGTCTTTCTACATGAAATTGGAGGATGAGTCTTTACCAAATAGAGCTATCTCTTGCCGGATCTCAATTGTGAACTGCAGACAATTAATAACGTGACGGAGCTGAGCTGACTTACTTCCTGGCTTGCTTAACAACTTGGCTAGGATATGGGGGGTGAGGGGAGGCTGAAGGTGAGGCTAAAGGGGTGCTTAACAACTTGGCTAGGATATGGGGGGTGAGGGGAGGCTGAAGGTGAGGCTAAAGGGGTAACTGGTACATGGTTGATTCCTTTGGGACTTGGTTGGAATGATGTTGTGACAAAGGACAAATGTGAAATGAGGATGTTTTAAAATTGATTTCCCACTCAACAAATTGCAGGCACTCTACTTGGTTTCCCCACCGTGCATGATTCACAGAACTTACTTGACCCAAACTAACCTAAGGGAGGATAGTGATAAGTTGACTTCATAATGATAGTCACGCCTACATCTAATTGATTGATTCTCTATTGCCCATTATACATGCATGGTACACCAACACTATAATCAATGGCACTTCTTTTCTATTTCGTTGAGTTACGAAAGTACCTCTCCTTAACAATAGAGTAACATAAAAGTTCCTCAGTTTGTGTTCCATCCTATACTCGTTCTAGTGTATGTCTCTCAATAGTCGGATTTGCACATATTTTGTTTCAACTTGTGGTGGGGTTTTTATCTGTCATGGTTGCTTAGTCTTTTAAATTCCAAACATAAGTTTTTGTTGCCATTCATAACATAAAAGTTCCTTAGTTTGTGTTCCATCGTGGACTTACTTTGGTTTCTCTCACTACTTGAAGTTGCACATAGGGTGTTTCAACTTGTGGTGGTGTTTCTATATGTCATGGTTTCTTAGTCTTTTGCCTAACCTAAGGTTGTGTTCCCATTCAATGTATTATCGATTCCTTGCATAGGTTTTATGTAGTTTGATTATGGTTTTTCTCATCTATTACCTAATGTAAAGTTGGGATTGTGTCAATAGTAAACACTATATCAATAAAGATTAAGTTTCATGAATTTGTAAAAGTTATATCACTTGTTTTACACTAAATTCTTTGTAGTTTTGTTTTCATAATATAAAAATAAAAATAAAAATTTAAGTTAAATGCACATATAAATATGGCAATTGAATTAACTCAAATATTGTGCTGTTAATTATTTGATGTAGGTGGTGAGGCCATAACCAAATCATCACAACTTATTATCTCATCATGAGACCATAACTTTGTAACCTAATTTAAAATTGTCTAAAAAGAATATTAATCCCATATTGGTGGAGAGATTTAACCTTCAACAACATATAAGACCCAATAGTCCATTATCCTCATGTCAATGGAGGTAACCGTAACCACAAGGCTAAACATGGTTATATTACTAACAATAAAAAAATGTGCTCATAAAATAGTCTCTTGATTGTTTTAGGGTAAGGAACCAATGGCTATTAACAAGCCCCTTCAAAATGTTCACATTTCAAGGATTTTTTATAAGCCCGAGTGTTATGGTAGTGAACACTTCCATAGAGAAAATCTCTATTTGGTAGTAAATAAGGGGTCTTGTCTATTGAATAAATTGAGAAATACTATAGTAAATTGTACCACCTATTGTGTTCTTTACTTATTTCGATCACCTTCATACACTTTGTTGATTTCCTTTGTCATTACAAATATTATGATAGACTATTGTTTTTATTGAACACTATAATTATAGTTTTTAGGTCTACGTTGACTTCACTTGACTATGCACTTATGGTGTGTCATAGGACATGAGAATTGTTTAGAAAATGTTAGGTAACGGTTTTCCTAGAACATGTTATATAAGTGAATTGTTTAGTTAACGTGATTAATTATGATTTTATCATTATGCTCTTTAAATGGATATGTAATGTTATGGAAATGAAAGGTGTATTTCTCAATCTTAGCATGTATATAGTTTTTGTAGAACTAACATTTTTATTGAGAATCATTAAGTTACACATATGTTGATATCAGGATCCAAACTAATTGATCGAGATTATTTGGAGAATGAAATGAAGAAAACAATATAAAATGGAAACACACACAAATACTTTATAGAAAGCACTATAATACAGTAAAACACAAATTCTATTAATGAATGGAATGGAAAAACATTGTAGATTGCAAAGCAATACAAACTAGCTTTAGATGATGGTAGCTTATCTTTGAAAATAGATTTGTCGGCTACGCTCATTCGCAGGAGACGATTACAAACAAACCGCAAAGGGCCTTTCTATCATAAGCATAGAGGCAAAAACCCTAACATCCAAAAACCTAGCCTTATAAGACGAAGCGCCAAAAGAATTTGTGGGCCCCGAGGTGGTTGGTTGATACACCAACTTCCTGAGGGAACAACTCTTGCATACGATCTTTGTTTAGGGTGCTTGATGGATCTTTGGAAAGAACTAACCGAGAATCACACCTTTTGACTATGGCCATTGCATGCCACCCCGCAATTGGCCAAAACAATCGTTTAGGGCCTCAAAATAACCCTAGAAGTTTGGGACCTGAAAAAATGTAGAAAATTGCTAAGAAGATGGAGAACTATTGTAACTTGGTGGAATAGGTGGGTGGCCACCTGTATCCACCTTGATCATTCCACCCCCCTAGGGAGAAATGGTCCCCATTGCATCAAGTTCCTCTTTCATTTGAGGAAAATTGTGTTAAATCTGACTCCTAGTGAGCCACTTTCCCTAGTGAAGAAGCTGGCATGCTTTGACGACCCAATATAGTTGGATGTTCTACTGGTGAGTGCCCTTCATCCTAGTTTCCATAACCCAGTTGATCATAGACTTAATGCAATAAGGATTAAGTTATGTAAGGTCCAAGTGCTCAACTACCTCTAAGGTTTCCAAGAGCGGTGGAAAATATGGTCGAAGTAGCTCCACATTAAAGATAGGGTGCAAGCTAAGTAAATGAGGAATGTTTAACTCAAAATCATTCTCACCCACAACCTTTATGATGGTGTAAGTCTCATATCGTAGTAAACAGAGCTTTCAATGGAGCCCTCTGAGGCACTCTTTCTGTAAATATAACCAACCCTCATCGCCAACTTGAAACTTATGTGGAACTTGATGCTGGTCATGTCACTTCTTATACTTAACATTGGATTTCTGCAAGATATCATGAACTTGTTGTTGGATGTGGTAGATCTGCTCAACAAATTTGGATGCCCGATCAGAATTAGTTTGAGCATGAGAGGATTCTTCTTGTTTATATCAAAGATTCAAAGAAATACCTGAAAAAACGTGATGATGATGATGACATGATCATCACATTTTTTAAGGTATTTCTTTCTTTTGGGGCAAAGGGGTCTATCAAAAGTATGCATTGTGGGTACTAATTGGATGCGGAATTTAATTTCGCATCCAACGAATTCTCCTACTCGAAATTTGAGTAAAAGCACAAGGATATATGTTGAAAATACGAACAAAAAAGTAGTTTTTTTCTTTCTTCCTCTAAAAATAATAAATATTATTTTATTATTTTAACTATTATTTCATTATTTTAACTATTATTTTATTATTTTCCTTAGGAGGCCCATTTTAGACCTCAAATTTTTTCTAATGGCTATCATACAATTTGGGTCACCCAGATGTCTCGTGTCCGCAAAATTTAAGCATGGTTGTAAACACATCAACTAGAGGTTGATTGAGGAAATCCGCAACATGATTGGTGTTTCCCTTCTTATACTTAATGTTCAGGTGGAATTGTTGTAGGTATTTGGACCACTTCTAATGGAAGTCATTTTGTAACTTTCCATATGTCTATATGAACTGCAAGGGCTTGTGATCAGTGTGGATGATGGTTTCCTTCCCTATGATATAATGCTTCCATTGATGACATACCTACATAATGGTGTACATCTCCTTGTCATAGGTGGGATACCTATGAACAACATCAAAGAGTCTCTCACTATTATAGGCCACTGGATGTCCATGTTGAGTGAGAACTACATCGATAGCATAGTTAGAGGCATCTCTCTCAATCTCAAAATGTTGTTGTAGGTCTAATAGAGTGAGGAATATCGCTGGGAAGAGGAATCATGTCAGATCCTCAAATTATTTCTGCGATGATACACCATAAGAAAATTTGGAATTGAATCCACCCTTGGTCATTTGGCTTAAGGGACAAGCGATATGAGAGGACCCCAACACAAACTTGTGATAAAAGTTGTTGAGGCCCAAGAAGCTATGGAGCTTTATTAGAGTTTTCGAGGCTGGCCAATCACAAATGAATTGCATCTTGGTTTGGTCCACATTCACCACATGTTCATCCACAATGTATTCCAGGTACTGAATCCTCTCCATGCCGAATGAGAATTTCTCCAAATTGGCATATAATTTGTGTTGGCGCAAGCTACTAAGTGTATGTTGCATGTGTTGTAAGTGTTCCACCCAAGTTCTGATCAAGATGATAATTTCGTCTAGATATACAACCACAAAAGAGCTTGTGAATAGGTGTAAGACATCATCCATCATTCTCATAAATGTTGTTGGAGAATTAGTCAAATTGAAAGGCATGACCAACCACTCAGAAACGCCTTCTTTAGACTTGAAGGTTGTCTTCCGGACATCGAGCTTCTCAATCAAGACCTGGTGGTAACTTGAATTCAAATAAATCTTACTAAAAAACTTGGCACCCTTAAGCTATTAAAGAATATCATCAATCCAAGGGATTAGGTATTAATAACGTTGATTTTGTTCAAGGCTCTGTAATCAATAAATACTTTCCATGTCCCATATTTATTTTGTGCCAACAAAATTGCTCTCCCATGAGGTGAAGAGCTCGTTCGAATGTGGCATTTTTGGATGAGTTCTTGAGTATGATGATTTATTTCCTCATTCTCCAAAAGAGAGCACCTTTATATTGGGCCATTACGTAAAGGAGCACTAGGTTTCAAATCAATTTAATGTTTAATCTAGCAGTGTAGGGGCACTCCTTAAGGCACGGAAAATATATCTCTACATTCTTCTACAATCTTGTCCACCCACTTCTATTTTTTATAGAGACCTTATGCTGAGGATGTAGCGGTTGTAGTGAAATTCCATCCAACTTTTTACCAAACTATGAAGAGGATAAATTTCCTAGTCTAAGAGATGACCATCTGGAATTTATTTGTGTAGATCAAGGAACCTGTAGTAGCTTAGATTACCATGGGTATCTTACAGAGTTGGCCCTTCAAAGTAACAATGACACTACAGGGCCTTGAATGATAAATTTTACGGATAAAACTTCCTATGGCTTGGGGTGGACCACAACAGACAAATTGACCCAAGAAATCAACTCAATTCTCAAGTATGTTAGATAAATATGAAATGCCAACAACAAAAGAGAAAATATTACCTCAACCAGATGTTCGAAGAATACCACCCTTGAGATCGAAATCCAATGCTCCTTACCTACAACTTGTCCTCAACAACAAATATATACGAGCATATGGAATATAGATATAAAATGTTATAATAAAAACTAGCATAACTCATTAACATATTTAACAAATATACCCAAGTAAAATAACATAAACATTTGCAACATGTAGTGGACAAGAAAAGAGCAATTATATTAATGAAATGCACATAATTACATAGTGACAACCTTCTCTAGGAAACTCTTCGAAATCGAGAACTAAGTTCCTCCACCTAGGCCTCCACCACTTCAATCCTCCATGCAAAGGAAATCTCACAAGTTCAAGGAGTAATTGTTTTCCTCATTCACAAGATATATATGATCTTGGGAGATGAACATCAAAGAGTTCAAATGACAAGGATAAAGGGATGTAGACTCAAGCCAATGGAAATGAGGCGAAATTTCTCCAGATTTTCCTTATTCTCTAGTTTCTCCTCCCTCTTATGATCCACAATGGCTCAATATATAACCCTCAAAGGAGGTGGAGTGTTGAATCAGATCGTTTCAAGCATATGGAAGGCCAAGGATCAATATGGTCGTTACTTGGGAAGGAAAACTCCAAATATTTTTTGTTTTGTGCACAAAACACGATGTATGCGGGATGTAGTGGAGCAGCATGCATATACGTAGGCTGTAGTGATGTTAGGGCATGTACATCAACAAAAATATGCTTTTTAGGGGTTTCTCTAAGCAAGAGGGATGATATGAGTCTATAGAGGGACATGGAAAGGCCATCAAGGCATATTGCATAAGGTGTGGAAAATCATGCAATAATAGATGCCCCCTAATGTATGAGGTCAGAGGGAAGATCACAATGGCTGAAATACATTACGACTCTTAGAAGTGGAATAGTGGAGACCGAGCCAGAAGAACTAGCCACTCAGCCACTCATCAGAATATTACAATGTTGACTTTGTATACATATCGGTAACTTGAAGTACATAGAAATTTGATACAATAGCCATGACTAGGAAGTACATCATAGATATATGTCATAATAGGTCACAACCATGACCCATATATAGTGAGGTTCAATCTCCAACTCGACTGAAGACATTTGGTACAACCCAGGGTACAAACTACTCTACCATGAGAACTAAGGTCCCATAGATACTGTCATGATCATAGATAGTAACATATAGAATGATTCTATTGTATCCTAAGGTCTTCTACACAAACCGCCAATGGTGCATGTCCCATCAAGTGAATAAAGGAGTTGGAGTCGAACATGATGACACATCTTCTAATTACCATTCATTAAGGTATATCGTTAACAAACGTGAAACTACCCATCGATGATGAAAATGGGTGTCAAGGCACTGAGTACATTCAACAATTGTGAATAAGGGTGTTGAGGTCGAACACTTGTAGAATCCATCGATCAGGGGACATTTATGAATTCCCAACTATTGATGATGAGAGGACCTACCACTGATGATTGCAAGCCTCAAGGTACTCATCCGACTCTAGATCTCAATTCTAAAATAGATGATCTGAAGTTGATGGAATGAGATCTGCTGGAAGGAGGAAATTAATGAATCCCCCATCAACCAACACAAGGCTCACATCTAAGTTGAAGGATTTGGAAGAACGTGGAAAAACAACGCGAATTAAGAACTAAGTGCATCTCTCGCGTGTACTAGATGCAAGTAGTGCAGGGAAGAGACCCTCTGAATAGTATCCAATGATGAATACTACTGACAGAAGAGATGAAACTTCCAATGGGGTCTAATGGAATCCAAGGCACAACACGAATTCCAATGTGTGAATAGGATGTATTTTCATCGAACACAAGGGAAGCCACTCAGTCAGTGACCAATGATGAGGTTTCATATGCTAAGTTCAAGGTCACCTACTAAATTATGATTAAAGTAGTCCCAGGGTGCTAGTTAGGACAAAAGGTGTCATGTGATCAGAATGTACTAATACATGGATGGACGACATGCCAAGTCAAAATATCTGAGGAATGGCCGACTCAGGTTTATAAACTTCCTTTGAACCAGAGCATGAGGCAGATAGAGACTCAGGAAGCATAGACTTAATACTGAATATTGACACAATTCTGTGACATAGGAGGCATCAACAGAATCTCGATATGGACTGGAAGCTTAACCAATCGAAGGATTAATCTCTTATTCAAGTTCAACTTCTTAAGGCCATACTAAACTCAAACAGTTGATGAATGGACTCAAGAGTTTTTCTCTATTCAAAGGAGGCACGACAACTGCCAATAGAAGGTGACGACATTTCCTGTCCGACTTTTTACGTTTTTTTAATTTTTTTTGGTCTTTTTCATATTATCAAAGCCTGAAAAAGAATAAAAGTATGCTTATAATACAAGTACGAGGGAATGAGTGTCAGGGGAAAGCAAACTAGTTCCATGTAGTGGAACATACCTATGCTCAATGCAAGGAAACATGTGTAGGATAAGGACACTCGGGCACTAGGCTCATAAAGGCAAGCAGGTCAATAATATGCATTTACAACTTGACATAATCGAGATTCCCTATGGGTGATACCCAAAATATAAGATAATAATAGACATGAGGCTTCAACACAAAGTCATGGAGGGACTACAAGAGACTCCTAGACCTAAGGAGGAATTGCACCATGGGAACCAAATGAAAAAAGAGGTTCTAACTAAGGTTCCCATGGTTGGGAAGGCTCTACCACTTAAATAACAACACTTCTAGAGGAAGATGGAAGGTTCCATTTCGATAAAAGGTGGGATCATACCTATGTTTTATGAATCGTAGTCATAGGTCATGCAATGATGCATGCGGAGTGAACTCCTAACCTATATGACGGGGATGAAATATACCTACCGAAGGTGCAAATCATGTTCAAAAACGTTGAAATTGATACCCGTCGGATGAAACTGTTGTAAAAACCACCTTACATCATGGAATTAATCCATTAGACTCATAAAATAATAAAAGAAAGGCTCAAAACTATAGAAAGTGGGTAAAGAATTTCTACAAATAGTAAAAATTTAAAGTTTTACCATACCATTTGAGTTTTTTACCAAAATAGTGCATTTGGAGCCATTTTTCCCTCTTTCTTCAATCGGTGACTATGGGAGCTACATGCGACGAAATCACAAGCCGTCTAGTCCAAGTAAGTACCCTCCTCATGCTCTTCAATTCTATTGGTTCAATTTTTTTATTTTGGTGGTTAATTTTGTATTTTTTAAGCACGAAAATTAGGAATATCGGTGTACGCAGGAAATAGATCATCAGGTCACATATAAGGGTAGGTCCATGCGGGAAAAGCAAAGCCTTCCCGCGTACATGAACGACTATTATAACTATTGGTCATGTACAATGATGTGAGATTTATTTTTTAAGTAAAATAAGCCAAATATCTCCCTTCTTTTTGTAGGATGGTGATAGAATGGAGGGAGAGGGAGCATGATTCCATTGATCATCAGCTGTAAGGTAATTTGGTGGCTCAAGAAGCATTGCAAAGATGTGGCCTTTACAAGTTTTGGAACATTGGAAATGTAAGGGCACAACCAAGATTGCTTCAGATGCTCATAGACTTTTGGGATCCAAACATCGATTCCTTCAACTTGGACGAGAACCCTCTAAATATTGATGTTGAAGACATATACTTCATCACAGGATTGTCCTACTGAGGGGAGGTAGTGAATATTTGCTCTCGTGGCATAGGAGGGGGCATGACCATACATGATTACATTGCTACATAATGCCTTCTTGACACTCAAAGGGTGGGAATTCAAGTCCCCATCGCATCCATCAAGAGCCTTAGCATGAATATCATTATCCTAGTGCTGAATATTATATCAGGTTTGGCTGCACTACATTATTCTATGTGGTGGAGTGTCTCAGACCTACTGTCTATGACTAGTGCACATCATCGTTGGAAACTATGAAGTGCCAACGTATTGAATGCAAGATTAGAAGGGCCAACAAATTTGGGTTTGCAAGCACACTGTGCAGTTTCTTCTTCGAGAAGGTTCCCAGCCTTAGCCCAAGAGTGGAGGTCCCTCTTCTCTATGGGATCTAGCTCAAGCCCGATGGACTGATATCATGATGCGGTTGGGAGGTGGAAATTTTTCCTCTCCATATACTGATGACTTCTTCCAATGGTGGTGGCAACAGGTGATTTCCATAGATGACTACCCTATGAGGGGATCGACTTCTGTGGTGACAGAGATATGTTGTTACCACCAAGGTCTACGTTTTGTGAGATTGGTAAGCACTTTTTTTTTTTTCATTATTTACTTTTTTTTTTTTGAATTTAATGAAAGAAAAATTATTTTGGTGTGGTATCAAGTATTAACATTAAAATGTTTCTCGCAAACATAGTTCCACGACGACCACAAGGATATCCACAGCCTCGCCGCTAAGGACGAGGAGAGGATTTACCTAGCGGGGATGCCGAGCGTATCTTAGACAACGTGCAGGATAACCTATCATAGTTGAATCGTAGAGTACCGATGGTGCATATAGAGGACCTTCTAGAGGCCATGCAGCGAGATGTAGTAGGGGTACCCCATCCATGGGTGCGTCGTTTCCAGCATCTAGCCAACGCCATAGTTTTCTATCATGACACACATCCTACACTAAAGGCTTAGATTCCATGGTTATTCTATGTATCGACGATGTATATTTTGAGAGCTATGAGCTCGATTTTTGTACTATCACACCACATTTTTGGACTTATTTATGATAATGAGAAAAAACTTATGGTTCTCAACTCTACTATTATTTGTGTATAAATGTGTAAATGGATGAATGTAGGGTTGTTGCCTTTGATTAATTATGAGACAAATTCCAATCTAGGATATAGTTTGCATATGCATCGGTGACTTGATTAGAATGTCTTGGTATATGAATGTATGTGATAAAATTAAAATATTGTTCCAACAGTCTCACCCGTAGGAATATCCTTAGTAGCGTAGGATCTCTAACATGATACCAACCATTTAATTGTGATACGACCAACTTTGAATCCATGTGTACTTCTAAAGACTGAATAGCATCAGAAATGGAACCACGTAGTAACTTAATGACAACACTGTACTCAACAACATTATTTGATGATGGCCCGAGACATACACCTTCTGAAGACACAAGCTGACCCTCAGGTGAATAGATGAACCAAGCAACAGAAGCTAAGTTCTGTGTATGATGACTAGCACCATCCGTGAATCCTAGGAACATCGAAGAATTCGTTGACATCTTCCAACCAAGAGGAAGCATATAAGCAAACCCGATATACCAAAAGAAAAGCTAAACTATGTACAAAACTATACAATAATGTATAGGGTACCATCCCAAGCTAGATACTCAAGCATAGTACCACTTAAGGTATCCCATTTCTATGCTCCTTAAGGACATTCCCTTCATAGTCTTCCAACTCATAAACTCATTTCTCTAAGACACGCCTCACGATGTAAAGACCATTCCACATTGGGTTGACTTTGCCTACCCCCAACGATTCTTTAGCTTGATCATACAAGAGGACCAATTCACCTTCAACATACTGTCGAGGACGGACAGACCTATCATACTGAGCCTTAACATGACGCTTATTAGCTTCAATGGCCATGGAGGCATCTCGACGTTTCTCAGCAAGTTGTTCGAGGTGGATTAAACGTTGTTCTAAATTCGTAGTGTCAGGCAGGAACTCAATGGATAGCTTCAACGGAGGGATTTTGCATTCAACTAGAAGGATGGAATCCACACCATGAACCAATTGAAAAGGAGATAAACCGGTGGAAGTCTTAATCGTGGTTCGGTATGCCAACAAAGCAGGATATAACATAATATGCCAACTGTAATTGCTTTGTCTAGTAGTTTTTTGTAGAATGGACTTAAGGGACTTATTGACTGCCTTGAGCTGACCATTCAGTTAGGGATAATAATATGACAAATGATATTTTTTAAACCAAATGTTTAATGCTAATTCTATCATCATTTGGTTTTGGAAGTGACTGCCATGGTTAGTGACAATCTCCTTCAGGATCCCAAACCAAGCGATAATCAGATTGAACACAAAGTGAGTTGTAGTCTCACCATCGGATTTGAAAGTCGACATGGCCTCATCCCACTTAGTAAAATAATATGCAACCACAATTATATGATGATTCCCCGAAGCCGAGGCTGGGTTGCAATCCATAAAATCTACCCCCCACTTGGTGAAGGGACCAATGGTGACAAATCGATGTAATGGGGCAAGACATGAGCACATATTCCGAGAAAACACCTAGAAAAGGGTGACATCTCTTAACCACATTAACATAATCTGTAAAGATAGATGGCCAATAATAACCATCTTGCAAAATGTTCTAAGTTGTAGCAAGCCCGGATAAGTTACCACACATGCCCCATTGTGGAAGTCATTAAGCGCAACCTCTGCTTCCTCATGAGTTAAAAAACGATTCAAAATTTAATCCACCCCTCGAAGATACAAAGTGTCGTCGATGACAAGGTAGTTCTTATCATGATGATGAATATGACGTCATTCATCCCTCGAAATATGTGGAGGAAACTTCAGTTCCAGAAATACACAATGAGGTCTCCATACAAGGCATCTAAAGACAAGATGATGAATATATGCTCATCCATGAATTATTCATCATGAAAAGTGTCCTCATCAAGCCCATGGAAGTCATACATCAACTCCGGAAAGACCAAATACTTCTTGGATTTCGCCAAAACGAAATCAAGGTCAAATTATTGTAAAATGACAATCCATTTATTATACTTCCCCCTATCATACGTCATGTCAAGATGAATTGAAATGGATTTATATAGGCCATAACATTGGTATTCTGAAGAAAAATGTAATGATGTAACCTTTGGAACACATGAACAGTCGCAAGTGCCAATTTTTCCACGTGAGTATACCTAAGTTCAGTGCCTACTAGATTTAGATTGAGATAATATATAGCATGCTCTTGGAGCTCATCATCTTCCTGAACCAGTACTGTTCCAACCGTCTCTTGGGACGAGACATTATAAATCAAGAAGTCTCTACTATAGTCGAGAGGACGTAGCAAAGGTGTTGATACCAAGGCTCTCTTAAGAGAATCAAAGGACTGTTAGGCTCACTCATCCCAAATAAAAGGAACGTCCTTATTCAAGAGGCGCATGAAACCCTTATTAAGGTTGGAAAATTTCACTACAAAGCGACGTAGAAAATTAGCTTTCCCTTGTAGACTCTGAATTTGAGTAATGGTGCGCGGAGAAGGAAACTGAAGTATTGCTTCCACCTTTAAGGGGTCGACTCTAATACCCTCCTTTGAAACGATGAATCCTAAAAGGAGACCAATTCTCACACAAAAGATGCATGTATGGGGGTTTAATCAGATTTTATAGCGGCGACATCTTTTGAATACAAGGCAGAGGTGATCTGGATGATCCACCCTCTTGCAAGAGTGAGAAGCAAGATCATCATATAAGCCTCCATGATGCGTTTAAGGTCGTGAAATGTGAACTTCATTTCCCACTGAAAGGTTTTTTCGACGTTTTTAAGGCCGAAGGGCATTTTCCAAACTATGCAAGTACCCCAAGGACAAATAAATGCAGTCTTGTTTTGATCCTCGGGTTTGATTTGGATCTGATTATGACGCAAGGCACCTTAGCTTAAGGTACTTGCTTAACAATTACATGAACACACACATTCACATAGACAAGATGTAAACATGATTCCAGAAGATGGCTTATATTACTTCTACCAAAACAGTTACAATGCAAACTAAAAGGAATGAATAACTAACTATTGTCAGCCTTAGCAAATTTACAATACATAAGTAACTATGTGCTATATCAGTGTGTCGACCATCACCCTCTCTCGGTTCATTGTGGAACTCTGAGCTATGTCTCGATCTTGTCTGCGATCGGAAGACGTGTGACTGTTCTCTCCAATCTACTAATCTTCTCGACTCTCGACCTTCTTCTTCTTCAGTCGATTCGCGCATCGATTGCTCCTACTCGACTTATTAACTTCGACAGCCAATCCTCTTTTAGCACCAGTGGTCGTCTGCCATCCCTCTGGTCGGATCCTTCCATGTCGATCATCTTCAACTACTCTGCCTAGGCCCCGATGCTCCTGCATCAGATTATATCCTAAAAAATCATCCATGAAGGAAAAAATATTGCTTCCTGCACACTCATCCAAAATCTGATCAATAAATGGACTGGGAAAGTCATCCTTAGGACATGCCTTATTCAGATCTTTAAAGTCTGTGCACACACATATGGTTCCTTCTTTCTTGTCTATGGGAACAAGATTGGATACCCATTCGGTTAAGGGAACCAGATAGATGAATCTAGCTTTAAGGAGCTTCTCTATCTCTTCTTTGATAGCGGGTTCCTTCCTAGGATTCATCACCTGTAGGTGTTTCCGAATAGGTTTAGTGTTAGGGTAATTTTTAATCTCATGTTCGACAATAATAGGGTCTATACCTGGCATATCCTCATAAACCAGGAAAAAACATCCAATAACTCTTTAAATAAATCGGTGTAGATTAGAAATCCTTCAGGGGAGCAGTTTGCACCGATATACACATTCTCCACTTTTCCAGGAATTCAATAAATTTCAATTGGAATAGTGGGAGAAATGTTAGCCATGTTCCTCTCCACGTAAATGCCATAGATTCTACGTTTGATCCCCAGTATGGTCACCAATTCTATTATAGAGAAAACTTCCTATGGCTTGGGGTGGACCACAATAGACACATTGACCCAATAAATTGACTCAATTCTTAAGTATGCTACATAAATATGAAATGTCAACAACAAAATAGAAACTCTTACCTCAACCAAATATTCGAAGAATACCACCGTTGACCTTGAAATCCAATGCTCCTTACCTACAACTTGTCCTCAACAACAAATGTATACGAGCATATGGAATATAGATATAAATTGTTAGCATAAAAACTAGCATAATCCATTAACATATTTAAAAAATATACCCAAGGAAAATAACATAAAGATTTGCAACATGAAAAGAGTATTTCTATTAATGAAATGCACATTATAAGTACATAGTGACAACCTTTTGTAGGCAACTCTTCGGAACTAAGAACTAAGTTCCTCCACCTAGGCCTCCACCACTTCAATCCTCCATCCAAAGGAGATCTCACAAGTTTAAGGAGTAATTGGGTTCCTCCTTCATAAGATATAGAAGAGCTTGGGAGATGAAAATCAAAGAGTTCAAATGACAAGGATAAAGGGATGTAGACTCAAGGAAATGACAATGAAGTGAAATTTCTCCAGAGTTTCCTTACTCTCTAGTTTCTCCTCCCTCTCATGCTCCATAATAGATCAATATATAAACCTCAAAGGAGGTGGAGGGTCGAATTGGAGCATTTCCAGCATATGGAAGGCCAAGGATCAATATGGTCATTAATTGGGAAGGAAAACTCCAAATATTTTTTGTTTTTTGCACAAAACCCGATGTACGCAAGCTATAGTGGAGAAGCATGTGTATATGTAGGATATAGTGATGTTAGGGCATGTACATCAACAAAAATATGGTTTCTATGGGTTTCTATGAGAAAGATGGATGATATGAGTCTATGGAGGGACATGGAAAGGCCATCAAGGAATGATTCATAAGGTGTGAAAAATCCTGAAATAACATAAATAACATAGCGTTTACACATATAGGGTTGTCCTAAAAGAACACCACAAACTTCAAGTGGGGAAACATCACACGATACCTTCTCTTTGAAGGGATTGATGATGTAGGATAGGTGGTATTGTTGACTGAAAAGGATGTCTCATCCTTGGCTCAACCAACTGATGGTGCATAGTTGGAGGTGTCGCATCGCCGACAACTTCAATATTTTGATGACCCTGATCGATATTAGGTTCTTCTATCTACTACTGTAAACAATGAAATGTAGTGGATTCCCCTTCAACCACAATTATGAATGGAAGAGGCACTCCCCTTCCTCTGTCTCCTCTAACTCTTATGGTTGGATATTTATAGTTGTGATGGTGGAACTAGGTTCCATGTCAATGATCTACTTTCCCTTTTCTTTCTCTAAATCAAATTCCAAGCCAGAGTCCGTCTCTATGGATTTTGTCTCAGCCAAGAAGGATTGTTTTGATCAACATTCATTAGTGTTGTGCTAGGGTATTTTTTGGAACTCACACCACTTGTCGGTGTCCTTCTTCAATTTCCTATTACCCTTCTTTGTTTGTGGCCTGGACAGGTTGTCATGATTTTGGTCATCCTTGCTCTATCCTTTGTTTTGTAAGTTAGGGATTCTCTTTCTAGGCTTCTGCTACAATTGATTTGAAAACCCAAAATCCCACTTTTTCTTTTTCTTAAACTTCTGTTCGATCTTGACATCATACTAATAAGCAACTCCTAGTGAGGAGATTTCCAAGAAATATGTCATGTCCACATTCCCTAAACCAATACCAAGGACACTTGGGAACCCAAGGGGAAGGATGAATCAAGGTAATTTATAGAGGAATAAAGGTAAATAAGTCTAGGCCAATATGCCAAAATCCAATAAAATAAAACAATCATCATTTTTAAAATGAATTGCACGAATACAATGCAGGTCATTCCTCAATACACATGTTATGCAAGGTAAATGCATGCATGAAATGCAACTAGATTTGGGAAAGATATTAACATGATTTCAAAAGTGAAATTTTATATCTATCACAACCATTTAAACTTTAAATTAATCATGTCTATAAGCCGCCATAAACAATGTAAATATATAGATCTACATGCTCCCACAATCAACCATATTAACATTGTTAAATACCAGATCTACTGACTACCACCTAAAACCATATTAGAATAAACAAAAAAAAATATGAGGGATTCCATATGTATCATATAAACAATAATAAAATCATATTCCATGGCTATCACCTACAACCATACAAATCGTAAGCAAGTCGGGTCCAAGAGCACATACATATCAGACATACATTAAATAAACATATAATGAAATACTCATCATTGACTACCAACCATATCCATATCAACATAAAAAATTCAGGTATGAAAGATGTCGTATACATCCATATAAAATCAGATCTCATGACTATCACCTACAACCATACAACTCATAAGCAATCATATCTATAAGCACATATATTTTCGAAAATGAAGTAAACAACTATATAATGAAATATTCATCTAAATCATGGCAAAATATATTCAACATGAAAATGTTCCACCCTGACATAGACATTCCATGCTCATGTTTCTTTCAACATGACAGTCACCCTTGAGCTGAGGCCATAGATCCACATGAGAGGTACTCTCAAACCAAAAGGTATTGTGCACTCATCTCAACACTAGAAACACTGCCATACAAAAACGAATGTATCTCAGTCATACAGAAAGTGTTTTTATTGGAAAAAAATTATTACTAGAAACATTAACTTTAGATGCAATGGAACAAGTCTCACAACCTATAAATACTCAGAAACATATGAACCAAAAGGTATGGTTGCGCCCTTCTCAACACCGTGAGAAAACCCCACCACATCAAAATGACCATATCTTAATCATACATAAAGCCTTTTTAGTGAAACAAAAAGTATTCCTTATTGGTAAATTCGCTATGGATGCAATGAAATAGGTCCCACAACCCATAAATGATCATAAATAGGCGAACCAAAACATATGGTTTCACCCTTTACACACTGTCAAAAACCACAACTACACCTTTCTCCATCTAAAATTCCCCTTCCATATACACTACCCGGTGCAATGGAATTCCCTTCACCACACGGATCCCTTAGGACATCACCATCCACCTTTTGGATTCAAGGGCATATATTCGGACAAGGATAAGGAATGGGATACAAACTCATATTGTGTTATGCACTATCAATCTTCAATCGCCATTACAAGGTCTCCAAACCTCATTACAAGGACTTCAATATTCTACAATACAATGAATATCCTCCTCATGAGAATGTATTTCCCAACACAAGAGAGAATTCCACTACTCTAGAGAGATCATAGAGAGAAGAAGAATGAAAGAGATCCCATTTCCAATCATTTTATAGCCATTCAAATTCCCAAGGAGGTAACTCAAATTCCAAGAGAGGTAACTCAAATTTACTAGGGGTTACTCAATTCATGAGAGGGAGGTTACAATTAGATATTCCCTTTACCGAAATAGAAAAAGGTGAAATAGAGAGGGGAGTTACACTTTTTCAAGGAGTGCAGGCTAAAACTAGCTAGTGAGGATGCCTGTGTGGATGAAGAGCATCACAAGAGGCTAAGGTGAGCGCACTAGAAAAGTAAGCCCCACTGAACATCAAATAGGGTGTAATAGTACCTCCATAAACCAAAATAATCAAAAATAGGTTCCAAAGAGTTATGTTATAGAGAGAAACAACTCCTAGTCCCCAACCCCCTCACATGTGGAATCCATGGCCCCCAATTCTCGTTAGTTATCCATATTGAATCTATTCATTTAATTAAACAATAACAATAATAATAATGATGATCATTTCCAAATTCCATAGTCCAAACACCTAGTGACCAATACTAAAAAAAAAATAGCCTATGCTATGGGCTTAACAACCGGGGTGTTACATACCCCTCCCCCTTAAAACAATGCATCATCCTCGATGTATACGTATTCATACATACATTCACGCATTCCTTTATTCATACATGCCTTTATACATTTTCGAAAATATGAGTGTATGCCTCCCTCATAGCCTCTTCCAGCTCCCAAGTAGCATCATCAGGACTATAATCGGTCAATTGAACCATTACTTGTCCAATCTCTTGATTCAGGAGCACCTTGTTTTTTCTTCCCAATATGCGGATGGGTTGTACTAGAAAATTCCCTTCTGGTTCCATTTGGATCACATTCCAATCAATCACATGATTAGCATAAGGTATATACTTTTTCGATAAAGATACATGAAATACATTATGCACTTTAATGCAAGTAGGCAATGCAAGCTCATACACAACAGAACCTATCCTAGATAAGATCTCAAAGGGTCCATAATATATTGCATAATGTATAGATATTCTGTATCCCATAGATATATTACACATTCCACATGAGCATTAGTATCTTGTAGTGATGACTAGCTACATCATAGATACTAGTCCTCAACATAGTAAGTACAAGCATCAAGCTATAAAATCATATTCCAACCATTAACATTGACTCTTTATAATCAATACAATCATCAAGACATATGCATTACTATTATAGAGGCCAAGCCTCACCCAATGATAACACATAGGACCATCATGTCCTTTCTAATAAAGTAACGTTGAGCCACATAACACCATTTATTTGTCAATCATGTCTTTACACAAGAAGTTTGTCCATCAAGCATTATTACAAGATTAAGAACTAGACTAACAAGCCACATAATCACTATTTATATAGGATTATCATGCCACATATGCTTTATTATACATTCATAACCATTAGAACATCACCAACTATCATATATGCCCATGATGCACATTGCCTTCATAGTACTATCATAACTTAAATACATTTAAGATGATGTACACCTATTCACATGATCATAAGATAAATACAAAGTGTATGCATGTACAACATAACTACATAATCGCATGCTTATGTAACCATATGCATACCCATAACCTGCATGGGAAATATGTATTAGTGTCAAGTACGTCACAACAACATGATCACATGCTAATGCATGCAACATAAATCAGTATACCAACACATACAGTCTTGTGGATACCAAGCTGGGAAAAACCAACAACTTACATAAAATCATCAAGTGTAAGGACTACATATACATCCTAACAAGTCTTTTAATGCATCAAGACCACAACTTAATAACACTTGACTAAATAAGGGAAACTGGGTGTCCAAGTTCCATGTTCTACCCAACCGTAGGCACTCATCCGACATATACTCTTTCTGTCATGAGGCCACCCTCGATCCACGCAACGGTTCCACTAGAACCAAGGGAAGACATAGAATTATTCCCAGTAATTCTTCTCATCAACTGGACACTAAGTCCACAGCCATCCTGTAATTTCCCCTCCCATCATACCAGTGTGATGGAGAGAACGTGATGCTAAAGCTGGGCATCTGGACCCATAATTACTAAATAAATATTCACATAATATAAAGAGACATATGCAGATGTATAAATGTAAGAAACACAATGGAAGTAAATTCAATTACAAATCCATCATACATTCAAGATATTCACGATATTCATCAAATAAATACATTGCAGAGTTAACACAAGAGAGTACTTATCTTATAACAAAGTAGTCTCGAGCAACTGGCTATGCAACTGCAACGTTCCACGCAACCATAGGCCAATTGTGGTCATCAATTTCTCAACACAGCTGCCACCCCCGAGCTGGGCATGATCTCTATAAGGAAAAAGGGAACAGCAGACTCACACATAGCCCAAAGATACACCAAAATCATCTAAGCCAATCTACAGTTGAGTTTATCAAGCTGCTAAGGCAATGGAAAGGGAGAATTGCTAAGCTAGTGAGCTCAACCCCAGAGACATGGACACCCTCTGCAATATCTATCTAGCTTGGTCCCCACAATACCTACACACCACAAAGAAGTATTCCCTTCACTACTACACAGTCCCTCAGGCCATACCTTCCATTCTAGTGTTCTTCAAGGTGTGCATAGAAGAGTAACCAGCCCTTTTGATCTTCTTGAGAGGTTACCTCCTCACTAAGTTTATCAAGCCAATTCTGGTCCACTTCCACTACTAATTCTTGCTCACAAGTTCCAACCAAAACATGGATGCACACAACAACGAAATCACAAGTGCCGAGTATGAAGAAAAACGTGGGTAACCAAAAATGAAGTGGTAGATTGGGAATCAACCATGGGAGAGAAAAATAGTTTCCTGAAAACGTTCATGGGAATTCTAGGGGCAGAAACTGCCTCCATAAAATCCCAAAACGTGACTCCCTTTCTCCCAGCCACTGTGCAATACAAAAATGAGCTCCCAGCTACGGAAAAATGCAAGAAAATGGTAGAAAACATGAAGGAGAAAGACCCAGCTAGCTCAGACTGCATGAGAGAGCAAAGACCATGGGTGAAGAATGGATTTGGGCACCATTTTGTGGGTGTTTTCTTGCCCAAGAAGCAAAAACACGTTTTCCCAGGTTGATGGCTTTCCCATGCACGAAATTGGCTGCCATACCTCTCCATTCCCAAGGCATTAACTACCTCAACCAACTCTTGGAAGAATTAAATGATTGGGTGCATAAGTCAAAATGGGTAGTTGGAGTTCATTCATTGACATTTGGCTTATTAACATTGGCTCAAGGGTTTGAATAATTTCCCTCCCTATTCCTTGTAGAATCATACCCCCATCTCTTGTTGCACTGCATAGCCAGTTGTGGGTATTTCATTAAAATTCATATTTACATGATGTCTTAATTTACATTGTGCCTGTCTAGCATAAGAACCATAGGCATCTATTTTTAATTGTCGATACATAAAACGATAAATCGATGGTGGGGCCTTGGCCTTGAGCTCCTCACCATGATTTAATAACGATATTTACATCATTCACAATCTTAATGCAATAGGATCAAGATGGGGACATTACACATCCCAGGCTAAGAAACATAAGGATCTACTTGGATTTGATCCTTCATAGGTAGAGTACTTAATCCTACTTAATATGCATAAACAAGATAAGGGAAGCAATCAATTCCCAATCAGTTTATCATGCCCGCAAACATGGTTAACACCAATCATTAATAACATACTTTACCTCATAAGGGTCAAGTCCTTATCCCACGCAAGGAACTTAACAACAAAAGAAACATGGATGACAATTCACCCATAGCTAACCAAATCATTTACATTTGTCCATGCATACATATGCTTTCAAGCACGGGAAAAGGGCCAAGCCCTCTATCCGTCATTAATATATCTAAGAGATTCTACACATGGTACATATAAATGCAATTACCTGTCCATCCAACACATAATATATATGTATGCAATTACTTACACATGCATAACATACACTACAAGTATAAAATAAAATGATCAAGATAAGACAATGATAGTGTTGCACCCTTTCCCTACCATCATATGCATCTTATTACCAATCCACAAGCATATTAGACATGCATATGCATTACATTCAACTAAAGACAAGCATAATCCCTTTCCTACAAACCATGTCAACACAATTAATTATAGAAAATAATCAATCCAAAACAATCGTGAGAAAAATAGGATCTTCACCACCATACTTATATAATATATATATATATATATATATATATATATATATGCAAGGAAAAACAACCAATGGGTTTATCTCTCTCTCACACACACATATATACCTTCTTCATATTTATATACTACTAAAATATATCTTTTCTATACACACTCATATATATATATAATAATCTTATACCACCATTATTACATATACTATACATATATATTATTCACACACACACACACACACACATTTTATGTAACTACATCTATTTACAATACAATGTCATTATATAGTCCAAGATCTCAATTAAACAGGGATCCACCCTTACCATTGTTGCAACATCGAGCACAAGTGCAACAAGATAACAAACCAGCTATGGAGGGAGATTGCCTCACCACTTGTCACATCCAATCAAAAACCATTAATGGATGTGTATTGCAGTAGAGGGGGATGCACCCCCTCAACAAGCAAATTTTCAGCAAACAAATCATTTAAATAATGCAAAGAAGCCAAAGCCCTCCAAATCTATTGCTAGCAACAATAATAATATAAGTATATATACACAGGAATTCAAGCCCTTAGACACAGGTTCCAAGAGCAATAAGGTATATACCTACACAAATTTTAAATGATATATACAGATGATTATATATATATATATATATATATAATCATACAATATTGTAACATTATACTTAATATATATATATATATATATATATATATATCATATCCAATATTATATCATTATATTTTATATGTGTGTGTGTGTGTGTGTTACATGTGAATTCAACTTACACACAAATACATCATATCATTAATACATATATTTAACAATATACATAATACGTATTTACAATTGTAGATATATAATTGTAAATAAGTATTATGTATATTGTTAAATATATGTATTAATGATAATATGATGTATAATTTTGTGTGTAAGTTGAATTCACATGTAACATGTGTGTGCACACACGCACATATATAATATAATGATATAATATTGTAACATTATACGATATATATATCGTATAATGTTACAATATTATATCATTATATTTTATGTGTGTGTGTGTGTGTGTGTGTGTGTGTGTGTGTGTGTTACATGTGAATTCAACTTACACACAAATACATCATATCATTAATACATATATTTAACAATATACATAAATACTTATTAACAATTATAGACATATATATATATTACCACTCTTTGGACAAGTGACCCATTCCCCCCAATATAGTCAAGGAGATGAATCTAGAATAATTAAATGAAACATGCCACATATTTTGAAAATAAAATAAAATGGAAAATGGAACCACCATTAGGACAAGTGGCTTATTTCCCAAAATAGACAAAGAGTTACCCACATATTGAAAATAAAATAAAATGGAAAATGGAACCACCAATAAGACAAGTGGCCTATTTCCCAAAATATACAGGGAGTTACTCATCAAAGTTACCACTGCCATCCAAGTGGCATAAATAAGCCTATAAAATCATACCATCAATAGAAATCCCAAAATCCATATAGGGTATAAATGCCACTTAATAAATCATATTAATATTTAATAATAATAATACTATATCCACATAATATTACATCCATACTCATAGCCATATACTACCATTAATGAATTATTATTTACTTTATCAATTAATAATCATATTGCTTACTTATCATTAAGATAGGAAATAATAACTTATCTCTATTATAGAAGCCACAAATTATTGACCCATTCTTACTATAGGTCATGCGTACATTAAGCTTTCATTAGATGCCATATGGTCTTCACTATTTCAATTGGGGTTTAAAATTGTATTTCAATAACCATGTTGCATGCTCATTCATTAACTGGCATAACTAGGGCTGCAATGTGTTTATTATCAATCACAATACACATATCACGATTCCAAAACATAAACATAGAGTTTCAAATCTATAGATGGCCCAACAATCACAGTGTTGAAACCTAAGCTCTGATACTGCTCTATCATGTCCCCATCCCCTAAATCAAGACCAAGGACACCTAGGAACCCAGGGGGGAGGCTGAATCAAGGTAATGCACAACAACAAAAAAGGTAACTAAGGCCAGTTCATCATGTCAAAATCAAATAAAATAAAACAATCAACCTTTTTTAAATGAATTGCACGAATACAATGCAGGTCATTCCCCAATACACATGTTATGCAAGGTAAATGCATGCATGAAATGAAACCAGATCTGAGCAAGCTATTAACATGATGAAATATCAGATCTATCACAACCATTTAAATTAACCAGGTCTACAAGCCACCATAAGCAATGTAAATAAACAGATCTATAGGTTGCCACAATCAACCATATTAACAGTGTTAAAGACCAGATATACTAAATGTAACCTACATCCATATTAGCATAAAAAAAACAAATATGAGGGATTCCATCTATATCCATATAAAAAATAATAACATCAGATCTCATGGTTTTCACCTAAAACCATACAAACCATAAGCAAACCAGGTGCAAGAGCAAATACATATCAGACAAACATTAAATAAACATATAATAAAATACTCATCACTGACTACCAACCATAGCCATATCAACATAAACAAATTCAGATATAAAATATGTCATATAAATCCATATAAAATCATATATCATGATTGTCACCTACAACCATAAAACTAATAAGCAGTCAGATCTATAAGCACATATATTTAAAAAAATGTAGTAAACAGTCATATAATGAAATACTAATCTCAATCATGGGAAATTAGCTTCAACAATACAACGTTCCACCCTTCCATAGACATTCAATTCTCATGCATCTTTCAACATGATAGTCACCCCCGAGCTAAAGCCACAAATCCATAGGAAAGGTAGTCTCAAACCAAAAGGTATGGTGCGCTCATATCAACATTGGGAACACTACCATACAAAAATAATTGTATCTTAGTCATACATAAAGCTTTTTCAGTGAAACAAAAAGTATTCATTACTGAAAACATCGCTCTGGATGCAATGGAACATGTATCACAACCCAGAAAATTATCAAAAACATATGAACCAGAAGGTATAACTACACCCTTCTCAACACCATAAGAAAACCCCTCCACACCAAAATGACCATATCTTAGTCATACAAAAAGTTTTTTCAGTGAAAAAAAAGTATTCCTTACTGGAAAACTCACTTCGTATGCAATGGAATTGGTCTCACAACCTATAAATTATCATAAATAGGTGAACCACAACATATGGTTGTGCCTTTTCCACACTATCAGAAACCAAAAACTACACCTTTCTCCATATAAACTTTCCCTTCCATCTAGACTACTTGGTGCAATGGGATTCCCTTCACCAAATAGGTCCCTAGGGACATAACTATCCACCATCGAGATTCACATGCATATATTCATACAGGGACAAGCAATGGGGTAAGGACTCATGTTTTGTTCTACACAGTCAATCGTTAATCCCCATTACAAGGTCTTCAAACCTCATTACAACACCTTCAATATTCTACAATACAATTCATCTCCTCCTCAAGAACATGTATTTCCAAACACAAGAGATAATTCCACTACTTTGGATAACTTAGAGAGAGAAGAAGAATGAAAGATATCGCCTTTCCAATATTTCTATAGCCATTTGAATTCCCAGGGAATTAATTCAAATTTACTGGGGGTTACTTAATTCATGAGAGGGATGTTACAATTGGAGATTCCCTTTCCAATAATAGAAAAAGGTGAGATAGAGAGGGGAGTTACAGTTTTTCAAGGAGTGCAGGATAAAAATAGTCAGTGAGGGCACATGAGTAGATGAAGAGCATCACGAGAGGCTAAAGAGGGCGCACTAGCCAAGTAAGCCCCAATAAACATAAAAGAGGGTGTAATAGTACCTCCATAAATAAACATAGGGTCCAAAGAGTTATGTTAAGGAGAGGAACAAATCCTAGTACCCAATCCCCTCACATGTGAAATCCATGGCCCCCCATTCTCGTTAGTTTTCCATATTGAATCTAGTTATTTAATTAAAAAATAGTAATAATAATAATGTCCAAATTCCATAGTATCGGCACCTAGTGCCCAATAATAAAAAATAATAATAACATTTGTCTACGACTTAAAAACCAAGGTATTACAAAATCTATCTATGCCTAAATGTAGATGTGCAGGCCACTATGGTACTTTAGGACCAAGTTTCATTCGAAGTCTCTAATACCCAACTTTCAGTGTAAGGTATGGAATATATTGGTGAACTTCAACACCTTCTAATCTCTCTCCTGGAGCAAAGTTGTCCATATCATGTATTGGTCATCATATTTTTCGACAGGGTAGAATTCCTCATTGACAACATTGACAAAAGATTCACAAGTGGGTCTTTTCATGTATATTTCAGACTCATCTCTGGCATGCCTCTCAGAGTAATTTTCCCACCAATATTTGACATGATGGGAGGACTTAAGAAGCACAAAGGTGATATTTTCATTGCCGAAAATTTTTTGAACAGAGGAGGAACCCTCAAACAAATTTAACCATTTCTCCAAAGCATTTGCATCTATATAGCCTTCAAATAAAGAAATGTCAATGTTAACTTGTACCTTGAATGGAGTCACGCCTCCAAAATGGATTCTCGTTGAAGGTGCATCCATTTCCATCAACATTCATCGAAATATTTGGGAAAAGTTATCCATCATCTTCTTCCTCTATCACATGAGGGATTCCTCAACCAACAACTTAATAGGATATCCTATGTTTTCATCTCTCTTTTCTTCTCATATCATGTCAAGCTTCTTGGTATTATGGTATTGGTTTTCCCCAAGATCAACTAGTTCGAGACCCAACTCTCAATATACAGATCTCGTTGGGGACATGCACTAAGAAACAACAAGAGCAGATTGCTCTGATACTACTGATCTGGATTATTTGGAGAACAAAATGAAGGAAGCAATATAAAATGGAAACACACACACGAATATTTTGTGGAAAGCACAATAGTACAATAAAACCAAAGTTCCTTTTAATGAATAAAATGGAAAAACATTGTAAACTGCAAAGCAATACAAACTAGCTTTATATGGTGGTAGATTATCTCTAAAAAGAGATGTGTCATCTATGCTCATTCAAAAGACAATATTACAAAGAGACCAAAAAGGGCCCTTTTATCATATGCATAAATAGGTAAAAACCCTAACATCCAAAAACCTATCCCTAAGAGATGAAGTGCCAAAAGGATGTGTGGGCCTCGAGGTGGCTAGTTGATACGTCAACTTCGTGGGGGCACAACTTTTGCATACGATATCGATTTAGGGTGCTCAATAGATCATTGGAAAGAACTAACAAATAATTAAAACTCTCGATTGGGGTTAGGGCATGGACCTCGAACCTTGTTGTAATTAATGGGATTACAAAGAGTTACCAATAGTACAACATCCAAAGCATATATAAATATACATTGCATACAAGATCATACATACATAAAGAGGGAGAAGGTAAGAAAGTAACATGTACCAAAATAACAAGTGTCTTTATTATTATAACAAACCAATCATGTACAATGATATAGTTACTATTCTCTTGGCTCACCATCCTATTACAATCAAGAAGTTAGTTACATTGTTACAATTGTTTAACTGCTTAGTCATGTTGAAATTTGGTTGAGATTTGATCTTTAATTCTTTTAGATGCAGAGAATTGAAGCAATGAGACAATTCAATCCATGAAATTCATACAACCATAACACAATATATACCCTAGAAAAAATCCTCAAAATTATGAGAACAAAACCCCAGCAATTCTTCTCAATATAATATAATGGATAGCAAAGAATGCTTTATTTTACAACATAGCCGATTGCATTAGAAAGATAAGAGAGCACCAAACTTCTTGGTGAAGATACAGAAGCAATAGAGAAGATATATCAATCGGATGTGTTCCCAGCACAACAATAACAAGCACAAACAATACCTTGCACAATGAGAATCGCCTTGCCTTCAATGGAGAAGAGAATTTGCTTCACACTAGATTCAACAATCTTGTATATCATATTTATACATTATTCTCTTATATTTTTAACTTCTAACTTCAGGATAGAATCGCCCTCAAACTGGATGTATTAATATTGCATGGAGTGATTCTCCCCACTGCTCATGCAGTGCTTCATCTCACTGGGTTGTCACTTAGGATGAACTCGCCTCTTAACTGAAAGCTTTCCCACTTAGTTAGGTGGCTACATTAAGTGTCGACATGCAAGTGTCACAAATCATGTGTCATATTTTAGTTTAACATAAGTGTCGTCATGCTAACACTTAGTTAACTAAATCTTCTTTGTTGTCACTTAGTTAGCTTTCTTTAACTGAAGTGTCATCTTTTAGTTTAACTAAAGTGAAAATACTTTAGTTAACTAGTCCATTTTATTTAACACTTAGTTACTGAAATCATGTTGATTGATTTACTTGAAGTGACCATTGTGAGTTCTTTAGTTAACTAAGAAATATATTTAACTAATGCTTTAACTAAAGCATTGATACTTAACTGAGGCTTTATAACTGAAGCTTTAACTATTCGAGTTCTCTTTAATTAGTTGAAGTGTCTGCATGGGAAATTTTGAATTCTCTTAATCTCTATGATTTATCTTTTATTTCTTTATCTCTTACTACATGGTCAATATGTGCTAGATTTAATTATCCATCACATTATGTTATACTAAGAAGAATTATCAGATGTTGTCATCATATTATATTATTCCGGACCAAATGATCACATGCTAAAGTAATTCACTTTAGAGGTGATCAATCTCTAAAGGAGACTTAATAGCAATCTGGTGATCAAGGTTAATAATATATAACATAACATTAAATGATTTTAACAAGTAAAGCATGAAATTTATACGGAAGGTCCACCTCTATACGGGATTTCATATCATGGATACCTTTATACGAAAGGTTCACATGATAATCATGACTTGAAACACACAAATTTAGAGCCTTGTCCAAAAAGACTTTACAACATCATTACTTTGATCAATTACCTCTACATGGGAGAAATAACCTTTACATTGAAGGCAATCAAAGTGCTCACCTATATATGGGAGGATCAATCTTGACTACACAATATTGGTTTGGAGAATGTCTCCTCATGCTGTATATTTAACAAGTCAGTCGACTTAACAGACCTGACTGACTGAGCCAACTAATCTCAATTTAGTTGGGAGGAACTAGTCGAATGGAGAACTAGGATCCTCCAACATATCCCACACCCAAAAACTCTTATTTGTCCCAAAGAGAACAAGGAGATGCAAAAATTTTAAAATAATAAATTATTATGGTTGCAAAGAACTATATAGATCACTTGAAGGAGAAAAATTGACACAAGTTTCGACGATTTCTAGAGCAGACAAATCAAGGCATTCTTGAAATTTCTCCAAATCAAACAAAATGGAGTCGATATATGTACTAACAATAGTAAGTTCTGATAGGTCCTGCATATTGACTTGCAGAGGTTGATTGAGCATATTTTGCAGGTTTGTACCAAAATTTTGATGTTGACTTTCTGCTCCTCTCCTTAGTGTGTGGATCCATCCTGCAGCATTTGATTAATTTATTCTTCTTTTTTATTCCCCTCCGCTAACCATTGATGCTCTTTCTATCATAGGTTGACATCACTCTTGTGTTCCATAGTCAATTAATCATTCAAATTTTGTGCAGTGGTCGGTTCTGTTGATTTTTTTCTTGTATATAGGTCTAATAAGGTAGTTTGTACATACTAGATTTCAACACATATTTTCTCATAGTATGTGTACCTATTATTTAGAAAAAGTGTTTTCTGTGATGCTTTGACTTCACATTCCTTAATATTCTTATAGCTTTCTTAAAAAATTATGAACTAGTCGACTACCAGGAGACCTGTCTCATCCTAATGTTGCTTCAATAAGGATGACAGAGGAGGGGAATCAATATTATAAGGAATTTATTCTTCCAAGGGAATTGGTGATAGAGGAGGGGAATCATTAGTTAAACCGATTACTTCCCTCAAATGTTCAGTCATGGTGGTCTTCTACTTTTTCAACAACGGTGGCAATGCTGAAGTAGCTAGCTTTATAGGAGTCAACAAGGATTGTCAACTTTTATCGTAGTCTTTCTCAATATACTGCTAAATTGTTACTTTATTAGTTGTGGCATTGATAAGGGCTCATTTAGCTTGTTCCCTTATTTCCTCCAGGTCATCTTCAGTGGTTCCCATGATCAACTATCTCCTTTTTCTTGCTTTTTTTCTTGTCTTCTTACATTTTATAATTTGCTCTGAAAAAAGTGGAATTTTCTTAGAAACTTGGTCTATTTTTTGTTTGAGTCGAGGCTCATCAAAGTCAGGCTTGAATCCTTCTATGATGAGGGTATTTTCTTCATTGTGTTCAATTGTTTCTCTGGTCGGCTCATTAACTGATTACTGACTCTGGTTTGTAAAGGGTACAATTGCCAGTGGAGTTTTTCTTGATTATATGGACCAAAAGCCGTGATATACAATGTATTTTTCATTTCATATTATTTTTCTCCATCCATGAGATGTTCAATGATATGCCAGTTGGTCACAAAAGCTTCTAGTGGTACAGGGATTGCATGGATAGATTGTTTGGCTAATTTGGAGAAAATTTCTAGTACGTTTGGATAATAATCCAATTCCTAAAAATTACCTCTTGATCCATGCATGCACCATACCTTGGTTTGGTCGAGACCTAAGTCGATGTGAGATTTTGGGGGAAGACTCCATCAGATGTACTGAGGTACTCTCCAATGACTTCATTTTTTTCAATGACCTGAAACCGGTTCTCTAAATGTACCCTAGCTTTCTGGAGAGTCATTACGGATGCTTTTGAGTCAAAAATATTAAAAATTTTCATTAATGGGGATTTTTATCTAGTGAACACTTTCTCTTCAATGGGGATGATGACCAAAATTACTATCTAGTTTAGTAATGATGGAAATCAGATTGGTTGGCCCAACTCTTATCATTTTAGACATTTGGATTGACTAATTGTGTGACATAATCAGCCTAGTTGAATATTCTGGATTCATGGGAAATATGCTTTACTGCTTCCAACATATTCATTCTAAGGTCTGATGGTCTTCTGAAGCTTGTGAGGCATAGGGACACTATGATAGCAATCCATTTAACATTTTCATACTGGATTTTGTTGACGACTAGGCCTTTCAAATTTCTTCCTTGTTCGAATCTGGTGATCTCCTTAACGAATTTTGTTGTCTTAGTGGTAACTGGTACAGGTGGTCCTTTGTTTGATAGACCAACAACTCTAGCTATTAAGGAATTAATGATGGTTATGGGTTCATCAATCCAGATCTTTCCATCATGGTATATGTTGACTATAAACTTTCCAATTAGGTCTTTTACTATTCCATGGGAAAGCAACAATGATGTGTTCAAGTAGTGACAAATTTTTGCTACGACCAGCTTCTGTTCTTCTGGTGTCCACTAGTCATTGCATACACCCCAGGTTTTTAATTCCTGCTAGTACTTTTCCCAGTTTAATTATTTAGTTTTGGATTTATTAATACTATTCAATATTTCCCACAGGGGTGTCATGGCAACTTCTTCCTAGAGAAGATTTGCTTTTTATTCTACAGATTTGTCTCTGACAACTACCGTGTTTTTCTTCGGTTCCATGGTTGGTTTATGGAGGTGGACGGGTGAAATATCTAATGGGAATTCGATAGGCCTAGAGATTGAATTTTCTCGGTCAATCTCTATGCAAAAATTGATCTATGAATCTTCAAGTTCTTGAGTTTGTATAGGTGAGGGCCTTGGTGGACTTTTAGTGCTAGTAGGTGACTACATTAATTGTAGTTCTTGTGGTGGATAGATAATTGGTTCATTCGAAGAAACTTAGAGGGGAAGTATTGAGTGCGATCTCATTGACTCACTCTTCAAACACCAATCTCGACGATGGTCGTGATGATATTTTGTTCATGGTTTTCTCTCCTCAGATTGCGATTGTCGTGTGTTGTCCTTGTTTTCCTCTTTTTTGTTTCTTGAGTCGTTACCCCATATTATTTCTTTGTTATTTCTCCATTCATCACTTGGTGATAATCGACTAGATTGTGACGACTAAATTTTCTCTTCCTCGCGCTCTACCTCTTCTATCTAGTCAATCGCTATATGTTAATGTTGTTCTACCTATTCAACAATGTGTGGACCTAACCAGGGAGTCTCAAGCTTTTTGGATTTTCCTTTTATTACTGCCATACAATAATACCAAATCTCTGACTGATATGTCTTTCTTTCTAATATTCTTGTCATGCTAAGCTTTTTGATATTGATTGTAAACTTCCTAGAGATGGATGGCCATCATTCTCTATTCTTCCAATTTTTTTAGATCAAGGATTCTATCTTGCATTGGTTGTATAGTACCCAAATTCAGGACTTGAGCAATGGTTAGGGCCTACTACTCGAAATGAAGATGAACGACTGCTTCTTTTCCACATAATAACTAAAATGGTGTCTAAACCGTTGATATTTTTTATGTTGTTATGTACACCCATAATATAACATATATTTTATCATCTATGTCATCCTTGTCAATGTTGCATATTTGTGTACACTACAACGAAAAGAGCCTATAGTGGAGGTTTTTAGTGTTACAATATTGGAAAAATTTATCAAAAAATATCTTCTCTACAACCTATGCCAATGGTAGAAGATGTTTTAATGGATGTTATTACGGATATATTATATAACTAAAAAAAACTCAGCGGTCGGAGGTTTTAGCGGAGATTTTTTTACTAATGCGCTTTTTTGAAAATCGGTGCACCAATGCGTATATTAATAACACACACCAATGTTGTATGATAGAAATGATAAGAACCCTTGAACAGATCAAGCATCTAAGAGCACTAAATTTCAATTTCGCACTGGTGCTTATGTATATATTATACGCATCAGTGCTTATGTAGAACCGAAACGCACCACCATGATATTTTACGTCATACCCACCAATTTTTTTTAATATTTCTAAACTTTAACAATGTTGTCTATTTACAATAGTGCCCCAGTGCATTTCATCATAATAAGCACCAATGTGTATAAATTATTAACATGGATTGATGCCTTTAAACAATTCCAATGCACTGATTCACTTAATTACAACAAAAGCATTGGTTTGTAAAAGCACTAAAAAAATACCGGTGCATATAAACATTTAAAAAGAACCAGTGCAATTCTCAAACAAAAATGCACTGGTAAATGCGACTGGGATGTGGCCATTTTTATTTTCTAAATTTAATGGTGTGCTTAATTTACATTGGAGTACCGGTGCGTATTATTCAGATAAATGCGCTAGGACGACATCAAGTACCAAAAGCACCGAAGATGATTCTTTGAACAGTGACTACTAACATTGCAATGAAATATCTATATTATATTTTCCATTTTTTTAATTCCATTATTCATTAGAAATTGAAATATTTTTTATAGTACTATTTATTTCAATTTTAATTATTGTCTTTGTTTGGATTAATTTCTTTAATCATAGATGATAGCATCTATTGTAATATTTAATCATCCATACATTTAAATACCATTGTACCATTTCACATGTAACATTTGACAATAACATTAGAGAATGTAATAGAATAATTTTATTTTTTTATAGTACTATTCATTTCAATTTTAATTATTGCGTTTGTTTCAATCAATTTAGTATATCATATATGATAGCATCTATTTTAATATTTAATCATCCATACATTTAAATACCAATGTACCATTTCACATGCAACATTTGAAAATAACATTAGAGAATGTAATAGAATAAGAAAAATATTTTATTATATATTAATAAGAGGGCTTTTATCATATAAAATAAGACAACATAGACACAACAATAATCAAAATGTCAACATGCATGTAATTGTTACACTTATTGGTAACCCTTTGTCTTTCAATTCAGACACTATGTCCAGTACATTATACAAAATGTCTTATTTTCACAGACAAATATTTCAAAATATACAGCAACTTGCATTAACATAAAAAATAAATATGGATCATCATTCTTTGTTGGAACTATTATCAGTGCTCGATCCACTTGTGTAAGTTGAGTTATTTGGCCAAATGTTTTGTTGATTGGCTCGATTGTTTTCTCCATCTGCAAACATAAAAATAAAGTGTACTAAGTGTATCTACATTGTTGGGAATAATGAAAAATAAAATAGATAATATACATGAATGTAAATTGAAAATCGACGTACCATAGGAAGAATTGAGTCATGAATAATACACATTATTTAAAAACCAAATTTCATGCCTTCTATCAACAAGTCTTCTGTTGGCTCCACTCCGTACTTTGTTTCCTACAAGTTTTATACCCTGTCACAAATCATAGATTTAATATAAATTATTTTTGTTGTTTTATTAAGTATAAAATGATAGAAGTAAAACAACATAGATACTTACAAAATACACAATTAATTTTTTATATGCCAGCATATACCCACAACCCTTGCTTAACCCAATGTCAATTAATTCTTTCGATGGCTCCTCTTTATATGTTAACACATATTTCAAGACATCCAAGCATGGCCAGTGAAAACAAAATAAATTAATATAAATATCACAACCCCTACGAAATATTAATTTGTTATAAGGAAATCACAAATACTCGCAAACATTGTCATTAGCCCTCTTTTTCCTTGTTGTCGTGTCTTGTGTGTTGAATGGGTTCCATTTTCTTTTGTTTTCTACAAGAAAACTATTGACAATGAATATTTAATGTGAATTAATTAATGAGATGTACATAATCCAAAAAATCAATGATTTCATATATTTGAAGCACGTTGTTGTTGATATGGATCCTCCTATGATGCAATTATGTCCATTTCATTGACCATCTACTTGTACACCTTTTTGGACATCCCTACTAGCACATTACGCATATCACCTCGTTCATCCTTTGGGATTTTCATATTCTTCCTAGAAATGTAAAATGAAATTAAACTATTTTTCTATTGATATGAAAAATAATGAAGAAAAATTAAAATTTATTAAAGGAATGATGCTTTGTAGTAGTTAGAGATACATATTCTACATAAACATGTTTAAGAATATTACTTTTTGAATGATTTTTTGTTGTTGTTGTATGTTTTTGTTATTTCATGTCTAATAGGTCTCAGTGACCATTGCTCTGGAAATGCCTCTTGTAGTTTACATATGACCCGATTCTTCAAATCATTTGATTGATTTATGTATTGTAAGTGAAAAGTATGTCTATACGTTCTTTCCACTATATCCCTTGTAGTATTATAAAAGTATTTCCCCCTTCTATTAACTTCCAACACCACTCCAAATGAGATAAGGAACAATTCATCATCATTTACATCTTCCATAAAAAAAAATATTAGGATGGAATTCACTTTTAACAAGTTATACAACTTGACAAGAACCCGACATTGTTCTCATTTTTGGGGGGTTCAATTTTAGTAGCTATTTTTAGCTTTGTTTTAGGAAGTGTGTATACTGGTAGCAACATTTTGGGGGGGGGCATTTTTTTGTCATTTTAAAACTTCTTGGTCATAAAAACTATTACTTTTATTTACAACTGCATTTTTTCAATATTTACAAAAAAAATACATTTAGTAGCTAGTTATAATGAAAAAATACATACATGTTTGAATTTTTTTAATATTTAGAAGCTAGTTAGAATGAAAAATATATACATGTTTGAAGTTTAAATATACATACAAATTTGTTAAATATTTATAAATTAAACTTTGCAATTTATTCTCGGAATCGCCCCACCCACTCACCACCATTCCAAGTGTATTAAAAAAAGGAAACAAATATTTAAAAAACAACCAAATAAATTATATTTTAAAGTGGCATGACCATAATGAAAATCCATGTGCTTTTAAATGGTTAAAGTTAACCTGACTTCAAACATGGATAATATCGGAGAGGTATAAGGGTGGGCGATTATGGTCCATGTGATCCATGTGCTTTTAAATGGTTAAAGTTAACATGACTTCAAACATGGATAACATGACTAATCGCCCACCCTTATATCTCTCCCATATTATCCATGTTTGAAGTCATGTTAACTTTAACCATTTAAAAGCACATGGATCACATGGACCATAATCGCCCACCCTTATACCTCTCCCATATTATCCATGTTTGAAGTCATGTTAACTTTAACCATTTAAAAGCACATGGATCACATGGACCACTTGGAATGGTGGTGAGTGGGTGGAGCGATTCTCATAGTCGCCCACCCTTATACCTCTCCCATATTATCCATGTTTGAAGTCATGTTAACTTTAACCATTTAAAAGCACATGGATCACATGGATTTTCATTATGGTCATGCCACTTTAAAATAAAATTTATTTGGTTTTGTTTTAGTTATTTGTTTTTCCTTTTTTAATATTTTTAAAAATTATTATTTGTTATTTTTAATTTTTTTAATTTGTTATTTTTAATTTTTTTAATTTGTTATTTTTAATTGTTTTGTTGTTATGTTTTTTATTATTTGTTATGTTATTTGGTTTTTTTAATGTTTTTGTTATGGTGTTAAAGTATTGTGCAAGATTTTAAAAAGAAGTAAAAAAAATTTAATTTTTTTAATTTATTTGTATTGTATTGTAATGTATTTTTATTATTTTTTGTTATTTAATTTTTTTTATATGGTTTATTTTTTTTGGTTTGTTTTTGTATTTTTTTTGTCTTTTTAGGAGTGTCAATTCAACGATGTTGGTTGTTAGGGTTACAGTTTAGAATAATGCATAATTTTAACCTTTAAAAAATTGTGATTATGGGAGCACTACTTTTTTATTTAGGGGTTTGATTGCATTCACGTCGATCAGGGTTTCAAAAAGGTTGTAATTTTAATTCCGAAAAGAAAAAGGGTGCTATTCATAGCACCACTTTTTTATTAAGGGGTTGATTTAGGGTTTTGATTGCAATCACATCGGTCGGGGTTTCAAAAAAGTTGTAACTTTGGCTCCGAAAATTAAAAATTAAAAACTTGACAAGGCGAACATGGTTACGGATTCAACCCAAAAAGTGGCCCCATCTCACCCCGCGCTTTCTATATATTATCACAAACTCATCAAATATAAAATCTCTAAAAGGAAAAATTATAATTGTGTAACAATAGAGGGATTTAAACCCTAATTTAAAAATTTTCAACCACATAAAATGAAAAGAATAAATGAAAAAATAAGGGTTGCAACATTGAAGGTAACCATGAAGCTTTTTTTCTAAATCAAGTTAAAATTTAAATAGGAAAATAAGAACAATAGTAATATTTTACATACTTGAAATGTTTACTATGCAAGGTTTTTTTTATTAATCATAACTAACAAATTTCGATCCTCAAAATAATCCGATTGCTCCAAAATCCTTTCACGGAAGTCTCTCTTCCAAAACTCTCCCCTCAATATTTCGGCAAAAGAATGAATTAATGTTTGGGTTTTTTGCTTTTAAAGACCTTTTAGAATCATTTTTCGAATTTAAAATATCCACCCTTTTTTCAGTTTAGGGCAAAAATAAATTGTGTGATTTTTTTAATTTTATTTTTTAGCATTCTGGAAAGCTTGCATTTAGAATGCATCGATACGTATATAATTGACACGCATCGGGAATTTTTAATTTCAATGAAACATTGTTATCAACAGGAAATACAACAAGTTTTTTAAAAATCTCAAATTGTGATGCATGTATACTTTTGGCACGCTGGTGCGCCGGTATTATAAAATGAAACGTTATGAATTATGTCATAAAATGCATTGATAATTATCCGCTATCAAATGTAGCGGATATTTTCATCTATGAAGCATTTTGCGGATGTTGATGTACGGTGTGTTTCTTGTTATGATGCATCGATGTGTTACACAGTTGTGAGAACACTGATGCGTGTAAATTTGAATAGACACATCGGCTTAATTTGAAAATATTGTGGTTTTATGTGTCAACTTAAAATTATATATTCATCTCAAATGTTCTTTTAGTATTCAACCACACCAATTACAATATTTAAAAGTATATATATGTTGCTTAAACTCATCTTATTCTTACAAAATGGTTTCCAAACTATATTGGAAGTTAGATTGTGATATAGTTTTTAAAAATATTTTGGAACTGTAGAGATGTATATTGATTGTCGATTTGTCTTAAATGCAGGCAGAAAAGGTTATAGTATCAAATGTCCAATTCTTCAGATTCCATCTTGTTCCAAAAGTTTGATGATTTCTCTCTTTCCATCTCCAGTAAGTTCAGTTTTTCTTTATATTTTGACTATTTATTTGAATTTATGTTACTTATCCATTTGAATCTGGATATCAAATTATTATTTATTGTAGGATACCTATTCAAGTTCGAGTTCGGATGCACAATGTATTCCACCAGTTTCAAAATGTTGTAAGCTCTTATCAAGAGAAAGATACCACAAGCAGTTCGTATATGAAAATGGGCAGCCGCTTTACCCCAAAAATTGTAACATGCCATCTTCAAGTCGCAATCCTAATTCATCAATGGTAATTTTGCATGAGCTAGATCTCTTTTATGACACCCCAGTAATTTGTAGTTGTTCAAAATCTCAAGGGTTGAAGGAGAACCCTTGCCGTGTCACACTCACCCATTACAACAATGATAGATTACCCAATGTTGATGGTTTAATGTCCCCTACTGCAGTAAAAAATCTAATAGGTGATATAGAAAAGACATGTAGGAATACTTTCCTATGCTCATTTCTAAAAAAATTGGAAGCCAAAACAACTATGTCTAGTCCTAAATTGACGAACCCCTTTGCTTATGTTCAGTCAACTGAAATTTCTAGTGATCCAAAGTATGATATGAATGCCACCCAACACATCTCTACTAGAAGATCCAAAAATTTGCATGAGTTGAGAGCAAAAATGTCTTGAAGTACACACCAAGTTCCATCCAATTGTTGGAGAATAGCGATGATTTCTTCCTTCCTGTGAATTTGCAAAGTAAATATCAAACTTACAACTGTGTTGTGTATGGTTCTTGGCCGTCTTCTCTACCTGTGCTCGATGTTGGAACCGAATTTTCCTTTTGTGGTAATCATCTTATGATTTCCAAGCTAATATAGATTCTGCAAATCTTGGGTTGTTTATTTCACATGTAATCGTTCCTCCCATATAGTCACTAGAACTTATGCAATTTTTATGTCCTATCTATTGTTAGTCGAATTGCTTGAATATTGTTAAATATGAGCATAGCATTTCCATGTATAGTATGTGCATGAATGGTTATGTTTCTGGAAACTTTAACAGGAAGAACCTATTATATATAAATGGTCATCCATGCACTCATGGGAACATTGCAGTGTTCATAAATAGTTCTAGGTGGTCTTTATTTTCTACAAATCGTTCATTTGAGGAACACTTCATTGACTAGAAGTTCTTTATGAAAAGCTAAACATCCAAGTTTGTTGTTGTACATACAATACATAGTTTGTCTCCTGGTGATGAGTTGTTAACTAACTATAACTTTCATATACCACCAATAACTCGTCAGAGATGCCTTACATTGGTATTACTTTTAGACATACACTTGGGGCATAAGAAAAAAAAATGATTAATTGTATTTTTTAATTTTCAATGGGATTCATGTTAATGTATTGCTCAGTTTGAAATATTGTTCTACTAAATTGTTGGTTTTGTGGACAAACTAGGGGACTTTCTCTAAACTCCTTATGTGATTCATCATACACTCAAGGATGTGTTATCACACCATTATCATATGTGTAACTTTCACGCTAAAATATCTCACACATACTCATGGATTGCACTACCTATACTGCTATCTCGGATACAACGCTCTTCTTCGATTAATTGTATTTGCAAATTTTTAATGGGATTCATGTTAATGCATTGCTCATTTTGAAATTTTGATTTATAAATTGTTAATTTAATTTATAAATTGTTTGCTTTATGGATAAAGCAGGGGGATTTCCCTAAACTCATCATTTGAGTCATCATAAAATCAAGGATGTATGATCACATCATTCAAATGTGTAATTATCACGTTGAAATATCACACATATACTAAATTGCACTACATGTGCTGCTAGCCTCAAATACAATGCTCTTGTTTGATTAATTGTATTTAAAAATTTTATATGGGATTCATGTTAATGTATTGCTCAATTTTCCTATGGGTTGTAGAATAGAGGGTTAATGGGTGTATTGTTAAGGCTCTCATTGCATAAGGTCAATTTTAAAATGTGTTGCTCAATTGAAATTTTTTAATTTTATGTAGGATTGATGTTAATTTATTGCTCAATCTGAACATTTTTTTTTTTAATTTTTTGCAGCTTAACATTTTCTATTGGAAATTATTCTCATTCTTTTGTAATAATTATTTTGTATAATGCTAGATCAAACCAATTGCATTGTTATTACTAACATCATCGATGTAATGTTCAATATTTTTAAATCAAGATTCTAATGATGTGCGACCTGTCTACCATCTTCCGTTGCACCCTAGTACAATGTCAAATCGCGAGAAGGATAAAAAATAGCACATCTACAAAGGAAGCATACCAAGCATGGTTGAATCGACCACCTATTAAATTTCAATTGCATCCATACTCACCAATTAGGAATGCCTACAGTAATAGTAGTTCTTCACATGTTTCCAATGGAGGAAATAAAGTAGAGATTGGTGTGGATGATTTATTATGACAAATGAGTGCCATGGATGCAATGTTGTTACATACATTATAGGACAATGAGCTAGGGGATTAAGCTCATATAATTGAAGCCTTATTAGAAATCCTTAAATCGGATCCCGCCACCCCTCTCTTTGGACCTGTGTAATGTACCCAAACCAACTTTAGGCACACTAACTCAAACTTTTGAAAATTTTGACACGTAGAGGATGGGCTAGATACAGAAACTGACTAGTTTGGATAGAAATCAAAATTAAACCCCAAACACCTCTAGAACCTCCAAAATTTTCCCAAGATGGATTTCATGACCTCCTAGAACTCAAGGAAATCATACAACAACCTTGTTGGGATATCCCTATACTCCATCCTAGTCCTACCAGCATTATCCATTTTTGCATTTTCAGTCATGCATGCAGTCATGATTTTGCATGCATCCCAGTCATCAGTACCAGCACCTAGCCCTCAGTTAGCTAGCCCCAAAAGCTTCTCACTGATCAGTTTGATCCCTCCTAGTTCTTAGTGCACCCTACATGTAGTTGCATACATCCCAGACGCCCTCTCTCACCTACCACTCAGTTGCACTTCAGTTAGTTGAGTTATCTTTAGTTCTTTCCTTGATTTAAGGCTAGACTGACTCTCAATTGACTGTATCACTCTGATGGACCTCCAGTGAGACTAGACTACCCATTTTGACTCCAGTTAGCTCCTCATGCTCCCTCCACTAAGCCTCCTTCATTCAGTTAGTGCCTCCATGTTCCAGTTACACCTACCAAACTCAGTTAGACTTAGTTTGACTGATGGTTGACAGTTACTTGTGCTTTGATGACTCCACTGATGATGATGAGGACTCCTAGTTGTGCTCTGATGACACTCCATTGATCTGATGATCACTCTATGAGAGACAAATTCGAATTGCCACCTTGGAATTTGAATCCTCGCCACCATTGTACTATTTATTTGTCCATATTGTGATTAATGAATTAGTGTGTGTGAAGTTATTTTGCTTTTATCCGAGTTCTACTATATTATTATTTTGTTGCTCATTTACACTGCATTGACCACTCTTCTTCTATCTTCCTGCTTAATCATAATCTTTCTTGTGAGGTATACATCAGCTCTTAGATCTGCGATGAGTATTTTCACATGGTATCAGAGCATGTTGAGAGTATAGTCTATATCCATTCATGAGAGTTTTTTTTTGCAGGTTATTATCAAGATTTCTAGTGTAGCAATTGCAGCATTTTTTGCACTTTTGCAGCAGTAGCAGTTGCAAACATTTTCTATTGTTTTTGCAGGTCTTCTGAAATAGCTTCCATGAATCTGGAAGGAATTACTCCTCTTTCTCCATTCAACTATGATGAATGGAAACCACAAATGATAGCATATTTGAAGAGCCATGGTCTCTTTGATTATTGTTTTGAAAGAGAGTTTGAATCCTCTGAAGAGGAGAATAATTGGTTAAATGAAGGTGACAAAGACTGTGGAGACATGATGCTTTCTATGTCTCGATGCATGGTACACCACTTATTTTCTGTTGAATCTCCAAAAGAGCTGTGGGCCCATCTAGATGAAATATTTGGAAAACAGAATGAAGGGATTGGTCCAAACCATTTCGAGAGAAAGCAAAGTGATGCATTCTCCCTCCTTGATGATCTCTTTGATCATGAATCAATATCAAACATATCTCATATTGAAGTCGTCCACAAAGAAGAAGAACTTGCAGATTCTACACTCATGCTCTCAATATCTTCTATTTCAAATTCTGTGCCATCTCACACTCTAGAAACTACAGAGGTTCTTAAATCCTCTCTTGCACAAGAGTATGTTGGTTTGTATCATGATCTATTGAATGTTTCGGAGGTCAAATCATCCATTGGAGGTAATGCATTCACTCTCCTTGATCACTCACCTCTTATTCACTACTGTAAGATCATTCTTTCATGCTCTCAAAAGTTTATTGAAGATGAAGGCCACTGCCATTCGCTTGGGATAATTTCTCGTGCATTTCATGGTTTTGATCTCACCTCTAATGGTTCAAAGGAGATCTTAAGAAACCACTCTTTAAGTCTTGGATCTGATTTGGATTCAAAGCATTCACTATCATGTGATGGTTCTTTTGGGCATAATATCATTGTTGATGTATATGTAACTTCGAAATGTATTTCATATATGTATATTGTATCCCTATAGAGAGGTTATTATTCCTCTGTACGGAAGTGTCGTCATTTGTATTTACAAGTGTCGTAACTTATACTTAATGGGTTATTAGACCACCTTGATGGGGTCGGCCCTGTATGAGTCTTGTGGGTTAAAGGGTTATTAGACCACCCTAGTGGGGTCTGCCCAGTTAGTATTATGTTAAATGGTTAAGTTGGGGCCGACCTAGTTAGAGTTAAAAGGCAAGTCAAGTTGTGTATAAATAGAGTGAGGGTGTCACTCTATTTGATCATTCTCTTATTCATCTATCTCTCTCATTGAGTGATGCGCACTAGTGGAGGAGGAGAAGCTCCTAGGAGTCTATCTCTTAATCTTGGGTTATTATATCATTGCTTTATCTATCTCTGAGGAAGTTATTGGGGTTTTTCACCTTCTTGGTTTTCCCCAAGGAAACTTTGTGTCTATTGTCTCTAGTGATTGATATACTGTGCTTGTTATTCTCTCAGATAAGATCCTAGATCATATTGAATTAATGCTCAAAATTTAACATGGTATCAGAGCTAACCTGAGAAGAAGACACTGTGCAGTTGTGGAAGCTAAGGCTTCTTGTTTTTTGGGTTTCTCTCCACAGATCTTGAAAGGCAGGAGGCTAGATTGACTCTCCTCAGCAAGGAGCATCTTTCTGTCAAAACATAATTCAATTCTGAGCACTTTAAGTTTTTGACCTAAAAGTTAGGGTTTCTGCAAAAATTGGAATATTTGAATTCTGAGACCACAGCTGGAAGCTCCTCAGAAAAATCAAAGTTTAGAGCTTTGAATCGAACTTTTTGGTTGGGTAAAAATCTAGGAAAATCGAACCCTAGTTTGGGGTCCTGTCTAGTGAATCCAGAAATTAGGGTTTTTGCAAAAGTTGGAATTTCTGAAATCGGACGACAGCTGGAAACTCCTTGGAAAAATCAAATTTTAGAGCTTTGGATTGAACTTTTTTGTTGGGTGAAGCTCCAGGAAATTCAAACCCTAATTCAGAGTCCTCCCTAATGAATCCGAAAATCTAAAAGGCACTTTTGAGGGGTGAAACTTTACAGTTTTCAAATTCTGAGTATACCAGCTTGATCATCTCATCAAGGCGCATCTTTCTATCCTTTCAAAAGTTTGAAATTCAAAGTTTGAATTTTTAGGGTTTCTCTAACAAACCCTAATCCACCACCAGATCCAGTTTTTAGCAAATCAAGTGGTAAGACCTATATTTTTTATATTTCCATTTGAAGTACTCTTTAAGATGTCTCACCACACCAAGCTTGAGGATAAGCTTGAATGGGATGATAACTTTTGAGCATGGAAGTATAGGATTGGGTTAATTCTGGAAGAGAATGAGTTGGATAGTTACATAAGTGAAGAGATCCCTGTCCCGGAGGGAGAAGAGGCTAAGGCCTTACACAAGAGGAAATTGGTCAAGTCTAAGAGGATCATTGTTGATTCTATCAAAGACCATCTCATACCACATGTGTCATCTCTGAAGACACCCAAGGAGATGTTTGATTCCTTGACAAAGCTATTTGAAAGGAAGAACATAAATCAGAAGATGACCTTGAGAAATCAATTGAAGAATATCAAGATCCAGAATGCGGAGACCATGTAGTCTTATTTCTCAAGGGTCTCCCAAATAAAATAACAACTTGAAGCTGTGGGAGAAGATATAGAGAATGGAGAAGTGGTAATGACCACTCTTAATGGCCTTCCTAGGTCATGGGATTCCTTCATCCAAGGAATTTGTGCTAGGAGGAAACTTATCACATTCAGTAGGCTGTGGGAAGAATGCTCACAAGAAGAAGCTCGAATTGTAGCACGAGAAGAGAAGATGGGGAATGAAGACCAACCTCTCACAGCACACTCCAAGAGGCATGGTGACAAGAAGACTCACCACCATGATAAGAAAGAAATACCTCACCATGAGAAGGGTGATTTCAAACCTCAAAGGAACATGTCCTATGTCCATTGCTATACTTGTGATGAAAGGGGACACATTTCCAGAAATTGTCCTAGGAACAAAAAGAAGAACAACAAGAAAAGACATCATGCTCATACTGTTGAAGATGATGAACCTCCTAGGAATAATACTAGAGAAGAAAGTGGAAACTCTTCAAGTGATGAAGAGTATGTTTTAATTTCTGCTCTCACTGGTACCATTACTCATGGGAGAAATGATTGGCTTATAGACAGCGGGGCTTCCAAACATATGACAGAATTCAAGGAATCCTTTATGAATCTATCTGAACATGAATCACCCCACAAGGTGAAACTTGGGGATGACTACCAGTATCCCATAAAAGGAAGTGGTGAAGCCTCTGTTAAATTTTCAGAATTTACTTCAATCTGATCTAGGATCTTAACTGAGAGAACAACATGTACAACAAATCTATAGCATATCAATCATGGACACAATAATGCAAGCACACAAGAGACACAGAGTTTACTTGGGGAAAACCATAAAGGTGAAAAACCCCAATAACTTCCTCAGAGATAGATAGAGCAATGATACAACCAGAATACAAGAGATAGTCTTCTCCTAGCAGCAGAGCCTCCTCCTCCACAAGTGTGCCACTCTCCCAAGTGTGAGTGAGAGAATAGAATGTGTAAAATGAGAGATACACACTCTCTATTTATACACTAACTTGACTTGACCTTTACTCAACTAGGTCGGCCTTAACTTAACCACATAACACAATGCTGACTGGGCCGACCCCCACTAGGGTGGTATAATAACCCTTTGACCCACATGGCCGACCCCCAATAGGGTGGTCTAATAACCCTTTGACCCACATGACTTATACAGGGCCGACCCCAACAAGGTGGTCTAATAACCCATCAAGTATAAGTTACGACACTTACAATATAAATGACGACACTTCCATATAGAGGAATAATAACATCTCTATAGGAATACAACCACTTCCGTATAGAGGAATAATAACATCTCTATAGGAATACAATATACATATATGTGAAATACATTCCGAATTTACATATACATCAACACTCCCTCTTAACTAGGAAGGTATTTCTCGACATAGGTCTTCTAGCACAAGTCTTCTTCTCTGGATCATCGTCACTGGATAATCGTCATCGAGTCATCATCATCATCACTGCTGCTGCTATCTCAATCAATCTCTGAATCTACTCGTCATAGGAAGTTCTACAGAGCCAGTCCTTTTTCATACTGGATGTAGGCCCATCATCTGTGCGAATGGTCTGATAGAGGTGGCCTCTCAGGAGTAATTTTATGTGTGGATGCAATACCGGAAAGAGTATCCCGGGAACATTTATGTGCCTAAGCATGACTGGCAAGATCTCCCAGGACTGATTACATGCATATCCTCCACAATACCTTTAAAGAGCATCCCAGGAACATTTATGTGCAGCAGCACAACCGGCAAGATCTCTTAAGAGCATCCCAGGACTTATTACAAGCACACAGCTCAACCTCTCGGATCTCCAGGACTGATTACATGTGGATAGACAAAACCTTTAAAGAGAATCCCAGGAACATTTATGTGCCACAACATGACCGGTAAGATCTCTAAAGAGCATCCCTGGACTAATTACGAGCACACAGCTCAACCTCTCGGATCTTCAGGACTGATTACATGTCTCCGTAGTAATACCTCATCCCAGGACTGATTACGAGCACATAGATCAACCTATCGGATATCTGAGGACTGATTACATACTACATAGCAATACTGGAAAGAGTATCCCAAGAACATTTATGTGCCGCAGCATGATCGGCAAGATCTCCCAGGACTGATTACATGCTATTTGCACAACCTGCCACATATCATCTCTGACCTCCAAGTATCACCCTGATACTCATGATCCAACGGATCATCATCACACAAAGCATCATCCTGATGCTCATTATCACACTGATCATCATCACTGTACCATCCTGATACATATCATCTGGAGCAACACCCTGAAGCTCGTCATCATGATCATCCTGATCATACAATGCATCCACTTGATGCATACCAAGTATCTACCTGACACATATCATCATACATGATCCACCTGATCATACAGTGTATCCACCTGATACAAATACAAATACATGATCCACCTGATCATATCATGATCTTCCTGATCATACCTGATACATATCAACATACATGATCTACCTGATCATACAATGTATCCACCTGATACATATACAGATACATGGTCCAAGCATCCAACATGATGCATATACAAAATACATACAAATGATCCAACTGATCATATCCAGCATCAAACATGATGCGTACATATACATATAATATAGATGATCCAACTGATCATATCCAGCATCCAACATGATGCGTACATATACATATAGAGCAGTAACTGGAGCATCGTCCTGATGCTCATCATCCATGATCCTCCTGATCATCATAGCATCGTCTTCTTCAGATCATCTCATCGTCCATGAAGCACAGCCCAGATGCACATCATCCAGTACTTACACCACCGACATGGGAGAACACATCTACCACCATTCGAGGAAGGCTCTAGCCCTTACTTTTTCACCATGGGAGAACACATCTGCCACCATATGAAAAATGGCTTTAGCCCTTACATCTACACCATGGGAGAACACATCTACCACCATGTGAGAATGGCTCAGCAATTACATCACGACCATGGGAGAACACATCAACCATGTCAGAAAATCTCATGTGCATCTGCATCTTCCGGACTCATCACTTCCTTTTGGAAGGAACCTCGATCTGAAGTGCACCAAGCCTCTCTCTGAAGTACTCAAACTCCACTCTGGCCAATGGCTTGGTCAATACATCTGCAACCTTCTCATCCGTCGCAACATGCTCTGCTTCGGCTGTACTCAGTGCTACGCAGGACTGCTTCCTGCTAAACCAAGAGATCACACCTGATCCCATACTGAAGCAGCACCCAGAAGTGCTCTTCCTATCTACAACACTACCTGCCCAATCTGAATCAACATAACCCTGTAGGTTTAAACTTTTGATTCACATCATACTTAAGCCCATAATCAACTATACCCTTCAGGTACCTCAGAATATGCTTTAAAGAAACCAGGTGAACATCTCTCGGATACGTTAGGAATTGGCTCAATGTGTTCACCGCAAAGCAAATATCTAGTCTCGTGTTCGTCAGGTACATAGAGGACCCAATCATCTGACAATACAACGTGACATCGACCGTATCAGATGAAGCATCACACAGAAGCTTCAGGTTTGATGCCATAGGTGTGGCCATAGCCTTGCAGTCCATCATCCCGAACGTCTTCAGAATCTCTACTGCATACTTCCCTTGTCCAAGGAAGATTCCATCTTCACTCTGCCACACTTTCATTCCAAAAACAAATAGTGCATCATCCCCAAGTTCTTCAACTCGAACTTGGCAGCAAGCTTCCGCTGCATGTCGGCAATCAATCTATCCTCACCTGTTACAAACAGGTCATCCACATAGTAGTATAACTGGATTTCCTTCCTCAACCTTGTAGTAAAGGTTGGAATCTGCTTTATTCTTGGTAAAGCCCAAACTGGATAGAAAGTTGTCTATCCTACCATACCAATTTCTGCACACATATATGACTACACCATTCAAGAAAGTTGTCTTGAAATCCATCTGGTGTATCTTCTATTTCATCACTTTTATATTTCTCTATGCTACCATCTGCAGCATGCTTGATCTGATAGTTCCATTTGGAAGTCACAACAAACTTCCCTTCAACTCTTGGGACCGCATCCCAAACATCGTTCTTCATGATCAATGGATCATGGCATTCTTCCCGTATCCTGGGAACTTCAATATCTTCAATAGATAATTTTGTTGCTTGAACAAATGTTGCAGTCCTTCTTTTGTAGGTGATGGTATACGGTCTTTCCTACACAACAAGTTAAATTGCATGATTAGAAAACATCTCATAGTTTTCAGAACAAATTCTTACACATAAATAAATATGTCATACATTCATGCAATTATCTTATCCAATAAAACATTTATCCATATTCCATAACTTTCTAGATGCCTTCCAATCTCTACCAGAACATTGTTAAGAGTGTGCACAACTCCTAACATGTCAGCAAAGAGATTTCATTCTAGATAAGTAGAAATGGAATGTTGTACAGTGCCATAGGCTACTTACCCATGTATATTAGTAGTATACTGTTCATCAATGCAACTATTCTAATATGCATAATACACAACCTAATTGTAGGAACATCAGTATATACAACATTATTTAAACAAACAACTATGTAAGAAATGACAATTCAAATACTTATCTTTGTTTGATTATTGGGTTGACTCCCTCTCAGTTTTTGCTTCTTTTCTGCAACTCCATTCTGATGTGGATTGTGAGAAGTGGTCAACTCCCTCTGAATATCTGCATCCTTGCAGAAACTACTGGAGTGTGCTCCCTCTTGATCTTTGCTTCCTGGATTACCTGTCCTTGAACTTATATTCATCCTCGATCCCTATGCATGCTTGTTAGTATCATCATTGTGTTATCCTCTAGGTCTCATACATAATCAAACATTCATTAGTATAATCTTAATATTATCAAAACACAGTAATCTCAAGCATGTATAGTCAGGATCATTTCAAACACAGATAATAAACATTAGTATTCAAGGTTTCAGGAAAGTCTTCTTTTACTTATACATATTCTTATTTGATCATAGGACTCTTCTAGTTAGTTGAATCATCAATCAAGATAAGAGATATAATATGCATAAAACCCGTGATTATTCAAACCTATACCTTCATGATTCTTCTGGTTAGTCATATCATCAATTATGGTAAGAAACATAATATGCATACAACCATGATTATTCAAACCTATGACTTCATGAATAATCATTATCAACAACACAACAGTATAAGATCCTAACACAAGGTAGGATTCTAGCTTGATATAGGAAAAACATACCTAGATTAGCATGCTAGCTAGTTATGTCTAACATACCTACATAATGTCTTCTGGTTCTCTTTAGTTACTTGTGCTAGTAACCTGCATGTCTCATAAGTGAACCATTGTAGAACCAAGTTATACATACCTCGAAAGTAGATCTTCTATGTGATCCATGACAATGGATGAATCTTTGTCTTCATGTCACCATGAGCATATGTTCTTGAAGTAGAACATGATTTGTCTTTCTTGGTGTACATTTTATGTTAGCAGACAACATAAACCTCATACAACACCATAATGCATTAGTACAATCATAAGTGTCAACACCCTAACCAATGAATATCTTCTATCATGCATTCATAATTTTGTTAAGGTGATACGACAAATCTAAAATCAAGATTGTACGAACCGTAATAACATAAAGACAAACATACCATAAACTTAATCATGAACAAATCTTGAAACATACCTCGATGAATCATACCTGTTGAGATCGCTTGTAATCTTCTTATGTAAGGAATTAGCCTCATCTCCCTCTGAAACAGGAACTTCTTCACTTATGCAAATGACCAATCCATCTTCTTCTAGGATTAACCCAATCCACTTGATTTGAAAGAACTGGACCTGGAGCTGGAATAGGGTTTGTCAAAGAAACCCCAAAAATTCAAACTTTGAATTTCAAACTTCCGAAAGTGTTAGAACAGTAACCACACTTAGTACCATAATCCATAAATTTTTAATTGCCCATGTGCTTAATTAAACCATGTTTTGGATTAAGTGACTATAGTTGGTCAAAAACCCACTTTTGAGAGTGTTCACACCCACTTCCAAGCAAACCAGTTCACCCATCCTCCAATTTTGTCCACAAGTGCGCCCTCATTTATTGCTGGTGCGCCCTCTCTCCTTGTTTTGGGGAATTTTAGTTGACCAAGGGCGCTAGGGTGGATTTTTGCCCTTTTTTGGCTAGATTTGGAGCATTTAATGCTCCCTTGGGCCCCCAAACCTCCTCTACTTGCTCACCCACGCCTGCCTTGAGCTAATTAATGACCCAGCATGCTTCAGCCACCTCCACACCAGAATTCGTGGCTGTTTGGGGTGATTGGGATTGAGTTGGACCCACCTAGGGGGGATTGAGGCCAATTTGGCATTGATGACTTGTACACTCAGCTTGAGCCACCTAATGCTCTAGATTTTCTCATGGATGTAATAAAAACCTGTTACTAACATTTTCACATGTTAGACAGTCAGTTAATCAAAGGTTTCAGCATACATTGTGTGTAAAATTATCATCTTTTTCAAGTTTTTCCACTGTATTTGCAAATTAATTCGATTTTGTGAGGTTCTCCATAGCTCCTAGATCTTCTGTGATCAAAATACTCACAGAAAGGATAGAAATATGTGCCTTGATGAGCTAATCAAGATGGTATATTCATAATTTGAAAACTGCAAAGTTTCACCCCTCGAAATTGCCTTTTAGATTTTTGGATTCAGTAGGGAGGACCCTGAATTAGGGTTTGAGTTTCCTGGAGCTTCACCCAACCAAAAGATTTGATTCAAAACTCTAAGCTTCAAATTTTCTGAGGAGATTCTAGCCTTGGTCACAGATTTCCAAAATTCCATTTTTTGCAAAAGCCCTAATTTTCCATCTTTCCGATCAAAGTCCCGAACTGGGGTTTGATCAAGCCCGGCCTTCTGCCCAACCAAAAAATCTGATCTTGGTCTCTAAATTTTGATTTTGATGAGTAGCATCCAGCCGTGGTCTCCGATTACAAAAATTCCAACTTTCTTCGAAGCCCTAAATTCTGGAAGCCATGAATGAAGGTACTCGAAAATAATTATGTTTTGACAGAAATATGCACCTGACTGTTTCTAGTGTAACTGCAAACTTTTCAATCCACGAGATCTGAAAAATTTCCTGAGATAGCCCGACCTGTTATCTTTCCATCCCGATAGGTCTGACCTCAATTGGATTCTCTGAAAGAGAGATTTATGCCAAGTGTTGCAACGTGACCTGTTTATGGGATAATACAGGAGAGCGAACTTGCACGGCGTGCCACATGTCACTGGTTCAACTTCAGCCTCTGAAAAAATTTTCTAAGATATCCCGACCTGATATCTTTCCATCCCAATAGGTCTTACCTCAATTGGATTCTCTGAGAGAGATTTATGCCAAGTGTCGCAATGTGACCTGTTTATGGGATAATACAGGAGAGCAAACTTTTATGGCGTGCCACGTGTCACTGGTTCAACTTCACCCTCTGAATATTTTTCCTAAGATAGTACAGTCTGTGTACTACCTGTTACGTTTTACGAAATTTCATTTGGAGCTTCCTAGCCCAAGTTACGACCTTTTTCCCAAGGTCACATGATTTTGACTCAGATCTGGAAGAGGCAGACACCCTATATTGTACAGATCATAAATCAAAAAGTACAACGAATTAGAGGTTTTCCTTTGGACACAAGGTACATGTGGATCTGATCTTCGACCTGTAAAATTTTCAGATCCGAAAACTTCGCCAAAACGGATTTATAGTGAAAGTGCTACGATGACTGGTTTTTGCTATATCAAGCCCTAGCATCATACGTGCAACAAGTGTCATACATGCCATATCATGCCTTCTTTCAGGCTAGCTCTGATACCATGTTAAATTTTCAGAATTTACTTCAATCTGATCTAGGATCTTAACTGAGAGAACAACATGTACAGCAAATCTATATCATATCAATCATGGACACAATAATGCAAGCACACAAGAGACACAGAGTTTACTTGGGGAAAACCATAAAGGTGAAAAACCCCAATAACTTCCTCAGAGATAGATAGAGCAATGATACAACCAGAATACAAGAGATAATCTTCTCCTAGCGGTAGAGCCTCCTCCTCCACAAGTGCACCACTCTCCCAAGTGTGAGTGAGAGAATAGAATGTGTAAAATGAGAGAGACACACTCTTTATTTATACACTAACTTGACTTGACCTTTACTCAACTAGGTCGGCCTTAACTTAACCACATAACACAATGTTGACTGGGCCGATCCCCACTAGGGTGGTCTAATAACCCTTTGACCCACATGGCCGACCCCCAATAGGGTGGTCTAATATCCCTTTGACCCACATGACTTATATAGGGCCAACCCCAACAAGGTGGTCTAATAACCCATCAAGTATAAGTTACGACACTTACAATATAAATGATGACACTTCCGTATAGAGGAATAGTAACATATCTATAGGAATACAACCACTTCCGTATAGAGGAATAATAGCATCTCTATAGGAATACAATATACATATATGTGAAATACATTCCGAAGTTACATATACATCAACAGCCTCCTATAAGATAGACTCTGGAAAGTCTATGAAAATGAAAGATGTACTATATGTTTCAGGTGTCAAGAAGAACCTACTCTCCATATATGCATTGGATGCAAAAGGCATGAGGGTTGCATTTATAGATGGCCAAGTTCTTATGTGGCCAAAGGGTAAAACTATAGATGATGCAATGGTGATTGGAGAGCAAGAGGGAGGATTATAGAATCTGAAGGGATAAACTGAATGAGCCATGGTACATGAATCCATGGAGCCAAATGAAATTTGGCACAAAATGATTTCGCATATGCACTACCAATTGCAAGCAAAGCAGTAGAAGGTCTTCCTGAAATCCAGTCAAAGATGAAGTGTTTTGATAAGTTTAAGGAATTCAAAGCCTTGATAGAAAATCAAAATAATAAGAAGATCAAGATCTTTAGATCTGACAATGGCGGATAATTCACTTCAAGGGACTTCAAGAAGTTATGCAGTAATTCAGGGATTAAGAGGGATTTGACCAGTCCTTACAATTCACAACAAAAAGAAGTAGAAGAAGTTACTTCAGAATAGGACTCCGGCAGCTCCTGCAAGGAAGCAAAGATTCAGAGGGAGTCCACCCAACAAACAAACAAAGATAAGTATTTGAATTACCATTTCTTGTATATTATGTTTGTTTAAATAATGTTATTCAATGATGTATATGCTTATGTTCCTAGACTTAGGTTGTGCGTATTAGAATAATTGCATTAATGAACAAGATACTACTAATATGCAAGTAATGGGTAAGTGGCCTATGGTACTGTACAACATTCCATTACTACTTATCTAGAATGAAACCTCTTTGCTGACATGTTGGGATTTGTGCACACTCTTAATGTTAGGATATTCCTATACTCCATCCTAGTCCTACCATCATTTTCATCCTTTGCATTTTCAATCTTGCATGCAACATGCATTCTGCTTCCATTCGCATGTTGCCCAGTCATCAGGTTGATACCTCCAGCACCTATTCCCTAGTCTTCTAGCACTCATGAGCTTATTTCCACTCAGATTGAGCCCTCCTAGCCAGTGATGCACCCACATCTCACCATCCACTTGACAAAGGTGTCCTTCTTCACCTACCAATCCAGTTGTCTTTAGTTAACTGAGTTCTCTCCTTGATTTTAGGCTTGACTCACTCTTAACTTACCTTACCACTCCGATGGACCTCCAGTGTGACTAGACTGCTCATTCTGACTCTAGTTAGCTGCTCATGCGCCCTCCACTGAGCCTCCTTCATTCAGTTAGTTCCAGTTACAGTCAATTACACCTACCACACTCAATTAGACTTAGTTTGACTGATGGTTGACAGTTACTTGAGCATTGATGACTCCACTGATGATGAGATAGACTACTAGTTGTGCTCTGATCACTCCATGAAGGCCAATTTGAATTGCCACCTTGGCATTCAAATCCCTCATGCATTGTATTATTTATTTGTCCATTTTTTTATTAATGAATTAGTGTGTGTGAAGTTATTTTGCTTCTATCTGAGTTCTACTGTATTATTATTCTGTTGCTCATTTTACTACATTGACCACTCTTAATCTTATTCCTAAATTCTTTCATTGTGAGGTATACATCATCTCTTAGATTTGCTATGAGGATTTTCACATGGTATCAGAGCATGTTGAGAGTATTGTTTATCTCCATTCCTGAGAGTTTTTTGTAGGTTATTATCAATATTTCGAGTGCAGCAATCTCTACACTTTTGCAGCAGTAGCAGTTGCAGATATCTCTATTGTTTTTGCAGGTCTTCTACAGCTTCCATGTTTTCAGAAGATCCTCCTCTTTATATATTCAACTATGTTGAATGGAAACCAAAAATGATAGCATATTTGAAGAGACATGATCTCTTTTATTATTGTTTTGAAAGAGAGTTTGAATCCTCTGAAGAAGAGATTGACTGGTTAAATAAAGGTGGCAGAGCCATTGCAGCCATAATGTTTGCTATGTCTCGAAGCTTGGCATTCTACTCCCTTGATGATGTTGAATCTCCAAAAGAGCTATGGGCCCACCTGGATGAAAGATTTGGAAAGCAAAATGAAGGGATTGCTCCAAACCATTTCGAGAGCAAACAAAGTGATGCATTCGCCCTCCTTAATGATCTTGTTGATCATGAATCAGTATCAAACATATCTCATATTGAAGTTAGCCACAAAGAACAAGAGCTTGCAGATTCTACACTCATGCTCCAAAATTCTTCTATTTCGAATTATGTGCCAGCTCACACTCTAGAAATTACAGAAGGTCCTAAATCCTCTCTTGCACCAGAGTCTGTTGGTTTGCATCATGATCTATTGAATGTTTTGGAGGTAAAATCAGCCATTAGAGGTAATGCATTCGCTCTCCTTAATCACTCACCTCCTATGTACTACTATATGATCATTATATCATGCTTTCAGAAGGTTATTGAAGATTATGGCCATTTCCATTTGCTTGGGATAATTTCTCATGCATATCATGGTTTTGACCTCACCTCTACTGGTTCAAAGGAGATCTCAAGAAACCATTTCCATTCGCTTGGGATAATTTCTCATGCACTTACTGGTTTTGATCTCACCTCTAATGGTTCAAAGGAGATCTCAAGAAACCATGATTCAAGTCTTGGATCTAATTTGGATTCTAAGCAATCACTACTTGGGATAATTTCTCATGCATATGATGGTTTTGATCTCACCCCTGCTGGTTCAAAGGAGATCTCAAGAAACTATTCTTCAAGTCTTAAATCTGATTTGGATTTCAAGCAATCATGTGATGGTTCTTTTTGGAATAATATCACCCATGATGGTTTGAAGGAGAAGACAAAAGACTATCTGCACATTCATAGATTTGATCCTACCTCAACTGATTCGAATCACAGGTTCAAGGATCATCCTCATACTTTTGGATTTGTTCTCATCACATTCGATCTGAAGAGAAAGTACAAGCACATGCTTTCTGAGCATGATCCACTTCTTCCCAAGAAGAAGATACCTCCATACATATGACCAAGTATCACACCTGGAGCATTTATTTTTGTGTGTGCCTTACAGTCTATTTTGAGGGGGGGTATTTTTCCCATGAGGTTTTCCCCATTTCCTCGGTTTATTGACTGTTATTATTCATTGTATTGGGTGAACTTTGGCCTCTGTTACCAGGGCCCACGATGGATTAAGGGGGGTGCTAGGATATTCCTATACTCCATCCTCGTCCTACCAGCATTTTCATCCTTTGCATTTTCAGTCTTGCATGCATTCCTACATGTAGCATGCATTCTGCATGCATTGCATGCATCCGCATGTTGCCCATTCATCAGGTTGATACCTCCAGCACCTATTACCTAGTCTTCCAGCACTCGGGAGCTTATTTCCACTTAGATTGAGCCCTCCTAGCCAGTGATGCGTCCACATCTCACCATCCACTTGACAAAGGCGCCCTTCTTCACCTACCATTCCAGTTGTCTTCAGTTAACTAAGTTCTCTACTTGATTTTAGGCCTGACTCACTCTTAACTGACCTTACCACTCCGATGGACCTCCAGTGTGACTAGACTGCTCATTCTGACTCCAGTTAGCTCCTCATGCACCCTCCACTGAGCCTCCTTCATTCAGTTAGTTCCAGTTACACTCAGTTACACCTACCACACTCAGTTTGATTGATGGTTGATAGTTACTTGAGCATTGATGATGAGATAGACTACTAGTTGTGCTCCGATGACACTCCAGTGATCTTTTGATCACTCCATGAAGGCCAATTCGAATTGCCACCTTGGCATTCGAATTCCTCATGCATTGTATTATTTATTTGTCCATTTGTGAGTAATGAATTAGTGTGTGTGAAGTTATTTTGCTTCTATCTGAGTTCTACTGTATGATTATTCTGTTGCTCATTTTACTGCATTGACCACTCTTAATCTTATTCCTAAATTCTTTCATTGTGAGGTATACATCATCTCTTAGATTTGTTGTGAGTATTTTCACACTTAACAATGTTCTGGTAGAGATGGAAGGCATCTAGAAAGTTACGGGATATGGATAAACGTTGTATTGAAGCATTGGCTAAGATAATTACATGACTATATGACATATGTCTTTATGCATACGAATTTGTTTTTGAAAACAATGAGAAGTTTCTAATCATGCAATTGAATTTGACTTGTAGGAAAGATCGTGTACAACCTACAAAAGAAGGACTACAACATTTGTTCCAGCAACGAATTTCAAGAAAACCATCTATTGAAGATATTGAAGAATCTAAAGTTCCCAGGATCCGGGATGCAGTAATGGAAGGATGCCATGGTCGAGGAATACCAGTTGATCATGAAGAATGATGTTTGGGATGTGGTCCCAATACTTGAAGGGAAGTCTATTGTGACTTCCAAGTGGATCTATAAGATCAAGCATACTGCAGATGGAAGCATAGAGAAATACAAGGTCGGTTTGTGGCTCGTGAGTTTTGCTCCTGTAGCCAGGTACACTTCCATCAAAACAGTACTTGCTCTGGCTACAGTGATGAAGTGGAAGATACACCAGATGGATGTCAAGATAGATTTATTGAATGGTGTAGTCGAAGAGGAAAGTGTATGTGGAGCAGCCACTCGGGTTTGAGACACATGACAAAGGGACTCATGTGTGCAAACTTAAGAAAGCCCTGTATGGTTTGAAATAGGCACCCAGGACCTTGTACGACAGGATAGATGGCTTCCTATCCAGTTTGGGCTTTACTAAGAGTAAAGCGGACTCCAACCTTTACTACAAGGTTGAGGAAGGCAATCCAGTGATACTACTTCTGTATGTAGATGACCTATTTTTTACCGGTGAGGATAGATTGATTGTCGATACGAAGATGAAGCTTGTTGTGGAGTTCAAGATGAAGGACTTGGGTATAATGCACTACTTTCTAGGCATGGAGGTGTGGCAGAGTGAAGATGAAATCTTCCTTGGATGAGGGAAGTATGCAGTAGAGATCCTGAAGAGGTTTGGGATGATGGACTGCAAGGCCATGGCCACACCTATGGCATCGAACTTGAAGCTTCTGTGTGATGCTTCATCTGAGCTGGTTGATGCCATGATGTATTGTCATATAATTGGGTCCTTGATGTACCTAAAAAATACGAGACCAGATATCTTCTTTGCGGTGAATACCTTGAGCTAGTACTTGACAGATCCAAGACATGTTCACCTGATAGCTGCAAAGCATATTCTGAGGTACTTGAAGGGTACAGTTGACTATGGGCTCAAGTATGAGGTGAATCAAAATTTTAACCTGGAGGATTATGTTGATTCGGATTGGGTAGTCAGTTCCATTGATTGGAAGAGCACTTCAAGGTGTTGCTTTAGTATGGGATCCGGTATGATCTCTTGGTTTAGCAGGAAGCAGTCCTGTGTGGCACTGAGTACAGCCGAATCAGAGTATGTCGTAGCTTGTTCGGCTAGTTGTGAGACAGTATGGCTTAGGAAGCTACTATCTAATTTGTTTGATCTCCAGCTAAGTGTTACTTGTATATATTGCGACAACCAGAGTTGTGTGAAGTTGTCAGAGAACCCAGTGTTCCATGACAAGTCGAAGCACATTGAGATCAAGTTCCACTATATCATGGATATGGTGCAGAGAGGAGCAGTGGAGCTCATGTATGTTGCGACGGACGAGCAGATATCCGATGTGTTGACCAAGCCACTGGCCAGAGTGAAGTTTGAGTACTTCAGAGAGAGGCTTGGTGCACTTCAGATCAAGATTCCTTCCAAGGGGAAGTGATGAGTCCGGAGACACAGATGCACATGATCCATTCTCACATGGTGGTAGGTGTGTCCTCACATGGTGCAGATATAAGGGCTAGGGCCATTCCGACATGGTTGAAGTGTGTCTTCCCATGGTCGCTGATGTAAGAGTTGTGTCATTCGAGTATGGTTGAAGTGTGTCTTCCCATGGATGCAATATAAGTGTTGTGCCATTCCTAGCATGGTTGAAGTGTGTCTTCCCATGGCTATGGATATAAGTGCTGTTCCATTCCTAGCATGGTTGAAGTGTGTCTTCCCGTGGCTATGGATATAAGAGTGATGCCATTCTCGCATGGTTAAAGTGTGTCTTCCCATGGCATCGATATAAGTGTTTATCCTTTCACGGATGGTTGAAGTGTGTCTTCCCATGCCGGTGAATGTAAGTGTTGTGTGATGTGCATCTGGGTTGTGCTCCGTGGACTATGATGTGATCTGAAGATGATGAGGTGATAGTATGGTACACAGGTTTTGCAGAGGCATATAATCAGTCCTTAGATGCTCTTGCAGGTTTTGCAGAGGCAGTGTAATCAGTCCTGAGAGATCTTGCAGGTTTTGCAAAGGCAGCGTAATCCTGAGGTGTACTTACTTGATGGCTTGCTCGCAAATATGATGAAGACCTACATGGAGGCTAGGCCTACAACCAGCATGAAAAAGGGTTGGCTCTGTAGAACTTCCTACGACAAGTAGATTGGAGATTGATTGATATAGTAGCAGTGACGATGACGATGATACGATGATGATGATCTGATGATCCAGAGAAGAAGACTTGTGCTCGAAGACCTGTGTTGAGAAATACCTTCCTATTTAAGAGGGAGTGTTGATGTATATGTAACTTCGGAATGTATTTCATATATGTATATTGTATCCCTATAGAGAGGTTATTATTCCTTTGTACGGAAGTGTCGTCATTATTATTTACAAGTGTCGTAACTTATACTTGATGGGTTATTATACCACCTTGATGAGGTCGGCCCTGTATGAGTCTTGTGGATTAAAGGGTTATTAGACCACCCTAGTGGGGTCGACCCAGTTAGTATTATGTTAAGTGGTTAAGTTGGTGCCGACCTAGTTGCACTGAGTGAAACGAGGTGCTCTACAACCCAATATGGGGGAGATGTTCTAACATGTATGTAGCATTACATGTAGCGTTACATCTAATAAAACGTAAAAAGTAATTTTTTTAATTGAAAAATAATTTAAAAAATTCATGTTGGCTAAAATATTATGAAAAGTAATCAAAAAATAGATATTCATTTATAAAATAAAAACTTAAAATTTAAACCTGGATCTATAAATCAAGAGAGATCAAATTTATTGAGTTTAAATTTAAAAAAATAAATACACCTCAAGAAATTGGATCCCTCTCGGTGCTTGATAGATATGGGTTTAAGATGGATCTATGCTGGTTAGAGTTAAAAGGAAACTCAAGTTGTGTATAAATAGAGTGAGGGTGTCACTCTATTTGATCATTCACTTATTCATCTATCTCTCTCATTGATTGATGCACACTAGTGGAGGAAGAGAAGCTCCTAGGAGTCTATCTCTTATGCTTGGGTTATTGTATTAGTGCTTTATCTATCTCTGAGGAAGTTATTGGGTTTTTTCACCTTCTTGATTTTCCCCAAGGAAACTCTGTGTCTATTGTCTCTTGTGATTGATATACTGTGCTTGTTATTCTCTCAGATAAGATCCTAGACCATGTTGAATTAATGCTCAAAATCTAACAATCACCTATGATGGTTCAAAGGAGAAGACAAAAGACTATCTGCACATTCATAAATTTGATCCTACCTCAGCTTATTTGAATCACAGGTTCCAGGATCATCCTCATACTTTTTGGATTTGTTCTCATCATATTCGATTTGAAGAGCAAGTACAAGCACATGCTTTTTGAGCATGAACCACTTCTTCCCAAGAAGAAGATACCTCCAAACATATGACCAAGCATCACACCTGCTTGAGTTTGGAGCATTTATTTTTTGTGTGTGCCTTACAATCTATTTTGAGGGGGGCTATTTTTCCCATGAGGTTTTTCCCCATTTCCTCGGTTTATTGACTGTTATTATTATTCATTGTATTGGGTGACCTTTGGTCTTAGTTACCAGGGCCCAGGATGGATTAAGGGGGGGGTGTTGGGATATTCCTATACTCCATCCTAGTCGTACCAACATTATCCATTTTTGCATTTTCAGTCATGCATGCATTTTGCATGCAACCCAGTCATCATTCCTAGAACCTATCCCTCAGTTAGCTAGCCCCGGGAGCTTCTCACTAATCAGTTTTATCCCTCCTAGTGCTTAGTGCGCCATGCATGCATCCCAGGTGCCCTCTCTCACATGCCACTTAGTTTCACTTCAGTTAGTTGATTTATCTTTAGTTCTTTCCTTGATTTAAGGCTAGACTGACTCTCAACTGATTGTATCACTCCGATGGACCTCCAGTGAGACTAGAATTCCCATTCTGACTCCAGTTAGCTCCTCATGCACCCTCCACTGAACCTCCTTCATTCAATTAGTGCCTCCATGTGCCAGTTACACCTACCACACTCAGTTAGACTTAGTTTGATTGATGGTTGATAGTTACTTATGCTTTGATGACTCCACTGATGATGAGGAGGACTCCTAGTTGTGCTATGATGACACTCCATTGATCTGACGATCACTCTATGAGAGGCTAATTTGAATTGCCACCTTGGCATTCGAATCCTCTCCACCATTGTACTATTTAATTGTCCATATTGTGATTAATGAATTAGTGTGTGTGAAGTTATTTTGCTTCTATCTGAGTTCTACTCTATTATTATTCGGTTGCTCATTTACACTGCATTGACCACTCTTCTTCTATCTTCCTGCTTAATAATAATCTTTCTTGTGAGGTATACATCAGCTCTTAGATCTGTTGTGAGGATTTTCACAAACCTAAACAAACTCCCAACTTAGACAGTTCCACTTTCTCTAGGTTCATCATGATTGGGGTGACCCTTTGGCAAGCCAAAGACTCTGAGGAAATATCCCTACGACTTATGTGGAACCCAATGGATTTTGGTATAGATATGGAAGTGGCTGGCCTGCAACTACCCCCAACCATCTATATCAACCCTAAGATTAAAAATAAGGCTTAATTGGACATTGTTTGGAAGATATGAAACAAATACTAGTTTCAAGAAAACAGGGTTTTCCAACTCAATTTTAAAGGCCTATAAGGGTTACGAATTTATAGTATGAAGGATGATATGGGTATTCTTAGTGCACCAACTCACAAATAGAGGTTTGGAGTCATGGAAGTCAATCTAATACAAAATTTTGGAAACTTAGTTAAATTTGGCACTATAATGAGCATAGGAACAAATATTCATTAATATATGGAAATGTAATTTGTAGAACAAAAAACCACCCTATTGTTAGTTTTTTAGAATTTATTTCAATCTGATCTAGGATCTTAACTGGGAGAACAACATGTACAGCATATCTACAGCATATCAATCATGGACATAATAATGCAAGCACACAAGAGACAATAGACACACAGAGTTTCACTGGGGAAAACCATAAAGGTGAAAAAACCCCACAACTTCCTTAGAGATAGATAGAGCAATGATACAACCCAAGCATAAGATATAGTCTTCTCCTAGAAGCAGCTTCTCCTCCTCCACAAGTGCGCCACTCTCCAATGAGAGTATGAGTGAGAAAGTGAATGATCAAATAGAGTGCCTCCCACACTCTATTTATACTTGACTTGACTTGCCTAATAACCTTTACTAGGTTGGCCTTAACTTAATAACATAATGCTGACAGGGACGACCCCCAATAGGGTGGTCTAATAACCCTTTAACCCACATTACTTATACAGGGCCGACCCCAAAAAGGTGGTCTAATAATCCATCAAGTATAAGTTATGACACTTACAATATAAATGACGACACTTCCGTATAGAGGAATAATAACATCTCTATAGGAATACAAACACTTCTGTATAGAGGAGTAATAACATCTCTATAGTAATACAATATACATATATGAAATACATTCCAAAGTTACAAATACATCAACTCCCATTATATTGACTATCAGATGGGATCCTTTACATTACAGAGATTCATATATAGTATCAAGTACCCATGGGGTTGTTATAATCTATCGAGAACATAGGAAATACAAGACATTATAGAAAATGCTCCAACTGATGGAATTCTTCAACACTAAGAAAGCTAACACTTGACTGGAAATGGAATAGACGTGCAAGTAACCTTAATGAGCAAGGATGAATTCATTACTCCTCTTAATCTAACTGAATCCTCAACTAGAGTGATGAACATAAGGGGCACATCTCCCAAGTCTTGAGAAGCTCAGAGCTCACAATGCAAAACTCAAACTGACAAAATATGTCCATGGGTGTGCTCCTCCTTATTTTATAAGTTGATTTGGATTCAATATGTAATGAATTTGGACACCAACCTCATCTAATGTGCCCTCACTAACTAATTTTTGACTTGCATCTTTATCTTTATTTTTTGCTTACTTTCTTTTATTTATGCTTTAGTTTTCTTTTCCTATTGCTTTTTTTTTATTTCATCTGCTTTCCTTATTTTCTAGTGCTTTCCTTCTTTTCTCTTATTTCCTTCTTTTATGTGCTTTCCTTATTTTCTGTTGCTTTCTTATTTTATGGGCTTTCCTGCTTTTATGCGTCCTTCCAACTTTTTAGTTGATTTCTTTATTTTCTCTACTTGTATTCCAGTTTCCATTGTGGAAGACAACTTATAGGGTCCACTAGATCTCATATGCGCCCTCCTGGGCTACCTAAGCAACTCCAACTCATCACAATATTAAATAATAATTAAATATGTACAAACTATGAAATTCATTACTTTTCTATAGTTTAATTTAATTAAACTAAATAACCATGGAATACTATTAATCCTAACTGATTTATTTTATTTCTTCCTAAACCCATTGGGATTTAATGGATTAGGGGAATGATCATGGAGCCTCTAAGTGGGGACATTACAGTCCTCCCATACCAAAATTTCTTGTCCTCAAGCAAATGAAAACGGGGGTGATGAAGAACATGTGCTCTGCCTCCAAAATGTTGTTGAAAGACTATCTCAAGTATCATATGAATATCTCCTCCATAATAGATGACCCCACTTATTACCTCATATTGTTATTCTTGGATCAAATCATTCAATGGCTCGCATACAGAATTGTGTTTAGAATACTCTACTAATAATTGAACTCCCCAATCAATTGAATCTCCTATCAAAGGGAGAAATTCATATGCTACTACATTATTTTCCTCTCCCTTGTATGCAAAATCATAACTATGGGCACATTCATCACTTACTCATTTGAAAATATGCGTAGTTGTCTTGTCTGGTGGTCTAGCAGGAGAAAGGTTCCCAAAAACACTCTCATGCCACCTTCTTCCACCTCGCTTAGTGTCAACACAAAGAGTCTTTTGAAGACTCACAAAACACCAAGTAGAAACATAGTGTGTCCATCCATCATAAGAGATCCCTCGTAGGAAACTGAACCATTGCATACCATGGATAGACTTATGAAAGTTAAGGCTAACTCGCCCTCCAGGATCCCATTGATCATGTTGCATCCCTCTCAACATTATGATCCCTTGGAACAACTTGCCATTCCAAAGGATATCAAGATCCCATAAACATATTGATAGTGCATCACTACCAATGCCTCTGAGAATACCTGCCATTTGATCCAACAATATATGGATCTCCCCTAATGCCATCAAGTTTCTTTCTTGCACTACTGCATCCAATACTCCATGATTATAAGTTAATCCTCTGTCAAGTGGCATGCCCTGTGGGAGGTATCCAAAATCCTTCTCATTATTTTGAAGCAATTCCTTGATGTCTTCAGGGTGTTGTGAAACATCTATGGTGGTGCCTTGAATGGTTTTGAGGCACTTAGCAACCTATTCAATGTCTCCATGTCTCTAGATTGATCTCATACTATGTGAAGACACCACTTGACTAGGATAGGTGGCGATGCCTTGCAATCCTATCTGCTTCCCATTATAATATTTGAAACTGATTTACGGCGCCTAATAATTCAGAGAGTAACCTCCAATGGAGTACAATCATTGTACTCCCAACACTAAGTTAGTGTCAGTGACATTAGAAACATAAAAACTATATGTTAAGGTATAATATCCTATTCTTACTTGCATATTTGGAATCCATTTAGTACAATCCATGGAGTTATTACCTTGTATGATGACTATGAAACCTTCAAATATTTTAGTAGGAAGCTTCCTTCTTTCAGTATCACCTACATCAACCAAAATTGTATCTCTTTTTCCATGAAACACTCCTTTGAATTTGAGAGTGTGGAAGCGAAGTACTCCGGTCATGACTGCAATATTTCCACTTGCTGGTGGTGGTTGTTCTTAACCTACTATCTCATAGCCACCATATAATCCAACTGATGCAACATCATCTTCCTCCGCATATTTCATCTCTAATAGGAACTCAATATAATGTGCCTTTCCCTTAGCACACTTGTGGCCCGAATCCCATGGTTCCTGGAAAGAGAAGCATAACTTTCTCCGCCTTAATTAATCCCAGTCTAGGAAAGTGATCTCCTTCTTGAAATTTAATGTTAAACCTTTTTGGAAAGGTTTATTATCCATGACTTTGGTTGGAACATTGGTTCTTAGTGAAAACCTTGTTCTTGGTATAGCATCTTGTGTTGATGTATATGTAACTTCAGAATGTATTTCACCCATGTATATTGTACTCCTATAGAGATGGTATTATTCCTCTATACGGAAGTGTCATCATTTGTATTGACAAGTGTCGCAAGTGTTGCAACTTGCATGTGATGGGTTATTAGACCACCAAGTGTGGGGTCAGCCCTGATTAGTATTACCATGGGTTATTAGACTGAGTTAGACAAGTCATCCCTGCTAGTTTATTAGGAAAGTCAGGTCATATATAAATAGAGTGCGGGAGGCACTTTATTTGATCACTTCATTATTCACTTCTACACTCTCCAGAAAGTGGCACACAAGTGAGGAAGGAGGAGTAGCTGCTAGAAGGACTATCTCTTGTACTTGGGTTGTATCATTGCTCTTTCTATCTCTGAGGAAGTTGTGGGGTTTTTCACCTTTATGGTTTTCCCCAGTGAAACTCTATGTGTCTATTGTCTTATGTGATTTCTTGTTGTGCTTGATATGATTAATATGCTATACATGTTATTCTCTCAGTAAAGATCCTAGAGTATGTTGAATTAATGCTCAAAATCTAAAATGGTATTAGAGCTAACCAGAGAAGAAGACATTGTGCAGTTGCAGAAGCTGGGGCTTCTTGTTTTTGGGGTTTCTCTCCACTGATCTTGAAAGGCAGGAGGCTAGATTGACTCTCCTCAGCAAGGCGCATCTTTCCGTTGAAACAGAATTTAATTATGAGCATTTTCATATTTTGACCTAAACATTAGGGTTTCCACAAAAAGTGGAATTCCTGAAATATGAGACCATGGTTGGAAGCTCCTCTGAAAAATCGAAGTTTAGAGACCAAGATAGAACTTTTTGGATGGGTGAAGCTTTAGGAAAATCAAACCCTAATTCAAGGTCCTCACTAGTGAATCTGGAAATTTGAAAAGCAAATTTGAGGGGTGAAAATTTGCAGTTTTCAAATTCTGAGTATACCAGATTGATCAGCTCATCAAGGCGCATCTTTCTATCCCGAGATGCTCTTGCAAGTTTTGCAGAGGCAGTGTAATCATTCCTGGGAGATCTTGCAGGTTTTGCAGAGGCAGTGTAATGAGTCCTGAGGTGTACCTACTTGATGGCTTGCTCGCAGAGATTATGAAGACCTACAGGTGGTGGGCCTACATCCAGCATGAAAAAGGACTAGCTCTATAGATGTGATACATCCAGCATGAAAAAGGGTTGGCTCTATAGATGTGATACATCCAGCATGAAAAATGGTTGGCTCTGTAGATGTGATACATCCATCATGAAAAAGGGATGGCTCTATAGATGATGAAGACCTGCAGGTGGTGGGCCTACATCCAGTATGAAAAAGGATTGGCTCTTTAGAACTTCCTATGACAAGTAGATTGGAGATTGATTGAGATAGCAGCAGCGATGACGATGATTCGATGACAATAATCCAATGACGATGATCTAGAGAAGAAGACTGTAAAGTTAGTCACAGCAGATCTAATGAACAAAATAACTCAGTCACAACAGATGAATAAGAAGATATGGTGCAAAACTGTGCAAAACATGCAGCAGTGCTCTCTATCCCAGAAAGGGTGAATGAATTACAATAGATTACAATACAATCCAAAATCTGTCAATGGCAATTCGAATTGACTAAGTAGGCCATTCGAATCACTGAAATGGAGTAGCTTGACTCAATCTAGGAGTCCTCATCAATCATCGGTGTTGCTCATCAATCACAACAAACAGTCATCCAGGTGTCAAGCTGAGTCTAACTGATCATAATAAATGTAACTGAAGTGTGTAGCACTGATATAGGATCTGGAGGCTCAGTGGGGGCGCATGGGAGGCTAACTGGAGTCAGAGCAAGTCACCTAATCGAACTGGAGGTCAATCGGAGGTGAAACAGTCAGTCAGGAGTGAAATCGGAGTGAAATCAATCAGAATCGGAGCTAACTGAATGTAACTGGAGTGAATCTGCAGTGGTAGGTGAGCAAGTGCGCCCTTCTCAGTCAGTAGGTGAGAAGAGGGCGCCTTTCAGCTTAGGAGGGCTAAAACTCTGTGGAAAGTGGCTCCCGGGTGCTAGAAGAAGGTGGATAAGGTGCTGGAGGCATCAAACTGGTGACTGGACTACATATCCTGAAATAGATCATGCAAGATCCTGAAGTAGATATGTATCCCGAAATAGATGATCCTGAAATAGATATGTATCCCGAAATAGATGATGGATATCCGAACACCCCCCCTCAAGCTAGACTATGATGTGCCAACTAAAATAATGTGGGGCCCTGGTAACTAAGACCAAAGGTCACCCCAATACAATAATCCAAAAAATGCTGAAAAATAAACTAAGTGAGGAAAGAGGGAAAACCCAGTGGGAAGAAAGCCCCCCCTCAAGTCTAAAGCATAATAATGAATCAATCTGTCTCCACCATGATGGAACTCACCCCCAACAGTGAACGGAGGTAAGAGAACTTCTTCTCAGTGAAGCTCTTGGTGAAGATGTCTGCAATTTGCTCATCGGTAGGGCAATATTGCAGAATGATGGTGCGGTCATGCACCAACTGTCGAATGTAATGCATATGAATCTCAATGTGCTTGGTCCTCTGCCGCTGAACTGGATCTGTGGAGATCTTGATAGCACTTTGATTGTCACAAAATAGGACAGTCGAAGTAGTGCCACCAAAACCAAACTCGGAAAGAATACCCTGCAACCAAACTGCCTGAATGCAGGCATTGACTGCCCCTCGATACTCTGCCTCTGCTGAAGAAAGTGCAATGGCTGCTTGCTTTTTGCTGGACCAGCAAATAGCACCATGACCAATCATGAAAACATAACCGGAAGTGGACTTCCGATCAATGCTATCACCTGCCCAATCTGAATCAGTAAAACCAATGAAATCTAGCTCAGAATCTGCAGCATAATGTATGCCAAACTGTCTCGTACCTTGCACATACTGCAAGATCCGCTTGGCTGCTCGCCAATGAAGCTCATGTGGCTGCTGCATATATCTTGACACGGCACTCACGGCATATGAGATGTCAGGCCTAGAGTGTGTCAAATAAAGTAGTGAACCAATCAACTGTCGATACATACTGCAATCTGCAAGCGGTGTGGAATCTCCCTCCTCAAGACTGATTCCTGAGAGGAATGGGAACGGGGCTGCCTTACATTCAGCCATATTAAACTTCAATAACAGGTCGGAAGCATATTTTTGCTGAGATATAGTGATCCCATCAAAATTTTGAGCTATCTCCAAGCCCAAAAAGTGACTCAGCAAGCCCAAATCGCTCATGTCAAAAGCTAGATTTAAGGCAGTTTTTAGCTTGTTTATTGAAGTAAGTGTGCTACCGGTAATAAGCAGATCATCAACATAAAGTACAATAACCAACAAATTACCTTTAACTCGCTGAAGATAGACATTCGGATCAGATTTGAATCTTTGGAAATTCTGAGAAAGAAGGAAGGAGTCCATCTTTGCGTACCAAGCTCTTGGGGCCTGTTTTAACCCGTACAAAGACTTCTTCAATCTGCAAACCAATGATGGATCTGATGTATAACCCTCTGGCTGCTGCATATAGACCTCTTCAGCAAGGTCTCCATGTAAAAATGCACTCTTCACATCCATGTGATGCACCTCCCAGTGCTTGGATGCGGCAATAGCTAAAACAAGGCGGATGGAATCCATCTTTGCAACCGGTGCAAAGGTCTCTGTGTAGTCCACTCCTTGGACTTGGGAAAAACCTTTTTCCACCAACCTTGCTTTATATTTGCTGATAGTGCCATCAGCAGCAACTTTAGTACGGTAGACCCATTTACACTTCACTAATTTTCTTCCAGGTGGAAGAGAAACTAGCTCCCATGTATTGTTCTTTTGAAGAGAACTGTACTCTTCATCCATGGCATCTTTCCATCTCGGATCTCGATGGGCTGAATAATATGATTGGGGATCTGAACCAGCCATCAAATAACAAATCTCAGGAAGAAATGGATCAGCAATAGAAAGAGCCATACCTGCCCTTTGAAAGTCTCCTCTTGTTCGTCTCGGATCAGCAGGATTTCCAAGATTAGAACCAGCAGATTGTAGAGTATTTTGGGCCCACTTTGGTAACTGAGGGGGATCTGAATGGTCAGATTCCGAACCTGATATGTCATGATCATCATATGCTGCTACAATATCAGAAATATCAGAACTCATACCTTCATTATCGCTGCTCGAATCTTCTTCTGGTGAAGGCGGTGAATCGGCAGTTTTCTCCTCAACTAGTTGCAATTCTTGAAGCGGTTCTTCAAACTGCACACTGCGCTCTATGAATATCTTTTTAGATCTGATATCCATGAGTTTATATGCTTTTGATTCTTCCCCATATCCTATCAATATGCACTCGATACTTTGTGGATCCAAAGCTCGTCTCTTCTCAGAAGGAATTCTAGCCCATGCAGTAGAGCCAAAAACTCTCAAATTGGACACATCCGGTTTGTGACCAAAGAATGCTTCGAAAGGAGTCATACCTTTCACGGATGAATGTGGAACTCGGTTCTGTATATATGCAGCAACATTGATTGCTTCAGCCCAAATATTTGCAGCCAAACCTTTTGATTCAATCATGCATGTAGCCATCTCTTTCAGTGACCGGTTTTTCCTTTCCGCTACACCGTTCTGCTGGGGTGTGTAGGGAACTGTATGTTGGATCTTGATTCCGCTTTGGGCACAAAGTTGCAGCAACTCGGACTTGATATATTCCCCACCATTATCAGATCTAAGAGCTTTGATCTTGCTCTCAGTGGTGGTCTCAACAGAAGCCTTAAAATCCTTGAATTTTCCAAGCACTTCTGACTTGTTTTTGAGAAAGAATACCCATGTAAAGCGAGAATAATCATCAATAAATGTCAAAACATACCTTGAACCATTTAATGACATATGGGGCAGCGGACCGCTGATATCAGAATGGATCAATCCCAAAATAGTAGAGGCTCTGCTAGCCTTGCCGCGGTCGAATCTGTGCTCGGGGTGCTTCCCAATAATGCAACCGGTGCATATTTCCTTCGAGGAACGGAGTTGTGGCAGCCCATCAACCATGGATTTATTTGATAGCAGCAGCAAATACTTATAATTTAGATGTCCAAATCTTTCATGCCAAAGCCTACTAACCTCATTACCATGTGTGCGAAGAGCAGTGGGCTTTGCAAGCGGAATAAAGTGTGAAAACTCATAACATTTTGCAGTGTGGTTTGCCTTTCCAACCGCAACTAGTCTTCCACTTTTGATATCAGAAATTTCAACTGTATTAGGGCTGAATGTGACTTTCTTTGGATCACCAGTATGTGTCATTTGATAAACAGAAAGGAGATTCGAAGCTAAGGAAGGCACATAGAGAACATTCTGAAAGCATCCATGATCTACATGAATCGTACCTTTTCCCTTTGAAGAAATTTTTGAGTCATCTCCCAAATGGATGGGGATGGAGCTGTTTGGATCGAATGAGGAAAAAGAATCAATATTTGCAGCCATATGATTTGATGCACCCGAATCTATCAAGAGAGTGGGCTTCGAAACCGTTGCCATGAGTGCTTGTCCTCTTTCATGATCGTCATTCCGATCCTTCTTCCTTGCACCGTCAGGAAGGGTTATGTTGTTCTTTTCCAAAAGGAGGGCCATTTGATCTATAGTCTTCTTCATACATGAACTTTCGGGATGAAAGCCACGGTTACAATAAGTACATTTAGATTTTTGGTTACCTTCTTTGCCCTTTTGCTTGGATTTCGAACTGGATGGTGCATCCGTTTGCTTGCCTTTGTCTTTTTGCTTGTGAGGCTCGAATTTGGGCTTCTCCTTCTTTAGCTTTCCTTTACCATTCAAAATCTTGGGTCCTTGAACAAATAGGGCTGAATCTTTGGAGCTTATGGACCCCATTTGAATCAACTTGTCATGCTCTTTCGTAACGGACTCAATGAAGGCATTCAAGGTAGGCATCTTCCAATTCGGGGTAGTTAGCCGACCGGAATTGAAAGTGGAGACAAATACCGAATAATCTTTCCCAAGCTTGCTTAGAATGGAGAGGATCAACTGCTTATCCTCTTTGATAACACCACTGTTCTTCAATTGCAAGTTCAAGTTCTTGAATTTTGTGAAGAATTCATTGATGGTCTCGAAATTTTCAGGATTAAGGCCAATCAATTCATTCTCTAATTGAAAAGCCCTAAGCTCATCCTGCTTGCCGAATAGTGTCTCAAGTTGCTCCCATATGGCCTTTGGAGTCTTCAATCCGCTGAGATGGAAGTGAAGATCTTTGGAGATGGAGAGACAAAGAAGACCGTAAGCTTCATCAAGCTTATTGTAGTGTTTGGTTCTTTCTGCCACATTGTTTGGCTCCAATTCAAGACCAAGAGTGACTCGGTAGTATCCTTTTGAACGTAATATGATCTCCATATCATCTTTCCAATCAAAATAATTGAATGGGGTGAGGATAGGCTTTGAAGAAGAGTATTCCATTGCTAGGAGCGAGTCAAATGATGAAGAAGAAGCTTGCTTGCAAACTATAGCGAATGGAAATGCTGTAGGGAAGCTTGCATGCAGAATGTAGCGAGTGCACTTGGAGGAGATAATTAACCTGCAAATCACATAAGAACAATCACAATAAGGTCGAACAATCCACCCTTTGAGAGTTGCATCACACCTGGGATTGGATTTCAAGCAATGTTGAATGGGTCCAATGTATCAAATCCAGGAATTATGTGGTAACTCAAGCTTCTGGAGTGGTATTGGAATAATTTTCAAGCTTTGCATGCACATGAGCGAATGCCCTTGAGATATCTCATGCCAAACTTTTTGCAATTTTTAGCAATTCAGTCAAATCTTCTTGTATAAACACCTGTAGAAAAGAGATCTTGTCCCTGCAATGGCTCTGATACCATGTAAAGTTAGTCACAGCAGATCTAATGAACAAAATAACTCAGTCACAACAGATGAATAAGAAGATATGGTGCAAAACTGTGCAAAACATGCAGCAGTGCTCTCTATCCCAGAAAGGGTGAATGAATTACAATAGATTACAATACAATCCAAAATCTGTCAATGGCAATTCGAATTGACTAAGTAGGCCATTCGAATCACTGAAATGGAGTAGCTTGACTCAATCTAGGAGTCCTCATCAATCATCGGTGTTGCTCATCAATCACAACAAACAGTCATCCAGGTGTCAAGCTGAGTCTAACTGATCATAATAAATGTAACTGAAGTGTGTAGCACTGATATAGGATCTGGAGGCTCAGTGGGGGCGCATGGGAGGCTAACTGGAGTCAGAGCAAGTCACCTAATCGAACTGGAGGTCAATCGGAGGTGAAACAGTCAGTCAGGAGTGAAATCGGAGTGAAATCAATCAGAATCGGAGCTAACTGAATGTAACTGGAGTGAATCTGCAGTGGTAGGTGAGCAAGTGCGCCCTTCTCAGTCAGTAGGTGAGAAGAGGGCGCCTTTCAGCTTAGGAGGGCTAAAACTCTGTGGAAAGTGGCTCCCGGGTGCTAGAAGAAGGTGGATAAGGTGCTGGAGGCATCAAACTGGTGACTGGACTACATATCCTGAAATAGATCATGCAAGATCCTGAAGTAGATATGTATCCCGAAATAGATGATCCTGAAATAGATATGTATCCCGAAATAGATGATGGATATCCGAACAAAGACTTGTGCTAGCAAATCTGTGTCGAGAAATACCTTCCTAGTTAAGAGGGAGTGTTGATTTATATGTAACTTTGGAATGTATTTCACCCATGTATATTGTACTCCTATAGAGATGGTATTATTCCTCTATACGGAAGTGTCGGCATTTGTATTGACAAGTGTCTCAAGTGTCGCAACTTGCATGTGATGGGTTATTAGACCACCAAGTGTGGGGTCGGCCCCGATTAGTATTACCATGGGTTATTAGACTGAGTTAGACAAGTCGGCCCTGCTAGTTTATTAGGCAAGTCAGGTCATGTATAAATAGAGTGCGGGAGGCACTCTATTTTATCACTTCATTATTCACTTCTACACTCTCTAGAAATTGGCGCACAAGTGAGGAAGGAGGAGTAGCTACCAGAAGGACTATCTCTTGTACTTGGGTTGTATCATTGCTCTTTCTATCTCTGAGGAAGTTGTGGGGTTTTTCACCTTTATGGTTTTCCCCAGTGAAACTTTGTGTGTCTATTGTCTTATGTGATTGCTTATTGTGCTTGATATGATTGATATGTTGTACATTTTATTCTCAGTAAAGATCCTAGAGTATGTTGAATTAATGCTCAAAATATAACATCTTGTATATCTCTTGTTCTTCTCATTGCATCTTGCAAGGTAGATGGTCTATAGGATTTAACCATTCCTTTTAGTGGCTCTGATAATCCTTCTATGAATAAAAGGATAAAGCGAGATTCATATATGTTTGTGATCATCACGGCTAGCTTATGGAACTATGAAATATAGGCCTCAGGAGTTCTTGTTTGTCTTAGATGTGTTATCTCTATGAAGGATAATTCAGGATCCTTCCGATCAAATATGTAGGCCAATATCCTAGTGAACTCCTCATAGGTTGACACTTTCTCATGAACCAAAGTATTCGTGCCATGGAACCACCAGTCATTGGCATCTCCATCAAGATGGAAGGTATTCATTTTAATGGCATCCCTTACGTCCATGGGGTTCAATTGAAAATATGTATCCAATTTTTGGATCCATGAACTGCAGTGCATTTTGATGAACCATCAAAGTATGGTAGAGAGATCTTACCAATGAAATTCTTCAACTCAAAATTTGTGCAGGAATTCTGTTGCCCCTCTTGGGTTGAATTTGTATTGGGTTTCATATAATTGCTTGAAGAGAAACGATCTCCTTCAATATTCACTTAGATTATGGTACTTTGCATAGCGATCCTCCCATTTAGCAATGGATTCATTATACACTTATGGTTCCTCTTTATTCTCTTTAGTGAATTTGGGCATGGTAGGCCATGGCTAACTCTTGGTATCACTCTTGAACTCATGAGGGTGATTTTGATGCTATGTTTTTTAAAATAAAGTCTCGCCAAATACCTTATTTCCTTCATGATGAAAGCGACTACTACTCCCTTCTCCATATTTGCTTACTAGTTGCTTGGAAAGGAATTCTCGAGTCTCTTGACCTGACTGGATGATGTTCTAGGATATGTCATGCATGCCCTTCAGCATGCTCTGAAAAAAATATTTGAATTCTTCTTGTTCATCCATGTTAGACATCTCTTTTTCTCCTTGAAGCTTTCCTCCAACGGAATCAACTTCTTCTTCTGCAAGAGGCTCTTCTGGATCTTTCCCCTTAGGAGATAGATTTCTCTATGGACTCATAAAGGATGAAAACAACCAGGTTCATTGGACCATGCTCTGATGCCACTGTAATGTACCCAAACGAACTTTAGGCACACTAACTCAAAATTTTTAAAATTCTGACACACAGAGGATGGGTTAGATATGAAAACTGACTAGTTTGCGTAGAAATCCAAAATTAATCCCCAAACACCTCTAGAACCTCCTAAATTTTTCCAATATGGATTTCAAGACCTACTAGAGCTTAAGTACATCCTACAGTAATCTAAACACACTCCCAAATTCGACAGCTGCACATTCTCTGGGTTCATCATGCCTGGGATGACCCTTTGGAAAGCCAAAGACTCTGAGGAAATATCCACAGGACTTGTGTGGAACCCAGTGGATTCTAGTGCAGACATGGAAGTGGTTGGACTGTAACTACCCCCAACCATATATATCAAACAAAATATTAACAATAAGTATTAATTGGAGACAGTTTGTAAGATAGGAAACAAATACTAGTTTCGGGACATCTCAACTGAGGGTTTTTTAACTCAATACGAATGGCCTATAAGGGTCATAAATTTCTAGTGTGAAGGTTGATATGGGTCCAATAAGGTGTCTTATTATTGAAAAAACTCACAGACAAATATTTGGAGTCATGGAAGTCAGTCTAATACAAAATTCTAGAAAACTTGTTAATAGGAACAAATATTCATTAATATATGGAAATCTAATTTGCATAACTGAAAATGACACCATTGTTGATGTATATGTAACTTCGGAATGTATTTCACATATATGTATATTTTATTCCTATAGAGATGTTATTATTCCTCTATACATAAGTGGTTGTATTCCTATAGAGATGTTATTATTCCTCTATACGGAAGTGTCGTCATTTATATTGTAAGTGTCGTAACTTATACTTGATGGGTTATTGGACCACCTTGTTGGGGTCGGCCCTGTATAAGTCATGTGGGTCAAAGGGTTATTAGACCACCCTATTGGGGGTCGGCCATGTGGGTCAAAGGGTTATTAGACCGCCCTAGTGGGGGTCGGCCTAGTCAGCATTATGTTAAGTGGTTAAGTTGAGGCCGACCTAGTTGAGTAAAGGTCAAGTCAAGTTAGTGTATAAATAGAGAGTGTGTCTCTCTCATTTTACACATTCTATTCTCTCACTCACACTTGGGAGAGTGTTGCACTTGTGGAGGAGGAGGCTCTACTGCTAGGAGAAGACTATCTCTTGTATTCTGGTTGTATCATTGCTCTATCTATCTCTGAGGAAGTTATTGGGGTTTTTCACCTTTATGGTTTTCCCCAAGTAAACTCTGTGTCTCTTGTGTGCTTGCATTATTGTGTCCATGGTTGATATGTTGTAGATTTGTTGTACATGTTGTTCTCTCAGTTAAGATCCTAGATCAAATTGAAGTAAATTCTGAAAATTTAACATGGTATCAGAGCTAGCCTGAAAGAAGGCATGATATGCCATGTATGACACTTGTTGCACTTACGATGCTAGGGCTTGATATAGAAAAAACCAGTCATCATAGCACTTTCGCTATAAATCCATTTTGGCGAATTTTCGGATCTGAAACTTTTACAGGTCGAAAAAAAGATCCCCATGTACCTTGTTTCCAAAGGAAAACCTCTAATTCGTTGTACTTTGTGATTTATGATCTGTACAATATAGGGTTTCTGCCTCTTCCAGATCTGAGTCAAAATCAGGTGACCGTGGGAAAAAGGTCATAACTTGGGCTAGGAAGCTCCAAATGAAATTTAGTAAAAAGTAACAGGTAGTACACAGACTGTACTATATAAGAAAAAAATTTCAAAGGCCTACGTTGAACCAGTGACACGTGGAACACCGTACAAGTTCACTCTCCTGTATTATCCCATAAACAGGTCACGTTGCAACCCTTAACATAAATCTCTCTCAGAGAATCCAATTGAGGTCCAACCTATCGAGATGGAAATATAACAGGTCGGGATAGCTCAGAAAAAAATTTCAGAGGCCGAAGTTGAACCAATGACACGTGGCACGCCGTACAAGTTCGCTCTCCTGTATTTTCCCATAAACAAGTCATGTTGCGACACTTGGCATAACTCTCTCTCAGAGAATCCAATTGAGGTCAGACCTGTCGAGATGGAAATATAATAGGTCAGGCTATCTTAGGAAACCTTTTCAGACCCTGTGGATCGCAAATTTTGGAGTTACACCAGAAACAATCAAGTACATATTTATGTCAAAACAGAATTATTTTTGAGCACCTTCATTCATGGCTTCCGGAATTTAGGGCTTCGGAGAAAGTTGGAATTTTTGTAATCGAAGACCACAGATGGATGCTACTCATAAAAATCAAAATTTAGAGACCAATATCAGAATTTTTGGTTGGGTAGAAGGTCGGGCTTGATCAGACCCTAGTTCGGGACTTTGATCAGAAAAGTGGAAAATTAGGGCTTCTGTAAAAATGGGAATTTTTGAAATCTGTGACCATGGCTGGAAGCTCCTCAGAAAAATAGAAGCTTAGAGCTTTGGATCAAACCTTTTGATTGGACAGAAGAGTGGGCTTCGTCAAACCCCATTTCAGGGTCACGTCCAGTGAATCCGAAAGTTTCAAAGGTAAAACTGAGGAGTGAAACTTTGCAGTTTTCAAATTCTGAATATACCAGCTTGATCATCTCATCAAGGCGCATATTTTTATCCTTTCGGAATTTTGAAATTCAAAGTTTGAATTTTGGGGTTTTCTCTGACAAACCCTAATCCAGCTCCAGGTCCAGTTCTTGTAAATCAAGTGGATTGGGTTAATCCTAGAAGAAGATGGATTGGTCACCTGCATAAGTGAAGAAGTTCTTGTCTCAGAGGCAGATGAGGCTAAGGCCTTCCATAAGAATATTACAAGCAATCTTGACAGGTATGGCTTACAGGTATGTTTCATGCTTAAGTTTATTATATGTTTGTCTTCATATCATTATAGTACAATCTTGATTAATTACTGGACTTGTCGTATCACCTTAATAGAAGATATTCATTGATTAAGGTTTTGACACTTATGATTGTACTAATGCATTGTGATGTTGTATGAGGTTTATGTTGTTTGCTAACACAAAAGGTACACCAAGAAAGTCAAATCATGTTCTACTTCAAGAACATATGCTCATGGTGACATGAAGACAAAGATTCATCCATTGTCATGGAGCACATAGAAGATCTACTTTCGAGGTATGTATAACTTGGTTCTACAATGGTTAACTTATGAGACATACAGGTTACTAGCACAAGTCATTGAAGAGAACCAGAAGACATTATGCGGGTATGTTAGACATAACTAGCTAGCATGCTAATCCAGGTATGTTTTTCCTATATCAAGCTAGAATCCTACCTTGTGTTAGGATCTTATACTGTTGTGTTGTTGATAATGATTATTCATGAAGTCATAGGTTTGAATAATCATGGTTGTATGCATATTATGTTTCTTACCATAATTGATGATATGACTAACCAGAAGAATCATGAAGGTATAGGTTTGAATAATCACGGGTTTTATGCATATTATATCTCTTATCTTGATTGATGATTCAACTAACCAGAAGAGTCCTATGATCAAATAAGAATCGCTATGAGTAAAAGAAGACTTCCCTGAAACCTTGAATACTAATGTTTATTATCTGTGAATGATCATGAATATACATGTTTAAGATTATTGTGTTTTGATAGTATTAAGATTATACTAATAAATGTGTGATTATGTATGAGACCTCAAGGATAACACAATGATGATACTAATAAGCATGCATAGTGATTAAGGATGGATGTAAGTTCAAGGACAGGTAATCCAGGAACCAAAGATCAATAGGGAGCACACTCTAGTTGTTCCTGCAAGAAATCAAAGGAGCACACTTCAGTAGTTTCTGCAAGGATGCAGATATTCAGAGGGAGTTGACCACTTCTTACAATCCACATAAGAATGGAGTTGCAGAAAAGAAGCAAAGACTGAGAGGGAGTCAACCCAACAAACAAACAAAGATAAGTAATTGAATTGTCATTACTTGCATATTTTATTGTTTAAATAATACTATTCAATAATGTATATACTGATGTTCCTAGAATTAGGTTGTGTATTATGCATATTAGAATAGTTGCATTGATGAACAGTATACTACTAATATGCATGGGTAAGTGGCCTATGGCACTGTACAACATTCCATTGCTACTTATCTAGAATGAAACCTCTTTGCTAACATGTTGGGAGCTGTGCACACTCTTAACAATGTTCTAGTAGAGATTGGAAGGCATCTAGAAAGTTACGAGATATGGATAAATGTTGTATTGAAGCATTGGCTAAGATAATTGCATGACTGTATGACATATTTCTTTATGTGTAAGAATTTGTTCTGAAAAGTATGAGATGTTTTCTAATCATGCAATTTAACTTGTTGTGTAGGAAAGATCGTATGCCATCACCTACAAAAGAAGAACTACAACATTTGTTCAGCAACAAAATTATCTATTGAAGATATTGAAGTTCCCAGGATATGGGAAGAATGCCATGATCCGTCGATCATGAAGAATGATGTTTGGGATGTAGTCCCAAGACTTGAAGGGAAGTTTGTTATGACTTCCATATGGATCTATCAAGATCAAGCATGCTGCAGATGGCAGCATAGAGAAATATAAAAGTGATGAAATAGAAGATACACCAGATGGATTTCAAGACAGCTTTCTTGAATGGTGTAGTTGAAGAATAAGTGTATGTGGAGCAACCACTTGGTTCTGAGACACATGACAGGGAGTCATATATGTGCAGAACTTGGGTATGATGCACCACTTTCTAGGTATGGAGGTGTGGCAAAGTGCAGATGGAATCGTCCTTGGACAAGGGAAGTATGCAGTAGAGATCCTGAAGAGGTTCGGGATGATGGACTGCGAGGCTATGGCATCGAACTTGAAGCTTCTTTGTGATGCTTCATCTGAACTGGTTGATGTCACTATGTATCGTCAGATGATTGGGTCCTTGATGTACCTGATGAACATGAGACCAGATATTTGCTTTGCAGTGAACACATTGAGCCAGTTCCTTACATATCCGAGGAGTGTTCACCTGGTTGTTGTAAAGCATATTCTGAGGTACCTAAAGGGTACAGTTGATTATGGGCTCAAATACGATGTGAATCAAAAGTTTAACCTGCAAGGTTATGTTGATTCAGATTGGGCAGGCAATGTTGCAGATAAGAAGAGCACTCCTGGGTGCTGCTACAGTATGGGATCAGGTGTGATCTCTTGGTTTAGCAGGAAGCAGTCCTGCGTAGCACTGAGTACAGCCAAAGCATAGTATGTTGCGACAGATGAGAAGGTTGTAGATGTATTGACCAAGCTGTTGGCCAGAGTGCAGTTTTGAGTACTTCAGAGAGAGGCTTGGTGCACTTCAGATCAAGGTTCCTTCCAAAAGGGAAGTGATGAGTCTGGAAGATGTAGATGCACATGAGCTTTTCTGACATGGTTGATGTGTTCTCCCATGGTCATGATGTAATTTCTGAGCCATTCTCACATGGTGGTAGATGTGTTCTCCCATGGTGTAGATGTAAGGGTTAAAGCCATTTTTCACATGGTGGTAGATGTGTTCTCCCATGGTGAAAAAGTAAGGGTTGGAGCCTTCCCCGAATGTTGGTAGATGTGTTCACCCATGTCGGTGGTGTAAGTGTTGGATGATGTGCATCTGGGCTGTGCTTCATGGACAATGAGATGATCTGAAGAGGACGATGCTATGATGATCAGGAGGATCATGGATGATGAGCATCAAGACGATTCTCCAGTTACTGCTCTGTGTATGCATCATGTTGGATGCTGGATATGATCAGTTGGATCATTTATATGTATGTACACATCATGTTGGATGCTGGATATGATCAAGTGGATCACCTGTATGTATTTTTGTATATGCATCATGTTGGATGCTTGGACCATGTATCTGTATATGTATCAGGTGGATACATTGTATGATTAGGTGGATCATGTATGGTGATATGTATCATGTATTTGTATTTGTATCAGGTGGATACACTGTATGATCAGGTGGATCATGTATGATGATATGTATCAGGTAGATACTTGGTATGCATCAGGTAGATGCATTGTATGATCAGGATGATCATGGATGACGAGCTTCAGGATGTTGCTCCAGATGACATGCAGCAGGATGTTGCAGTGATGATGATCAGGATGATCATGTGTACATCAGGATGATGTATGGTGAGTATCAGGTTGATACTCTGTGGCCGTGGAACAGGTTATGGAGATAAGCATGTAATTTGTGCCCTGGGAGATCTGCAGATAGTCTTTCGAGGTTTTGCCTATGGCATGTAATTTGTACCCTGGGATATCTGGCAAATGCTCTTTCAAGGTTTTGCTTGGGAAGACATATAATGTGTGCCCTAGGAGATCTGCAGATAGTCTTTCAAGGTTTTTCCTCTGGCATGTAATTTGTGCCCTGGGATATCTGGCGGATGCTCTTTTGAGGTTTTGTCCTATGGCATGTAATTTGTGCCCTGGGAGATCCAATAGGTTGAGCCGTGTGCTCGTAATCAGTTCTGGGGTGCTCTTTCGAGGTTTTGTGGTGACCACATGTAATTTGTGCCCTGGGAGATCCGATAGGTTGAGCCTTGTGCTTGTAATCTGTTGGAGCCAAGGCCGCAGCTATGGTAAAAGCTGCGAATTTTGAGGAAAAAGCACAAGTATGGAAGAGAAAGTGCTAAGTTTTGAATAAGCACCAATTTTGGGGACAGAAGAAGACGGTGCGCAGTACGGTGCCAGATGGAGGAGCTCAGCGCGGATCACGGACCGGAAATTGCGGAGCTCGCGCGCACGTCAGAAGGGAATGAAGGTAGCAGAGTGGAAAGCTCAGCTACCACAATCAATGAAGCAATGGAGTAGAGGGCTCAGCTACCCTCATTTAAAGCTAAGTACAGAAGTTATGGTTGCTCGGATCAAGGAGGAGCAACGGACCAAAGCATTGAAGGCGAAGGACGAGGCACCCATACCCGTAAGCTGCGCCGGAATTCATGGAGCCTGCAGGAAGCGGCGCCTACAATACACCTAGCCATGTGCGTGGTTAGGGTTTTTGGGGATTACTGCTGGGAAAGGCCCACAGTTTTGTAAAGGTGCGACCGCCATGGCCACCTATATATATGAATAATTGTAATGGGTAGATGTTAGAGAGTCAGTTAGTTGGTTAGTCAGTTGAGTAGTGAGTCAGTTAGCTAAGCCTGTGAGGGAGCTAGCTACGATAGCAGAGGCTAGATGTAAGAGGGATCGATCGTGCTGATCATCCTCTGTTACGATCTTGTTGATGGTTTTCTACCGTGTTGCTAGAAAACATGAGTTAGAACTGGTTAGCAGTGAGGCTAATCCTTGAGTTGCAGACAGTCGGAGTCGACGTCTGAACTATTGTAATCTCCGAAGAGGAAGAGAATAGATCGAGAGAAGGGCTCCCAGCTGTGTGCGTGGAGTTTCCTGGAAAGATCTAAGGCTGCAGCTGTGTGCGCAGCATCTTGTATAAATCTATCATTTTCTGGTTAATATAAGATACTCCCGTGGACGTGGTTTTTCCCCGTGGAGGTGGATTTCATATTTCTCGCTATTGTGATGTTGTGATTGAGGTGATTACCTGTTTTAGTTTACTAACAGCAAATACAGAAATATTGCATTATCTTTAGGAGTGTATTGAGTAAGTTCTTGGAGCTTCCTTGAGGACCATAATCGTTAAGGGTCGAAGGACTCGGTAGATAACGTCACCGCAGCGATAGGAGAACTTGTTGCTTCGATGGACGCGCTAGCGAGACGACGCATAGGATATCCGCGCAGAGGGTCATTGGCCCTAGCGCAGGAGGGAAAGTACCGCGTAGCTAGGCTGCTGAGCAGGAGCTTGAGAGCTGTTGCGCTCATAAGTCTGAAGAGGGGTCAGACTGTCGCCTTAGAGGAGTCGTCAAGGAGGAAAGAGAAATCTCCACGTCGCCTAGGTTAAGGAAACCTGATTCCTTAGCCCCCCATAGCCACTTCGGGTGAGACCTCGAGCTGATGCGCAGCTCATTGCCGAGAGGGCCAGTGCGCCAAGGGGTTTTGTTGCTGCGCTTCATTAAAACCCGGGTCTGTCCAAAAAGCAGCCAACAAATGGTTCCGTTGCCGCGTGAATGAGACTTGTTATTTCAGCGACACGTGAGATTGAGGCGAAACCCAGAGAAAGAAGGAGCCAACAAATGGTTCCGTTGCCACGTGACTGAAACTTGCTATTTTTGCGACGTAGAAGATTGTTGCTGAGCCAACAAATGGTTCTGTTGCCTTGAGACTTGCTCAGCTAACAAATGTGTTACTGGAATCCTACAGCTATAGAAATTCAGGAGTGGTTCGATTTAAAGGCTAAAGAGTTCGCTGAACAAGAAAATATAAGCTCTAGACTCCATCCAGAAGAATGGTTGCAGAAGTATATCTATACTGACCTTCACGAAATTTTCTTTGTCACATTTGCACTTGAGTTGCATGCTTGGATAGCCAAGTTAGCACATACTAGACCCACTGTGTATATTGATCGACCAGTTGCTTGGACGCCTGAGCTAGTCAGTATTCTGAAGCGGGTAGATAATTCTGTGTCCCGCGCAGTAGACTTTTGGTTGAATAGTCTGCTGGAAGGTTTCATCACTGAGTTTGCAGTGGATACAAGAAAGAGTTTCAGTGAAGCTGAGAGAAGTTTCTTTCAGGAACATAGAGGTAAGTTCCTGAATTCTTTGAACTTATCGATTAAAATGCTTCTGTATGAAAAAGCAAAACTATGTATAGCTTCAGATGCATAGCATAGACAAGTAATGTCCGTAGACTCTGATAGTGACCCTGAAGTTATTGGTTGCACTCGTAGTGGAAAACGGTATAAAGTAGGCCTTGACCAACATTCTTTTGAGTCGAGCTCAGAAGACAGTCAAGTTCCTAGAGCAAGCCACATAGAAAGACAAGGGAGTGTTCATATCCCTTACCACCCTTTTACACCGCAAAAGCCAGACAAAGCTCAGTATAATCCCGCAGTAACACCTTCTAGTAGCCCACACGGTACTTCTAGTACCTCTGTACCACCTTTGTTTAAATAGCCCAGAGGAACTGCTACAGCACCTCCATCTCAACCTCGCACAAGAAAGATGGGTGATGACATGAAACTACCAACTTTTAGAGGAACAGGGATAGAAGACCCTGAGCAACACTGGTTCCTATGTGAAGCCATTTGGACAATTAAGCAAATTAATGATGATGCTGTTAAACTGGTTCAGTTAGCAACCACACTAAGAGAAAGAGCCTTAACTTGGTTCTTGAAATACTCAGCAGCACAGAATAGGACGCTTGCTGATGTAAGAAATGCAATGATTAGAGAATTTAAGAAACCTAAATCAGAATCACAGTGTATAACAGAGCTCAAAGACATCAAGCAGTTACCCACAGAGTCAGTATGGGACTTTGACCAAAAGTTCAAAGCCCTGATAGATCAAGTAAGCTTTGAGTTTGCACCATAATAGCATAAGGAATGGTTCATTGCTGCATTGCTTCCACACATTAGACTTCCTCTTATGCAACAGAATCTCACTACTCAGGAACAAGCTCTAGAGATGGCTATGAAACTAGAAGCTTCACCAATTGCTGGAACAAGCAACGATGTTGCGCAGTTGCAGAACCAATTAGCAAACTTAACCCTGCAAGTGCATGATATTAAGAAAGGCAAGGATGCTAAGGAGGAGATATGGTGTACAAAATGTAAAGCACAAGGTCATTCAAAGGACCATTGCCCTGTTTTCATAGAGTATATTGCAACTGGAGCACCTAATCCTTTACCACAGCCACAAGGGTCTTGGTGCGAAATCTGTAGAACTAGAGGTCATAGACCTCAAGAATGTCACTTACTTCAGAAATATGTACAAACTCCAAAGAATCTATATTGTAATTTCTATAAATCAGTAGGCCATGATGAAAACAATTGCAGAGCATATGACCTTATGATGGAAAGGAAACACGATATTTATAGAGTACAATCAGAAGCACAAGGACCCGTAGCAGGTCCACAGTATGACCAAACTCGCGACGGCCGAACAGGAAATTACAGAGGCCGCGGACATACAACAAATTTTGGCCGCAGAAGAGGCCAGATCACTTGTTATAATTGTGGAGCGCAAGGTCATTTTGCAAGAGACTGCCAAAATCCTACAACCCTTTGCAGATATTGCAAATCTTATGATCATATCATTGAAGAATGCCCTCAGTTGACGGCTAAGATGCAAGCAAAGACGCCATAGGTCAACCAGAATATTCAATTAATTGGAGCAAAAAAAATAGAACCAGACCGTATAGTTAATATTGTGACGCGCAGTGGAACAACCACTGGTGCGCCAGAGTCGGGAACTGGAAAGCAAGCGACGCAATGGGTGCGCCGCGCTAATATTAAACCAGCCCCACTTAATCTGCAGAAGCAAAAAGAAGCATTCAAGCAAGCCCAAGAGTATTTCTCAGATCCCAGAGCTTCAAGTTCTGTCACAACTCCGCATAATGATATTAGATCGCAAGTGCTAAGACAAGACAACCTGGTACAAGAACAGGCCACTACATCCGGAAGGCCCGATGAAGAAGATGCACTAGGTACTGTCCATAATTTTCGAAGGAACTGCTTAAAGTTGTTGCGCAATGAAAAAGCAACTATGGAACTTCAACACCTATTGGATAAATGTCAACAATCTGCTTCGACGAACACGCCGCAGCGTGCTGTTCACCAGATTGGGAGTCAGATTAGAACTGGAAAAGAGATGAGGCTCACAGCGCAGATTGGAGCATTTGAGATGGATGAAGTCATTTTAGATTTGGGCTCAGAAGTTAATGTTCTCACCATGCAGACATGGGAACAGATGGGAAGTCCTCAACTTACAAGATCCCCCATCCAGCTAAGACTCGCGAACCAGCAACGAGTCTCTCCATTGGGCAGATTACCCAATGTACCTATTGATATCGAGGGAGTAAGAAGTTCTACAGACTTTGAAGTAATCAAAATCCTGGATGATAGTAGACCTTACCTGGCACTTTTAGGTATAGACTGGGCATTTGATAATTTGGCTGTCATTAATTTGAAGAAAAGACAGATGACCTTCGAGGACGACCAGATTAGGGTCATTGCACCGCTTGATCCTATTCAAGGACCAAGGTATATAGAACCCATTCGGGAAGAAGAAGAAGCGCGCCACATGGAAAGTTTGTATCAGATGACTGCTAGTCAGAGTGACTATGTCAATCCCACAGCAGATGGCCATATCAGCTGGCGATGCGATAGTTCGTGCACATCAGACTCAGATGCAGGATTGGAAAACTGGCAGAATCGCTTACATGAGGTTTCTACAAGACGTTGCGCCATGATGACTAAATCCATTCGATGGATTGGCACAGAATTGACGGACTCCAATTTTTGATGGTTTAACTAACGTAAGTGAATTCATACAGGCATATGAACGACAGCTTCCAGAACAGCAGCGCATACAGGCATTAGATGTATCACTGCGCGCTACACCCGCAAGATGGTGGGGTGCGCATAAAGAGAATATTCACACATGGCAAGACTGTCGCAGATTGATACTGCGCAGATTCCAGGACACTACAGCAGAAGTGTCGCGCAAATACGAGGGACAGAGTGACCCCAGGTCACACATCGAAGCATGCATTCAGCAATGGTCAGATATTCCGGATGATGAGTGGGTTCACCTATTCATCCACACATTGGACACAGTTCCAAGGAACTGGTACACTGAAACAGAATTGCGCAGAGGCACTCTTACTTGGCCTCTAATGATAGAAAGTTTTCAACTTACCTTCAGCTTTGAGTCAGAGCATCCAAGTATTGATCAAGCTCTGAAGTATATTAAAAAGAAGGTATTTGAACCATGTCTATTACCAAAATATTCCCAGCCGGATTGGGCTGTTCAGATAGAACATGCCCTCGAATGCTATAATTTCACCACTAGAGAAGGGATGATCCTCGCAACATCAATATTCCAGAATCAGAAGGGACGCGCAATGTTGAAGGTCCTCAGCTTGATATCCCTGCCATTACAGAACACATCAAGCTTAAAAAGGTTAACATTGGTACAGAAGCCGAACCCAAGTTTGCTTCTATAGGAGACTATTGGGATGATGAAACTGTTGGGCATATTTCAGATTTATTACGTGACTACCAGTATATCTTTCCTACCAAATTCACAGAAATGAAAGGCATCCTAGGAGACTTAGGAGTGATGCGCATACCTCTGAAACCAGATGCCAAGCCAGTAAAGCAGCGCCCATACAGGTTGAACCCGCTCTATAAAGAAAAAGTCAAAGAAGAAATTGACAAGATGCTCGCAGCAGGTATTATTGAGCCAGTAGAAGAAAGCGATTGGATTAGTCCTATGGTGGTACAAGAGAAGAAGACAAAAGGTGAAATAAGAATTTGCGTGGACTTGCTCAAACTCAATGACGCATCAGCGCATGATCCATTTCCTACGCCCTTTACAGACGAAGTGCTTGATAATGTTGGAGGACAAGAGGCTTACTCCTTCACTGATGGATTTTCGGGATACCATCATATCAGAATTCATCTAGACGACCGCCATAAGACTACTTTTGCGACTGAATGGGGATCATTCCAGTATACGGTAATGCCCTTTGGTCTTAAAAATGCTCCTGCTATCTTCTCTAGAGTCGTTGTTGTTGTTTTTAAGGAATTCATCCATAAGTTTTTAGAAGTCTATTTTGATGATTCGACTATGTTTGGTTTACTAAAGAACCATATGGGGAACCTGCGAATGATGTTAGAAAAATGTAGACAGCACCAGATTTCCCTTAACTTGAAAAAATGTATCTTCTGTGCTCCTTTTGGTATTTTGTTGGGTCATATTGTATGCAGACAAGGACTCCTGATGGATCCTGCGAAGGTTGCCATCATTGCTAATTTACCTGTGCCCAACTCAGTCAAGCAATTGCGCACTACATTGGGACATACTGGTTACTACAGAAAATTTATCAAAGGTTATGCAAAGATCACAGCACCTATGGAAAGACTGCTGAAAAAGGATTCGAAATTCCAATGGACAGAAGAATGCCAACAGAGCTTGGACACACTTAAAGACAAGATGATCAGTGCGCCAATTCTAGTTTTCCCAGACTGGAATAAACCTTTTCATGTTCATGTCGATGCTTCTTCCATCGCATTGGGGGTCGTACTTACACAGCCAGGAGAAGGAGGAATCGATCACCCCATTGCTTACTCTAGCCGGAAGCTGTCCACAGTCGAGAAAAACTACACTACTATAGAGAGAGAAGGACTAGCTATGGTTTACTCCCTACAGAAGTTCAGACACTACTTACTGGGCGCACATTTTAAAATGTATACTGACCATTCTGCTTTGAAATACTTGGTCAATAAGCCAGTGTTAGGGGGAAGAATTTGCAGATGGCTACTGCTCTTTCAAGAATACGATTTTGAGTTTATTGTAAAGCCAGGAAGATTGAATGCAGGACCTAACCATTTATCCAGGATAGAGTCAGGAGAAGAACCTACAAATCTGGAGGACAATATTCCTGACGCGCAGTTGTTCTCTATTCAAGCAGCAGATGAATATTATTCTGATATCCTTGAGTTTCTTACTACCGGACAAGCGCCAGTTGAGTTTACAGTCCAGCAGAAGAAACAACTTGTCGTCAAAGCCGCAGACTTCACTTTGATAGCAGGCCAGCTTTATAAGTTGGGCCCCGATGAAGTCTTGCGCAGATGTATCCTACCGCATGAAAAGAACTCTATCATCGCAGAAGCGCACTCAGGCACCGTAGGAGGCCATTTCGCAGGAAAGCTGGCTGCTCAGAAGATCTTAGCCGCAGGTCTTTGGTGGCGGACATTTCATAAGGATACTAAGGAATTCTGCAAATGTTGCGATGTGTGCCAGCGAGTAGGAAAACCTTCAAGAAGAGATGAAATGCCGCTAAGACCCCAGATAACACTGCGTGCTTTTGACAAATGGGCCATTGATTTTGTAGGTCCTATCAACCCACCAGGAAAGAGAACCGGCGCAAGATACATCATCACAGCTACTGAATACCTCACCAGATGGGCTGAGGCTAAGCTAGTGAAGAACTGCGACGCTGCCACCGCCGCGCAGTTCATTTTTGAGAACATTATCACTAGGTTTGGATGCCCAGTGATTCTCATGAGTGATCAGGGTACACATTTCCTCAATGAGACTATAGAGGCCCTTACTGAAGAAATTCGAGTTAGTCACCATAAGAGCACACCCTACCACCCTCAGGCTAATGGTACGGTGGAGGCATTCAATAAAATTCTTGAGAATGCCCTGACGAAGATCTGTAACCAACAAAGAGATGATTGGGACCTTAGAGTCACAGCTGTATTATGGGCTTACAGAACCACCTGCAAGAAACTAATAGGCCACACACCTTTCAGTTTGGTGTATGGACAAGAAGCAGTTATGCCTATGGAATAAATTATTCCCAGTCTCAGAATTGCGCAAATTACAGAAATTACAGATCCTGATACTATGAGCGCAAGACTTTCACAACTGCTTGCCCCAGAAGAAGACCGACTTTTAGCCGGATTCCATCAACAGGTACAGAAGGCAAGACAGAAAGCTCGGCATGACAGGCACATTAAGAATAAACACTTTGCAGAAGGAGACTTGGTACTCCTCTATGATAGTAAATTCATCAAGTTTCCAGGCAAGTTTCATGTACACTGGTTAGGCCCTTTTCAGGTGACGAAGATAACTGAAGGAGGAGCAGTTCAGCTTGCGAAGCTGAATGGAGAATTGCTACCTACCATGATCAACGGGAGTCGGCTTAAGCTTTACCGCGACGGCCACTCCACCCTGTCGACTTAAATAGCTACTCAAAGAAATGCAGATGTCTAGTGTAGTTGAAAGAGGCATCGCATTATCAGTCTACACGGAAGTCGCGAGACCCTTAGTCTCTGGCTTCCCGCACAGTTCCGTGAATCATCCGCGCATACCGAATAACAATTTGGGATTGAGCGAGCTCATATTTGCGCTCTTGCGAGGTTTTTCCCGAACCGTTGAACCGTCGCTCTTGCGAAGTTCCCGGTGTCAATTTGCCGCTTGAAGAATTCTTGTTGTGGACCCCTATAGGCACAGTTTCCTAAGCTGAAATGACCCACCAAAAAATTTGAATTACAGCAGTTATGAAGCCACGTCCGAGAAATAAATGAAGGATAAGCCCGCCATTTAAGTATAGCCGCTCTGACAAGATTTGGCTTGATCTCCGTAAGATTTGCATTTAACTCATGAGCCGAAAGCGTTAGCCTCTCCCGGAATCCTGTCAGAGCCCGTCCATCACAATAAATGCACCGCAAATGCGAAGCGGATCGTAGGGTTGTCAACTCATGCATAGCCGCCTATAGCTAGTAACCCCACTTGCCCGCATTTACTATCACCTTTGGCTATAAATACCCCACACTTGTATAATTTCGGGTTACTTTTCTCGAACTGCAGAGTCTTGTTTCAGAATCTAAGCCATTGTTTTCAGAGCCAATCCGCTGTTTCTGTCCAAGTTCTTGTTACCTATACCCGTTCACGATGGAGAACCTGTCGACTGAAGAAGTCGTTCGTCAATTCCTGCGCCGAGGCCTAGATTTCGGCATGGCTACCCCCGTGACTGCTTCGACTTATGTACACCCTGGTTATCAGGACCCTAGACAATCTCCGGCCACACGAGCATCTCAGCCACAGCCAGAAGAGCCCGTTCCAGAGCCGCTAGCCACTATGGTGAATTATATTCCGCCGCGTCCAGACGATGCACCAGAGGTGCATATTCCGAAGAATGCAAAGTATCCGCTTCCGTTACCCCCACTACCGGTTGGCGTGCGAATAGAAGGGTCCTTGCTCGGACACCTTCCACTGGTCAAGTTCTCTGATTTCAACCTGGGAGACTATAAAACATATCCTCAGTTCTAGCTAGACCGATATCTGACGGTAGTGCATAATCCCAGCAGAAAGGTTGACGAATTCATCCCGAAGGGATTTGCAGCAAATCTGGAGCGCCCTGGACTCCTGAACCTGTTAAAGCTACCGCATTTTGGGCGTAGCAATGAAGTGAACGCAGTTGTTAAAACACTGCTATCCTACGTTCATGGAGGTTACCTTTGGCTTGGGAGGCCAATCGATTTAAATGTCGATTTGATTCATCGCATTACTGGCCTGTCTAAGGTTGGTAAGGATCCCAATATCCATTTTATGGGAAAGGAGAAGGATAGAAAACTGGCTGCAAAGCTTGTGCAGAAATACAACCTTACAAGAGGAGGTCGGGCTTATGACCTCACAATAGTAGAAGACGAAGCACTCAGATTTACAGGAAGTCTACTCGTAGGTAGACTTCTCACGAAGTGCAGACCGAAGGAAGTTACTGGAGCTGTCGTGGAACTTGCCATCGCAGCTGCGGAGGGGGAGCAGTACAACTGGTGCCTCTTCCTCCTCAATTCTTTTTTGGAAGACTGCCAGAACGTTCAAGATAACCCCGGTCAGTCGTTCCATTTTTCTTGGCTTTTAATTTTATGTGCTCTCGTCGGGTGGAAGGAGCCCCCGAACACTCAGTTCCTTCTGCGCCGCGCAGGATAACCTGCCGGAATTCGCTATGTAAACCTTTGGGAATCTCCTAATCCCGCGAAGCGCAAGATGAACCGCGCTGTATTTTCTGAATACTACTATCTCCTCAGAGATACCATTCAGGAAATGCCAAGGCTGAGTGAGGAGACAGCGACGCTCTATGAAGGAAAGTTGGCCTTTACTGCCGACTTACATCAACTTTACCTCCGTCCCTGCGGCATTCAAGAGGAATGGGCCGTAGGCCTTTACAGGATGACCACCGAAGATGTCGAAGAAACTATCAAGTCTTGGTCAGACGAATGGAGAGAAGCCACCGACATCGCATCCGCGATGCCACCCGTCGCTGCGCACGAGAAAGATAAGGGCAAGGAAGCCCCTGAGCAAAGAAGTGATGAAGGCTCGACAGAGCCACCAACCAAGAAAAAAAAGGTGTCGCATCCCTCTGAGGCCATTCCCTCGGGGATCGACCAGTATTTGAAAGAGCAATTTCGCGAGCTGCGGAACACGCACGCTCACATCAGAAGTGCTCTAGACCTCCAGTTTGTGGAAATAAAAGGTCTCACAGGAAGGATTGCGCAGACCCATGCGCCAGCATCTACTTCGTAGGCACCACAAGTAACCACAAGTACTGAGCGAGTTGAAGAACTCATAGAAAGGCATACTGTCGTGCACATTTCGCCTACAAGCATGACACTTCCGGATCCTCTAGCTGCACTACAGGTAAGCGCCGTTGGACCTGTTGAAATAAATTTGTCTCTAATTCCTATAGAGACTCTACAGCTAGTACATGAGAAAGTTTCTCTTGAGTTGAGAGCCAGAGAGCTCTCTACATTCCAGGAAAACCAACGACTGCAATCGCAGGAGATAGAGCTGAAGGCAAGCCATAAGAATATCTCTGAGAAACTTGCACTTTATGAGGCGCAAGACATCGGCATAAGAAACGCAGTGGATGAGATTGCCCAGGAGTTGCCCGCTTGCGAAATTCAACCAGACCTCCCTCTGGTTGAGAAGGTTCAAATTATTGGAGGAAGGGTGAAAACCCTGGAGCATGAAATAGTTGCTATGGCTGAGGGCCATAGAACCCAGATCGCCGAGCTGGAAGCTCGTGTTGCCGCGCAGTTTACAGATGATGCGCAGGAACAATTTGAAGCACTGAGCAGAGCTTCCACACAAATGAAGGACAGAATGCAGGAAGCCGAGAACTTGATGAGCCAAGCTATGGAAGCTTGGACGGAGCTTGAGAAGCTCCCTTTTAAAGTTGGTCTTTTGGAACAGGTGCAAGCCGCAGAACAGTCCCTAACTGTTCTGACTGAAGAAGCTAAAGCCTTAACAGGCTTACCAAAAATGAAGAAAATGAGCGAAGTGCGCAGAATGCAACAGCAACTGCACAAGCTCAGAACCGAAGATGAGAAGCTCACCAACAGCATTCAGCCATTTATGGATGAGTATGCTGACATCGTTGGCCAAGTCGAGGCAAAAATCAAAGAAATTGCCGAATCTCAAGAGGTGATTGATGCCGTAACTAAAGAAGAAGCCACTGCAGAAACGGTCCAGACAGCTGTGGAGTGTGTCGATGAATTGGACTCCGCTATTGCGCAGTGGAAGAAAGCATTCGCGCAGACCCAAGCAAAAGCAGATGCGCAAGTAAAGCGCCCACACGCTAGTGCGAGTGGCTCGAGGGCGAGCCACAAGTAAGTGTTAGGGGCCTGTTGGAGCCAAGGCCGCAGCTATGGTAAAAGCTGCGAATTTTGAGGAAAAAGCACAAGTATGGAAGATAAAGTGCTAAGTTTTGAATAAGCACCAATTTTGGGGACAGAAGAAGACGGTGCGCAGTACGGTGCCAGATGGAGGAGCTCAGCGCGGATCACGGACCGGAAATCGCGGAGCTCGCGCGCACGTCAGAAGGGAATGAAGGTAGCAGAGTGGAAAGCCTAGCTACCACAATCAATGAAGCAATGGAGTAGAGGGCTTAGCTACCCTCATTTAAAGCTAAGTACAGAAGTTATGGTTGCTCGGATCAAGGAGGAGCAACGGACCAAAGCATTGAAGGCGAAGGACGAGGCACCCATACCCGTAAGCTGCGCCGAAATTCATGGAGCCTGCAGGAAGCAGCGACATGACTGCAAGCGGCGCCTACAGTACACCTAGCCATGTGCGTGGTTAGGGTTTTGGGGGATTACTGCTGGGAAAGGCCCATAGTTTTGTAAAGGTGCGACCGCCATGGCCACCTATATATATGAATAATTGTAATGGGTATATGTTAGAGAGTCAGTTAGCTGGTTAGTCAGTTGAGTAGTGAGTCAGTTAGCTAAGCCTGTGAGGGAGCTAGCTACGATAGTAGAGGCTAGATGTAAGAGGGATCGATCGTGCTGATCATCCTCCGTTACGATCTTGTTGATGGTTTTCTACCGTGTTGCTAGAAAACAGGAGTTAGAACTGGTTAGCAGTGAGGCTAATCCTTGAGTTGCAGACAGTCGGAGTCGACGTCTGAACTATTGTAATCTCCGAAGAGGAAGAGAATAGATCGAGAGAAGGGCTCCCAGCTGTGTGCGTGGAGTTTCCTGGAAAGATCTAAGGCTACAGCTGTGTGCGCAGCATCTTGTATAAATCTATCATTTTCTGGTTAATATAAGATACTCCCGTGGACGTGGTTTTTCCCCGTGGAGGTGGATTTCATATTTCTCGCTATTGTGATGTTGTGATTGAGTTGATTACCTGTTTTAGTTTACTAACAGCAAATACAGAAATATTGCATTATCTTTAGGAGTGTATTGAGTAAGTTCTTGGAGCTTCCTTGACGACCATAATCGTTAAGGGTTGAAGGACTCGGTAGATAACGTCGCCCCAGCGATAGGAGAACTTGTTGCTGCGACGGACGCGCTAGCGAGACGACGCATAGGATATCCACGCAGAGGGTAATTGGCCCTAGCGCAGGAGGGAAAGTATCGCGCAGCTAGGCTGCTGAGCAGGAGCTTGAGAGCTGTTGCGCTCATAAGTCTGAAGAGGGGTCAGACTGTCGCCTTAGAGGAGTCGTCAAGGAGGAAAGAGCAATCTCCGCGTCGCCTAGGTTAAGGAAACTTGATTCCTTAGCCCCCCATAGCCACTTCGGGTGAGACCTCGAGCTGCTGCGCAGCTCGTTGCCGAGAGGGCCAGTGCGCCAAGGGGTTTTGTTGCTGCGCTTCATTAAAACCCGGGTCTGTCCAAAAAGCAGCCAACATAATCAGTCCTGGGATTCTCTTTCGAGGTTTTGTGGTGCGGTCACATGTAATAAGTCCTGGAGATCTAGACAGGATGAAAAAGGCCTCATATGCTCTTTAGGGTTCTTGCTAGTCAAGATACTCTTTTAAGATTTTGTGACGCACGTAATAAGTCCTGAGATTTCCACAGTATGGCCAGTGATGACGAAGACCTGCAGGTGGTGGGCATACATCCAGTATGAAAAAGGACTGGCTCTGTAGAACTTCCTATGACGAGTAGATTCAGAGATTGATTGAGATAGCAGCAGCAGTGACGATGATGATGACTCGATGACGATTATCCAGTGACGATGATCCAGAGAAGATGACTTGTGCTAGAAGACCTATGTCGAGAAATAACTTCCTAGTTAAGAGGGAGTGTTGATGTATATGTAAATTCGGAATGTATTTCACATATATGTATATTGTATTCCTATAGAGATGTTATTACTCCTCTATACATAAGTGGTTGTATTCCTATAGAGATGTTATTATTCCTCTATACGAAAGTGTCGTCATTTATATTGTAAGTGTCGTAACTTATACTTGATGGATTATTAGACCACCTTGTTGGGGTCAGCCCTATATAAGTCATGTGGGTCAAAGGGTTATTGGACCACCCTATTGGGGGTCGGCCATGTGGGTCAAAGGGTTATTAGACCACCCTAGTGGGGGTCGGCCTAGTTAGCATTATGTTAAGTGGTTAAGTTGAGGCCAACCTAGTTGAGTAAAGGTCAAGTCAAGTTAGTGTATAAATAGAGAGTGTGTCTCTCTCATTTTACACATTCTATTCTCTCACTCACACTTGGGAGAGTGGCGCACTTGTGGAGGAGGAGGCTCTACTTCTAGGAGAAGACTATCTCTTGTATTCTGGTTGTATCATTGCTCTATCTATCTCTGAGGAAGTTATTGGGGTTTTTCACCTTTATGGTTTTCCCCAAGTAAACTCTGTGTCTCTTGTGTGCTTGCATTATTGTGTCCATGGTTGATATGCTGTAGATTTGCTATACATGTTGTTCTCTCAGTTAAGATCCTAGATCAGATTGAAGTAAATTCTGAAAATTTAACAACCATTATATTGAATATCATAGGGGATCCTTTAAATTACAGAGGTTCATCTATAACAGCAAGTACTCATGGGGTCACTATCATCTATCAAGAACATAAGCAAGACAATACAATGTAGAAAATGCTCCCACTGATGGAATTCTTCAACACTGAGCAATAGTAGCACTTGACTGGAAATGGAATGGACCTGCAAGTAAACCCAATGAGAAAGGATGAATTCCTTAATCCTCCTGATCTAGATAAATCCTCAAGTAGAATTATTAGTAGAAGGGGCACATCTCCCAAGTCTTGAGAAGCTTAGAGCTCTCAATGCAAAACTCAAACTAGACAAATATGTCCATGGGTGCACTCCTCCTTCTTTTATAAGTTGATTTGGATTCAATATGCAATGAATGTAGACATCAGACTCATCCAATGTGCCCTCATTGATTAATTTTGAACTGGAAGATTTTTCTTTCTTTTTTCTTGCTTTCTTGCATTTTTTCTTTAGTCTGCTTTTCCTTTATTTTCTCTACTTTCCTTATTTTCCAATACTTTCTTGTTTTTCTTTGATTTCCTGATTTTTTGTGCTTTCCTACTTTTATGTTTCCTTCCAACTTTTTAGTTGATTTCTTGATTTTCTCTACTTTTCTTCCAGTTTCCATTATGGAAGACAAATTATAGGGTCCACTAGATCTCCTATGCACCCTCCTGGGCCACCTAAGCAACTCCAACTCATCACAATATTAAATAAAAAATAATTTTTACAAACTATGAACTTCATCACTTCTCTATAGTTTAATTTAATTAGACTAAATAACCATGGACCATTATTAATCCTAAATAATTTATTTTATTTCTGCCTGAACCCATGGGGACTAAATGGGTTAGGGGAATGATCATGGAGCCTCTAAGTGGGTACATTACAACATGTCCAATCAAATTATGCACATTTGGGGGAAAAAATGTTACTATACAACGTGAAATCAATGTATGGCATGTCAAACGCGTATTTCTCGACACTTTTGAGGTAACTGGCCATCAACTACCTTATATTTTGAGGAATATTGTCACACAATCAACATTGAACATGGATGATTTTATGAACGTTAAATGACATGGTACATTTATATTTCCCAATAACTGTATATATAAGGTACTTGTGAGTGATAATGTCTTTCCTACCAGTTGTGAAGAGGCAAAGCAAATGTTGAAAATGTTGGGTGTTGAGTACATATCATATCATGCATGTCCCCGATGATTGTATTCTATATAGAGGAGAATATGAAGACAAAGAGATATGTTCAAAATGTGGGCATGACTGGTACCAAGAATCGAAAAACAAGGCTAAAGTACATGGTCCTCCTCATAATATACTGAGGCACATGCCTATAATCTCATGGATCCGAAGGATCTTTTGTTTCAAATAATTAGCTATGTTGTAGGGATGGCATATATCACACCAAATTGAGGAAGGAGTTATGAAAAACCCAACAGATTCAATATCCATGAAGCATATAGAGGATACATGGAACGATAAATTCAAGGATGAAGTATGCAGCCTTCGATTGAGCATAGCCATTGATGGCGTCAACCCATTTTACCAACCAAACACCATATTTATTGTTTTTCCTATAGTAGTGATCAATAACAATAACCGCCCATGGTTTTCCATGAAGAATGAACATATTTTGTTGGCTCTTATAGTCCCTAGAAGAATACAAGTGAAGAATATGGATGTTTACCTACAACCATTGATCGATGAATTGAAGGAATTCTAGGAAGGGATACATGTATATATTGTATCAAGACCCATCCCATCAAAGAGAATTTTTACATTGTATGGAGTATGTGCGTACACCACACATGATTATCCAAGGTTAGGTGTTTTCTTAGGTAAACATGTTGTTTGATTTGTTTATATTCAAAACAATAGTTTTTGGCATATTTAATTGGGTGTGACTGTCTTGATCTTTAACACTAATGTGTTATGTATACCATAACATCGCAGGTCTTGTAACAAAATTTTATCATGGATGTAAATGTTGTGGACCTTGAAGGCTAGGTGGTCCAAAGACCTGTGAAAGATAGTGTATGACTGCTCTAAGGTATTCCTCGCAAAAAACCACCCTTATATAAGAGCAACATCTGCTTTCAACGGTAAACCAGAGAGAACCCAAATGCCTAAAATAATGACACAGGATGACTGGCTTAGGCATATGACAGAGAGAAGGAGAAGAATTTGTAGAGATATTCGATTCAAATGGGGAACCTATGTTTGATGATCCTAAATTCTTCGATGCCTATGTTGAGAAAATGCCAAAAGGGATGAAAATAAAATCGATATTTTATGAGCTCCCATATTGGGAGGATCTTAACATTGTCAACTTACTAGGTCCCATGCATATATTTAAAAACAATTCATGCTATTTGTGGTGTCACATATCATCCAAAAAAAAGTGACAAGTTGGTTGTTAGGAGAGACCTTATTTCTTCAAATACTAAAAAGAAGCATTGGCCAAGAGAAGAAAATAGAGGAGAGGTTGGCCCCTCTTTTCCATTTAAAAAAGGTGATTTCCCATGGATTTTGAATACAGATGATCTTTATTTGGAAAAGCAAGTTATATTGGGTGTGAAGGCGCCTTCTTTATATGAGTCTACTCTATGGCACTACTTCACTGCAGACGAATAGTTGTCAGGTTTGAAATCACACGACCATCTCAACCTTCTAAGTGTACGTATAATGTCAAAAAAAATGTTTTTATTTTTTATTTATATATTTTACCACACAAGTTAACATGCAATTAACTTTTTGTTTTTACTTTGTAGTGTCATTATCCGTTTTTCTTGCGTGGGTGTGTGAACCATGACTTTCCCAACGACCTATGGCGTGCCATATATATACTATCTACATTTGTATAGTGGATCACATCAAAGGATATTTACATCAGTGGCATCCCCCGGTGTCATCAAGAGATAGCTGAGATTGTTTTTTTTGTTTGAGAAGGAACTATCGACAAGTTTCATGGACTTGCAGGTTCATCTTCTAATTCACCTAGTCAATGGGGTTGATTTAGTCAAGGTGGTCTCATGTCGCTGGATGTTCTTCTTGGAGAGGTACATGAAAAAATTGAAGGGACTTGTTAGACAAAGGGGAAAACCAAAGGGGTCTATGGAAGAGGGGTATATAGTATATGAGTTGTTCTATTATGCCATTGAGTACACCAAGCAAATCGACCACATACCAGGCACAGTGATTTGGGATGATGAACGTGTTGAGGACAAAAGGGAAGGGGATGTACCGGAAATGACCGGAAAAAGGTGCATGATAAAGAGTAAGTCACTTATCTTTTGATCAGGGTATTTTTTAAGGATCCTAATATTATATTTAAGTATAGTATTATATGCGATTATTTTGAATTGAAAAAAACATATATATAGATAGGCAGGCGAATATTAAATATGAAACCTACAATTTACTATTGAAACATGTAAATTTTGGTGAATATTATGATTAAAAAAACATATTTTATGTAAATATAGGCGATATTAAAGACTAAAAGTGACCAAATTGTGAATATATTTTTTGAAAAAAACCCAAAAAATAGCCATTTGGAAAAATTTCGCCCCTAAAAATTACAATGCTTACGATCTTCACATTTACATAGTAACTATTGACAACAAACTTCAAAATATATATTTGATCCCATACGCACTGAATGTGGTTTTGTTTCCATGAATACAATAGTGAATTCATAAATTGATGCAATCAATAAATTCATTCTTTACAACACAGAGGCAACATAGCGATAGGTCGCATTGTATGAAGAGAAGAGGAAGACATGGGACATTGACAGAAAATAATTCAGGCGGTTGCACGGTAGAATCATTCCTTTTCTAGATCATTTAAAAGAAAATATGCCAATTATCTGTCCCAACAATTGGGTTGCGGAACAAGTGGAAATATGGTGCATCCGGTTGTTACCTGCCTAAAGAGGAGGATGAGCTAAACATTGGTATCGGGCGCAGTAACTTGGTAATAATCTCTTTCTAACTTTATAATGCAACTTTGAATTATAACATATATGTTTAATATATTAATGGTTGGGTTATTAGACATATTACACCATCACTTGTTAATTTTTTTACAGGTGTATTCATTCATATCTATGTGTGATTATGGGCATCATTTTTGCATTGAGGATGTTGATGATGGACGTCTTACACAAGACTGTGGAGTGGAAGCCGATTTCGACCAATCTAGTTGTGCTAGCCACTGCGATCGAAACCTGATAGGAGGGATGTTGGGTTATATCGGAAAGATACAAGAGATTATTCAAGTGGACTTCTCATATTTTCAATGTGTTATTTTTAGGAGTGGGTGGTGGGACACATTCGGCATGAATAATGTAAAGGAAGATCGTGATAGTGGGTTAATATGTATCAACTCTAGAAAGACGTGAGATGAAAGGAAGGAGCCTTATGTTTTCCAAAAACACTACAACCAAGTGTTCTTTTACCGAGATGTGTTGGATACATATTGGTGGTTCATATTAAGACACGACCCTAGATATAAACATTTTTTTTTAGAACAACGGTGCTATCATGCCAAACAAGCTAGATAATGAGGGTGGTGGAAATGTAGAGTGATATGTACATGTTATATTTCATCATTTACAGATTGAGATATCATTTTTTTATTGTTATATTTTATTATCTAATTATATTGTTTATTTTTCATGTTATGAGAGTGAAAATGGAAATTTTATTATTGAATGCAGTGTTTAAACAATTTGAGTTGGTTAAAAACCATTCTGATGTGAAATGTGTTTCATGTCTATCAAGTAATGTATGATTATATGTCATTATCCATAGTTATAGATGGTCATTCTTGCTTTCCATTTAGTTCATTGTAGTGTGTTGCTTCAATGCAAATTAATGTTATATTATATATTTAAGATCATGATTAATAATAATAAGTTTGGAGATTGCAACTTTTAGCTTTACAATTGAGAGAAAAGGGTATGCTTTTAATTAAGTATTTGTTTTATTCCTATTAAATATTTGATATTTGTCATTGTAAAGTGAGTTATTGTTAAACAAATAAAAATCTTGAATGATACATTGATAGGTCATATTGATGTTCATATTTACATATTATAATAATATTACATGGTAATACTTGACTTTTTGTTACGATGTTAGGTTACATTTATACAAAATAATTCATTTATATTTATCATTTGAATAATTAAGTTATATACAACATTATATGACGAAGACTTAATTTCCTTATTAAAAATCATTATAGATTATTTCGTAATGCTCAACATAAAGTTACAACAAACTAACATTATTATATAAGTATAACATTATTACAAATTTTACTCCAATATTACGAAAATTGCAATAAATTATAATATCCATACAAATTATATGAGAATAATATTAACACCAAATAAAAAAATATAATTACATAAAAATAATACCATGAAAACTATACAACAATTATAAGCATGATACTATGACAAATTATACAACAATCATAAATTATAGAGTTTCCACAACTTCATCCATTATGAATACAAAATTCATAAAAATATTTAAGTCAATGATATTTTTAATTCAGTTATATATGTAAAAATAAAAAATTTAACCTATATTAAATTACTTGAAATACTTTTCCACATTTTCAATGACCATTACTCCAATCCATATTTTCACATTTATGATGACCTAACAACCAACCATATTTTAAAATTCATTTTCTAACCAATATATCAACCTATATATGGAACCATACTTCAAATTGTCTACAAATTTTATGTTGGAATTATTTAATACGAAAAATGCTCCAAAGGATGCTAAAATTTTGACCAAAATTAAAAACCCAATAACTTTCTTTACAAAGGTCTAAAATATTGACTTGTGTTGTAGTGATAGTTGATATGTTATGTTTATGAGTGTTAACTATATGTAAGTTATTCTCAAATCAAGAATTATTTAAATTAATATGAAAAATGGTCGAAAGGATGCTAAAATTTTGAAAACTTTCTAATGCTTTAAAAACTTGTTAAGTCATACAACAACTTGTTTTATAACATATTTTACAATTCAATTTGTGATCTTTTTTTCGACTAAAATAGTTAGTGATTTAAAGGCCCACATTTTGAATAGTACAAATTTATTTTACATAAGCATATGATCAACATCATTTTCAACACCTAACAAACATAAACATAAACATCGTGATCATACCATCATAAACATAAACATATCATCATACCATCATAAGCATAAACATAAACTACCATCATCATAATTTTCACGACATAAACATAAACAGACCATCATTATCGTTGTCACCATCTAACAATCATAAAAATAAACACCATCATACCATCATTAACATAAAACTAAAAATAAGCATGAATGTACCATCATAAACATTACGTTATATATTCATATAACATATACATCTAATATATTTAAACATTATCTAACACACATATCTAACAATAAAAATAAACATAAACATTCCACGATCATCATTTTCACAACATAAACGTAAACATGCCATCATCATGATCATTTTCACCAACTAACAAACATAAAGCATAAAAATCATCGATATAGCATCATAAACATACAAATAAACATAAACATGAGGATCACATACATACATACATACATACATATATATATTAAACACACCTAACACACAAATATAATAATAACATCTAACAAAAAACAAGCTGCATTATATTATAACATGCATAACCATCACACACATCTAACAAAGTACATCATCTAACCTGACCCAACATAAACATCACCATCAACATATAAATACACATCAATATAATTAAACATCGAAATCAACATAAACATGAAAAATGTAGTATGTATATATATATATATATATATATATGAACATATATAACATCAAAGTGATGATACAATATGCCAAATATAATATATATCCAGTCCAATAACTACTATGGCATATCTGATCCACCTCCACCATAGGCATCATCAATATCTCTCTGACTAGAGCCAGAGGCATAATCACCTTCACCAATAGAGCCAAGGGAAGTATCAGCACATCTGCAAGCAGAGCTAGAGGCATCTAAACCTCCACCAATTGAGCCAATGGGATCAATACCTCTGCTAGCAAAAAAATGAGATCAGAGAGAAGCATGGATAGCTCTATGAAGTTGAATCATACAACCCCATATGGGAATCTCTGTAATAGATCCAGCTGGAGTAGGAAATGGTGGATGGTCGAGTTGATCAATAGGATCAACAGGTCGGTCGAGTAGGATTGGAGGAGATGATGAAGGAGTTGATGGAAGTGGAGGAGGAGGTGGATGAGATGTCGAAGGTTGAGTAGGAGGTGGAGGCTGAGGAGAGGTGCATGGGATGTGGAGGCTACATCACCAGTCGAAGCAGATGATGGAGAAGGAGGTGGAATAGGAGGTCGAGAATCTTCACGCTCATCTGACAATGAAATACCATTAGGGATACCATCTAAAATATGAAAAGTACCAACAACATGCTGCATAAAACTACTCATATCATGAGGAAGCATCCTCCAAAGCTCTACGAGGTCAGGGTCCCACATAATTTCCCTCACCAGTACAGTTCGAACCCCTCGATATTCAAACAACCTCGCCATCCTATTTGAAACATATTTTCAAAACCTCTCATCTAACATACGTCGAAGGCCAAGTCTAGCTAAGTGGGGCACCTCGGGATGATCATATAGCTGCATCTCCTCCTCATCCTGAGCCGGAGGAGGCTGCACATCTCCATCCAATGTCCCAATATCTATGAAATATATAATACCCGATAATAATTATATAATTTCATTAAACATGAATTTAATATAACAATTTAAAATATATTCCATTTGCATTAAGTATAAAGAGAATAAAATGCAACTAGATTAATTTAAACATAATGCTAAATTTACCTCTATCATCTTGTGTCTCATCTTGGGTGAAGAAGATGTTGCACACCCTCTCCAATCCAAGCTCGCATATGGATATGCAACCATGTCTAATCAAGGCTCATCCTCGCTACCTAGCATCTTGAGCACCTCCGCGGTGATCCTAGATGGAAATGCTAGCTTCCCCCTCTTGGGCATTATCTTCCCCCACAAGCACATACACACATTCGTCATCAACCTAGGAGGGTGTTGGTCAAAGATGGCCTAATGGACATAAATATCTCTGAAAATAGACAAAACAACTCTTCTCCGAAAGGGAATTTCTCCCTCCCGCCAATACACTAGCAACATTGACTAAGAGCATAACAAAATTGTCATAAAAAATAGCATACCACCTAACGCATATAGGTTCCTGCACTAAAGAATAAATATAGTATAATAGAGGGAAGCTAATGCATTTCTAATCATTGGTGAGATGCGTGATGGTCATCACCAACACATAGAGGCACCTCACCTCCTCTCTACCAAAAGAAGCAATGGAAATTTTCCCATTGCTGACCTGAAACTAGGTAGGGTCGACGATGTTGGGATCAACATATCTCTAAACATAGATTAGATGATTCATTTCTACAGCTCTAGTTGGGACCTCAGGGTGCTAAGGAAAGTCCTCACCTCTCCTAGAGAGACCAATGATAAAATATATGTTCTCCTTAGTCGGTTGAAACCACTGATCGGGACCAACTCAAAATTCCTGCCACTAATGATCCCAACGTCCAATCAACTGGGTGAGGAATGTACTACCCCTTGAGTGATGTCTCCTTCTCATAAAACATAAGGAGGCCAACAAATCTCAAGAGGTGACTTGTCTGAGGAGTAATGGGACAAGGGTGAAAATCTCTCTCTCTCCCTAGCCTCCCACTCTCTCCGGAAGTTGTACTGATCAACTTGTGCTTCTTGTTGTTGCCTGACCTCATGACACTCACGTCTTTGTTTCATATATCACCTCAATGAGTTTGATGGTGCAGTAATTTTTTTATTAAACCCTATCTCGATGCACCGGGTTGTTTAAAAATTAAAACCGCACTGATGTAAGGGTTTTAAAAAATTTACTTTTTCGATTTTTTTTTAATGAAATACAAACTGATGCGTTTTGTTATATTACATGCACCGGTGCATCTGTTTCTATTAAATAAACTGGGTGTGGTTTATTAGGTAACACATCAAGTTTAGGATTTTAAATAAAAGTTAACCAAATTTTTAAATAAAATAATAATGTTTTTTTTCATAAAAATATGTAACTGTGCATTCGTTTCTACTACACACTCGGGAGTTTAGTATTAGAAAATGCACCACTAAGGTTTTTTAAATAAAATTTAATGAATTTTTTTAATAAAATAATAATTTGTTTTGATTTTTATAAAATATAAGACAGTGCATTTGTTTCTACAAAATTCACCAGGGCATTTAGTTTTACAAAACACATGGCTAATAGGCTCCTACACAAAATTTTATGGGTATTTTAATAAAAATAATTATTTTTTTTATTTTTTTGTTTAAAATATTATACGGTGCGTTTGTTTAAATGTCCGCATGAGAGCTTTTATATTTGAAAATGCACCGAGGTGGCTATAGAAAATTATCATGCACCTCGTAGAATTTTTTGTCATTGATGTCTTTTTGTCGCGGTGCGACATGATTTTTGGATACCCAATGATTCACCGCTGCGTTGTTGCATTAAAACAAACCAGAGAAAAAACATCGGCTAAAATCTCTAGCCGCTCACCTCTTCTAGTGACCTCCACTATAAACAGACATTTGAGCTTTTTTTATAGTAGCATATGTTATAACCTTCGTTAAAGGGCCTTTTCCTTGTAGTGGTAAGACCCTTAGTGAGTGTTTTATTGAAAGACTCGACTGCTCCATTCGACTGTGGGTGGTAAGCGGAACTTTTGTGGTGATCAATAATGAATTCTTTAATCAGGCGATCTATAGTTTTATTGATAAAATGTGTTCCGCTATCGCTTATTAATGTAAGTGGACATCCAAATATGGTAATGATATTTTCATAAATGAACTTGGATTCTACTTCACTGCTACATGCTTCGACTTGTTTTGCTTCTTCCCACTTAGTAGTTTAATCTACCGAAATGATAATATATCTTTCTCCCATCTATCGGATGGGGTTTGGAAATGGTCTAACAAAGTCAATTTCCAATATTTCGAATGTAAGGTTTGGATTGATAGATATTAATGGCATTTCATGTCGTCTTAACGATCGGCCCATGCACTGGCATTTGTCGCATTTTTTTACAAATGTTTTATAGTCTTTATTTAGAGACATCCACCATAGTCCGGATTGTATAATTTTTCTCACAGCCATGTCGGCTTGAAAATGTCCACCAAAAAGTCTAGAATGTGCTTCTTACATGATAGCTTCTCGTTCATGGTTGAGCATACATTGTTGTAGTATGTCATCGGGTCCAATTTTATAGAGATAACCGTTGATTAGTGTGTACGGTGCTGCTTTCATTGCTAATATTTTCTTTTTCTTTTTTGAAGTTCCTACTAATGCTTGTCATTCTTGTAAAAATTTTGCAATATCTGATAACTCGGACAACATATATTTGACTCGAAAAAGATGAGCATTTGGAAGCTCGTCATCTATCCCGATTGATTCTCCCCCAGTTTCTATGTAGGATAGGTGGTCAGGTACAACGTTTTACTTTCCTGGTTGGACTAATATTTCAAATTTGAATTATTGAAATAAGAGGATCCAACGACATATCCGACCATGGTGGAGCAATTTTTTCACCAAATATTTGAGTGCTTGATGGTATGTATAAAGTATGAATGGGTTAGCTAGTAAATAATTTTGATACTTTTGCAATGCAAATATCATACCCAATCCTTCACATTCAGTCATTGAATAGTTCATTTCTACTTTATTTAACTTTTGACTAGCATATGCGTTTGGGTATTCGAGTCTGTCGTCTCTAGGTTGTGTTAGTATTTCCCTAACTACAATGACAGATGTGTCAATATGGACATGGAACGTTTTTTACCAGTCGATAAATTTGAGTATTGTAGCTTCAACTATTTTTCTTTTAAGTTGTTCGAACAACTCTTCACATTCCGGGGTGCACAGAAATTCAACATGTAATATGAGTAAATATTCTAGAGGGAATGTGATGTCAAAGTAGTGCCAGATAAACTTTGTGTAATACTCAATATGTCCAAGCAAAATTATGTCTTTCTTTGAATTTACTAGAGACTTTAGGCCAAGAATGACTTTAATTTTAGATAGATCCACTTTTATGCCTTCTTTACATACGACACGACCCAATAGTACTCGTATTGGTGTGACAAATATGAATTTATTTACATTTAGAGACAATTGTATTACTGTTCTAGCATTAGCCAAAGCCATTGTACGTGGTATTTGAGCATTGTATAAATAGTATAGTCGTCAAAGTAGAAAACCATTTTTTTGTATAAAAACTATTGGAAAGAGTTTATAACTATCCTAGAAAATATAGTTGGAGCATTCTTCAAACCAAAGGGCATGAACCTGTATGCAAATGATCTGAATTCATAGAAAAATGTAGTTTTATGTCGATCTTTCTTTGCTATGGGGAACTAGTTTAACCAAAAAATCCATATATAAATGAGTAACATTCATGACCAGCAACTTCGTTAATAATATCATCGGAGAAGGGAGTGGGGAATGTGTCTGTGAGGGTTACTTTATTAATACCTCTGAAGTCGACACATAAATGAAATCTCCTGGGGTCATGCTTCTTTGGATGGATGACCATGGGGATGGCCCACTCCGACTGATACACTAGATATATTATTCCAGTAGTTAACATATTCTCAATTTCTTTCTTGACTATGTCTTTGTATTTATGGGCTAGCTTGTATGGTATTTTCTTGACAAGTTTGGCATAAGGAATTATGTCAATATTCTTCTCTCCCATTTCTTGTACCATCCTTTTCAAATATTTATAATCTCTTTCAAAGACGTCTTGATATTCTTTAAGAAAATTATTTATTTCTGTAGTCTATTGATCTAACCAATAGTCACTTTTTTTTCCATTTTTGGTCTTTTGTCAGAGGATATGTCGACTTCTTTTGTATTTATTTCGACATCCATCCATTCTGGTGATTTTGAATCATTAATCGAGAGTTCTCCTTTAAATTTTGTAAAATTAAGGGGTAAATCTTTGTGATCATCCTTTTTTTCTTTTTCTTTGGTAGAAATTTTCAAGATGGTATTTACTTGTGGAGTTACACATGGGTGATTTATTTTCCATTGGAACTTTTTCCCATAAGTATGTTCATTCTCCATATCCATACAACTTGTTGATTGAACCAATTGTTTCTTTGTGGTTCTAATTATTTTACAGACTGATACTAGTCGGGAACTCTTGTCAGTTACGTCGACTACTTGCTTTTTCAGTTTAATGAATCGATGTAATTCTTATATTGCTTCTCAAAGGCATTATTCTACAAGTGAGAATGAGAAATATTTGATAAATTTATCCTTACGATTTTTCCAATTAAAAATCTACCCTCTTAATTCTTCCATTTTGTACCATTTGTTAGGCAAGTCATCTAACGTGTTTGGGAACAAATGTGGCCATATTCTGTCGTCTCTATACCCAACCCTTTTCCATTCCTTTTCACAATTTTCAATATGTGCAACAGGATCTAGACCTTGAATATTTTTTTGAATTTCTACTTGAGATGTTAATTATTTTCCGCCAAATCATTCAATAAAGTATGTTGAATCTAGTGTCCAATTTTTAGTCACAACTGATGGGTATCCCACCATCTAGATTCCTGACCGTTGAATGTTTCAACTAGGCTTTGTGATCGACTTTGCTTGCCCATGTTTTTATATACTTCTTCCACGTGAGTTACTAGCGACTTGTGTTCCTTGTACCGCAAGGGTGGTAGATTCATCGGTTCTCTTTTCATCAGTACAAAATTTGGATACTTTCTTGTTCCCTTTTCAAATGTCTTTGGTATTACAGTTATTGTGAAACATTTTTGTGATAGTCATCATGGGATAAATTCAACTTTGCAACATTCTCTTACATGTTTTCCATATTTTCCAATTTTCCAATCGTACAACTCTAAGTCATAGTTTTTCCCAATCAACATAGGTGGTCCCAAGTGAATTTCCACAAATTCATTTGATTCTACTGAATCCTCATTATCTTCATAACTTGGTATAATTTCCTTATATCCATGCCGTTATGATCTGGTTCTTCCCAAGGTTTTCCTTGGGATGGATGAATAGGTATTGTTATCACATCCATAGTAGTTGAGTTGCCATGATGCAAATTAGCATGTTAGAGACAAGATCCTAGTCCTAGTACATGAGATGAGCAGTGATTTGGAGCATTTATCATCAGTAGCAGATTACTTTTCAAAGCTAGCCATATCCTTCAGAGAAGCACATCAGTACTCCCTTATCATGACTGATCCTTGCATGACCCCTTTGAGAGGATTCGGTTGGGTCATGGTTCACTTGGAAGAGTAATAGAGCAGGAAACTAATACACTTCCCTTTCCCTTATGAAGTTAGAGATGGTATTCATGGTCACATTCAATATATGTATATCACTAATCAAGTATACATCATTGCATATGGGTATTATTATTTACCTCTCTTGTTCATCTTAGTGTATTTGAATAGGCATATGTGACTAACAGTGGTGATATGGTTTTATTGGTTGTTATTGTAGAATTTTTATTATGAGTGGTTAAATGGTCTCAAATTTCAAGAACCTGGTAAATTCTCACTAGTATGGAATACTTTATACAAACTTGACCATTCTTTTGGTATGTCTGGCACCACTTCTCACTTCCCTAGTCCATTTGTTGCTTACATATTTGATATTTTACCCTTGACTTGGACCTATACTTGTGAGAATGAAGACATTTCCCCACCTTTACCTCTATGCATGATAGACTCCATGTTTACATGTGTCTCAACTCTAGAGTGTGTAGTTTCATGGCTTGAACCGTTGATCCACTTCTGGTCAGTTGCCCCTGATGTTTTGGTGTGGTGTAGGGTCATGTTTTCCAATGGGTTGTATCCTTTAGTCCTCAAAGAAATCATTCCTCATGTGCAAAATTAAATGAATTTCCTAATAATCAATCCAAATCTAATGAGATGGGGCAAGAGGCTTCCAATTCAAAGAGCCTCATTAACCTGGATGAAAGCTGCAATTAGTTGTGCTTTTTCAGCACATGTAAAATCCATAGGTTCTAGAAATAAAATGTGATTCCACATGGATCCTATAAAAGTATATGAAGTGAGATGGGGAAATAGGATTCCAATTCAAAGAGACTCAAGATGCTTGTTAGAGTCTACTATAGGAAACTCAAGCACTCTATCTGTACACGAGACATCTCCTAGGATCCCCTAGTGTCTTTTATCGTGCACATGTCTTGGTGGACCCCTATTTCCCCTATTTTCTGAGATATCACAATGTGAAGGTCAAACAAGTCAATTCCCCTTAAGCCTAGTATTGTTTTATCTGCCTTACCTAGCTTAGTAAGATGGTCAATTTTGTAAGTGAGCATATGTTAGGGACTTCATGAAGGATTATGCAACTACTCTAACACAAGTTTGATCTTCATTTATTGTTGTTAATCACCATTTTTATGTTACTAATGTTGTATTTGGATACTAATATAAGTAAGAGAGCATCATTCACCCCTTATTCATGGAGGATTATTCAAGTTTCAACTCAGTCACCAATTTGACCAGATTTGACTTGGTCAACCCTGTTTGACCGGGTCAACATATAGGTCCTAGGGGTGGAATTGACTACAGTGGTTCAAAATTGTGAGTTTGGTACCCATGGGTATCCATTCCATTGTTCCATGCTTTAGTTGATGATTATTGACCATGGATGATGAGTATTTTATTTATTATTATTATTCTTGGCCATTATGTTATTGTTGGAGAAGGACTGGCTTACATATCACTACATAGATCGATCCATGGGTTGTTTGTAGCCACCCTTAGTGTATTTGAGGTATCTAATCTCATTGGTGCACTCATTATGTTGATTCAATAAAGGTAAAGTGACATTTTGGATAGATCTATCGGGAAGATTACATATCAACGTTTTAATTAAAAATACAATGACCATGACTTTAGCAAAGAAATCAATTTGGCCAATGTGGGGTAAAGTAATGAATTAGGGATGTTTTATCATGTTATATTGATGCTCTATAAATTATATCTCATGCTTATTGTATACTTGGGGGGGGCACACATGTTGTGTTCCCACACTAAGGAGTGCGACTTCTCCATGGGGGATATGTCATGGTCCTTAGAAATTTGCTTATGTTATGATCATATATTTATGTTGTAATCGGGGTGCCTTAGGGATACTTAGACCCCTAGGAGATCACCTTAGCTCATGCATTATGTCACATTGTTGTACCACTCTATATACTTGGGTGCACTAGGGGATTTGGGCCCCCCTTCTCTAGCTCATGTGATGTATTATTGAGAGAAGATCTCAACCATTATCACTATTTTTTATGATTAGATCCTAGACATCCATTTTATGATGCTAGAGATTATGATATGAGATATCTATATATTTGATAGAGCTCTCATTGTACAGGAATTTTTGGGCTCTAATTAAAGCGAATGGAGAATTTGTTCTTGAGAAAACCTGGTCTCTTATAGTTGAAGTTTGCAATATTGATTGAAAACTGTTTCTCGGGGAGTATTGAGATCATATCTTGTGGATTCTTTGCAAATCAATTTGGATTCTAACTTGCTTGTAGGAGGGTGATTTGCTTGGAAGGCACAATAGAGGAAATCTCTTTCCTTTTTGGAAAAAAATCTTGAACAGGGAATGACTCTTTCTTATGGATTGTAATTCTATGTTTTCTCACTTGCATTTCATTCTTTTCTTGATATAAATTCACTTGTGGTCATTTCTACTTGGAAGGAGGGTGCCCTTTGTTGAAGTAGCTACCGGGGTTACAAGATTGGTCTCAATTGAAAATCGTTGGAAGCAAGCATCGACATTGTGGAATCTCATAAGAACCAAGTAAGTACCTCACAATCTCTTTTGTTTTCTAACTCATTCTATCACAATCACAATAAAAACTAAAATTCAAAACCCTCATTTGAATTTTACAATTTTGTCTTTAATCACATACTCCATGTTTCATAAAAATCCAATCTGGGTGTCTTTGTTTTTTTCCAAAGCTTCCAAATATCCATGGAAACCAATTATAATAGGCTCCATTTTACCCATAAATCATGGCACTGGTCAGTTTGGTGAGATTGCACCTTCTAGCTTGGTGGTCATTCCTGCTTGCATGGATCCTTATTTTGCTTGTGGTATCTTTTAGTTCTTTATCCTAAATCCAATCAAATAAATTAGGGTGTTAACAAACTAAATATTCCAGTAGAATAATAATATCTTGGGCATTTCATAAACTGTTACATCAAACCTAGGGTATTTGTTCGGCTTTCATTTGATCTAACACCTATCACCTAGATCAAATTAATTTATAAAGATAGCAAGAGATTAATTGTGATTCTATTGGTCTTTATCATTTTAATCATCTTAAATATATCTCTCATTGTACATTTTATATATCTAAGGTTTCTAGTCAAGATCTCTCTTTTTGTCTAATTCCCAAATCTTTTCTGATTGCCTTGCCAGTCTGCAAGTCTCTAGTAGGATATCTAGGGTCCCCCCCTTGGATTTTCTCTCTACTTATCCTAAAGTGACAAGAGCACGTTCAATGTGACAACTACTTTATTTGTAGTGAATGAGGCCCTTGAAGTAACACTGGTTTGGTTTCCCTTCCTCTATCATCCTGGATAGGATACCCTATAATGGCAGCTACAATCTAGGTGATAATAGGTACTATGACCTTTTTGCATTCGCTCTTCAATTTTATTCTATATTTTTCTAATGAAATGGAAGCTTTCATTTTATGACCCCAAGGTCAACCAACTAATGATGGGAAGGATTTGGATCCTTCTCTTGGGTCGATGATTTCAAAATCAATTTGAGTGGTAATACCCATTATTGCAGTACTAACATTTTGTTAGTTTTTCACAATTTAATTAAATATGATCTAGGATCTTATCTGGGAGAATAACATGCACAGAAAATCAAACACAAGAGACAAGAGACACAAAGAATTTCACAAGGGAAACCATAAAGGATAAAACCCCACAACTTCCTCAAAGATAGAATGAGCAATAATACAAAACCCCAAAACAAAGAGATGGTCTCCAGCAGCTTCCTCCTCCTCCACTTGTGCGAACTTCTCTCTCTCACACTTGTACAAATGAGTGAGTGAGTGAATTGGATAAATAGAGAGGTGCTCCTCTTTATTTATACTTTACTTTCACTTTCCTTTTACCCTAACTGGGACGAATTCTCCTAGGAGAGTCTAATAACCCATTAAAACTTAACTCTAGGCCAACCCCGATAGGGCATTCTAATAACCCACTCAATTACAATAATAGCTTTCCTGATTGGAGGAATGAAACCTTTCCGTTGGAAGTACAATGACATATGAATACAATATTAAATTGTCACATCCCCTCCCATTCTACCAGCTAGATGGAGAGGATCGTGAGGTTAAACTGGGCATCCAGCCCCATACATTATAAAGAAACATTCAAACAATCATTCAGATTTTTAAATGGAGATATGAAGATGCATAATTATCAGAAATCACAGCGGAATTTATTTATGAATTACACAATCTTCACACATTCATAATATTCATCAAATGGTAATTGCCAATTTAACGCACAAGAGAATACTTATCTTATACAGAAGTAGTCCCACGCAACTGGCTATGCAACTGCAACGTTCCACCCAACCGTAGGCCAGTGTGCTCCTTAATCTCTCAGCACCACTGCCACCCCCGAGCTGGGCATGATCTCTACAAGGAACCAGGGAACAGCAGACTCACACATAGCCAAGCATACACCAAAATGAGCCAAGCCAATCTACAATTGGGTTTATCAGGCTGCTAGGAGATGGAAAGGAAGAGTTGCTAAGCTAGTGAGCTCCAGCACAGAGCTAGGGATAACCTTGCAAGATCTATCTAGCTTGGCACCCACAATACCTACACACCCAGCACAAGGAAGTATTCTTTTCTCTGCTATACAGTCCCTCAAGCCATACCTTCCCTATCTAGTGCTCTCAGGGTATGCATAGAAGAGTAACCAAAGCCCTCTTGATCTTCTTGAGAGGTTGTCTCCCCCACTAGGTTTATCAAGCTACTTCTGTCCACTACCACTCCAAAACTTCAATTCACAGGTTCAAACCAAAAATGAGGATGCACACCACAGTAGAACACAATCATGGGGCAGGATAAAACGTTTTTACAGGTAGATGCATGAGATGGGGTTTCAGCTAGCTCAGCAAAACGTGGGAACCCACAAAAACGAAATGGGAAGTTGGGGAACAACCCACGAAGCCAAATCCGTTTTTAGTAAAATGTCCAGGGTCAATTCGGGGCAAAAACGACCTCCCTCCTAGTCCCCAATTTGTGGCCTTCCTCTCCCAACTGTTATACCAGGCAAAAACGACTCCCAAGCATGGAAAAATGCAGGATTTTTGATGAAAAACGTATATGGAAAAGACCCAGCTAACTCCAACTGCATGAATGAGTGAAGACTGCCCATTCCCCATGGCTTTGGGCACCATTTCGTGGGTGTTTTCTTGCCACACAAGCAAAAACACGAATTTCCAGGTTGATGGCTTGCCCATGCTCGAAAATGGCTTGCCCATACTTCTTCATTTCCAAGGCATTAACTGCCTTAACCAATTTCTTGGGAGAATTAAATGATTGGGTGCATGAGACAAAATGGGTAGTTGGTGGTTTATGGGTTTCCCCATTGACACATGGATTAATACCATTGGCTCAAGGGTTTGAATAATTTCCCTCCCTATTCCTTGTAGAACCATGCCCCATCTCTTTTGTTGCATTGCATAGCCGGTTGTGGGTTTTTCATTAAAAATTCGTAATTACATGATGTCTTATATACATTGTGCCCATCTCGCACAAGAACCATAGGCATCTATTTTAATTGTCGATACATGAAACGCTAAATCAATGGTGGGGCCTTGGCCTTGAGCTCCTCACCATGATTAAATTACAATATTTACATCATTTACAAAGGGGGTCAAAATGGGGACATGACATACCCCTCCCCTTACATTAGCACTGTCCTCAGTGCTCATCAAAATTGAACAAAAATGGATATGCCATCCTCATGGCATCCTCCAGCTCCCATGTAGCCTCATCGGGACCGTAGTGCTTCCATTGCACCTTACCTGTCCGATGGCTCGGTTCCAGAGCAATGTTACTTTCTTGTCTAGGATGCGCAATGGATCGGTTTGGAATTCTCCCTCGGGTTCCACCTGGATCACATCCCAATTAATCACATGGTTAGGATCATGTACATATTTCTTAAGCAAAGAGACATGAAAAACATTATGAGCTTTAGTGTTAGCAGGCAAGGCAAGTCTATATGCAACTGGCCCTATTCTTTCAAGCACTTCAAATGGCCCACAATATCTAGGTGATAGCTTGGCACAGCTCCCAAGCTTCAAGGAACTCTTCCTTGATCTTACTCTAAGATACACATGATCCCCAACATTGAATTCCCTATGCATTCTGTGTTTATCTGCATAGCTTTTGTGTCTATCCTGGGCTGCTTTTAAATTTTGCCGGATCTTTGCAACCTCTTGTTCCATTTCCTTAAGCAATTCTGGCCCAAGTACAATTATGTTCACTGGATTGTCCCAAGTCACTGGTGTCCTACACCTTCTTCCGTACAAAGCCTCATATGGACTCATTCCCAATGATTCTTGCTGCCCATTATTATATGCAAACTCTACCAGGTGTAGATAATCCTCCCACTTGGATGGCTTGTCCATTACATACATGCGGAGCATGTCTTCAAGCACCTGATTTACTCTTTCTGTTTGCCCGTCTGTTTGAGGATGGTACGCGGTGCTAAAGTTCAACTGTGTACCCAAATCTGCAAAGAGAGCTTTCCAAAAATTGGAAGTGAACTTGGTATCCCTGTCAGAAATTATTGCCTTAGGCAACCCATGTAATCTGAAAATTTCCTTCATGAAAATATCTGCAATGGCATCGGCTTTATGTGTGGACTTAACCAGTATAAAATGTGCTGCCTTTGTTAACTTGTCCGCCACAACCATGATGGAATCATGTTGTCTCTTAGTCATTGGCAATCCTGTAATAAAATCCATGGAAATTATTTCCCATTTCCATTCTGGGATCGGCACTGGGTGCAATAAACCTGCTGGGTGTTGATGTTCAACCTTCACCTGCTGACATTCCATGCACTTAGAGATGTATTCAGCTACATCCTTCTTCATGCCTGGCCAGAAATAATATTTTCTTGCTGTAGAAATTGTTTTCTGATATCCTGGGTGACCAGAGTATGGAGCTTTATGGATCTCATCCATAACCATTTTCCTTAAATCTGCCGCATTTGGAATATAGACTCTATCCTTATAAGTAAGAAGTCCGCCTTCTTCCAAGTGATAGCCTTCATTCTTCTTGCCAAGGTCTTGCTGCTGCAATTTGTCCTTTATCTGCTCATACACTTCATCCTCAACCATATGGCTAACAATCTGCTGCTTCAAATCTGGTTGGCAAGTACTAAGCGCTGCCACATACATTTCATGTACCTTCCTGCTGAGTGCATCAGCCACCTTGTTTTCTTTCCCTTTTATGTGTTTGATCTCAAAATCAAATTCACACAAAAATTCCAACCATCTAGCTTGCCTAGCATTTAACATTGGTTGATCAAATAAGTACTTCAGACCACAATGGTCTGTCCTTAACTCGAATTTTCTTCCCATTAAGTAATGCCTCCACATCTTCAAGGCATGTACTATGGCTGCAAGTTCTATATCATGAGTAGCATAGTTCTTCTCATGCTCCTTCAACTTTCTTCACTCATAGCATATCACGTGGTTATCTTGCATAAGAACTCCTCCAAGTCCTTGATTGCATGCATCGATACACACCACAAAGTCCTTTTCCGGGTCTGCAATCTTCAGAATAGGTGCACTTGTAAGAAGATTCTTCAACCGTTGAAAACTTTCTTCACATCTTGGTGACCATTCAAACTTTATCCCCTTCTTTTGCAAAGAAGTGATCGGGTTTGCAACCTTGGAGAATCCTTCGATAAACCTCCTGTAGTAACCAGCAAGGCCCATAAAATATCTCACATCAGTCACATTCCTTGGAGTTGGCCAATTCATAATGGCTTCAATCTTCTCAGGGTCTACAGATATTCCTTCGTCGAAGATGATGTGACCCAAATAATGAATTCTATCTTTATAAAAGTCACATTTGCTCAATTTTGCATACAGCTTATGCTCCCTTAGTAATTGCATTGTCATTCTCAAATGTTCTTCATGTTCTTCTTCATTCTTAGAATAGATGAGAATGTCGTCTAGGAATACAAGAACAAACTTGTCCAAATACTTGCTAAAAACATTATTCATGAGACACATGAATGTAGCTGGTGCATTTGTGAGACCGAATGGTACCACTACAAACTCATAATTTCCATACCTCATTCTAAAGGTTGTCTTATGAATATCTTCTTCTTTGATTCTTACCTGATGGTAACCAGACCTCAAGTCAATCTTTGAAAATACCTTTGCTCCTCTCATTTGATCAAAAAGGTCATCAATTCGGGGCAATGGGTATTTGTTCTTCATAGTGACTTTGTTCAACTGCCTGTAGTCGATACATAACCTGAGTGTTCCATCTTTCTTTTTCACAAATAGAACGGGTGCTCCCCACGGGGATACACTTGGCCTAATATATTTCTTTTCCAGCAACTCTTGCAATTGCATCTTCAATTCTAGCAATTCCAGTGTACTCATCCTGTAGGGTGTCTTAGACACTAATGCCGCTCCTGGCACAAGTTCAATTGTAAAGTCAATGTCTCTCTTTGGAGGAAGTCCTGGGATCTCATCAGGAAAAACATCCATGAATTCTTGCAATACATGATAGTCCTCCAATCTAAGAGTTTCACTCTCTGCTCCCTCTAAAACGTGAGCTGCATACAGTTGACATCCCTTCCTACAGAACTTATTTAGTTGCATGGCTGAAACCTGTCTAACAGAAGTCACCTTTGGAATTCCTTTTACAACCCTCGGGTTTCCTTCTTCGTCCATGCATTCAAATGTCTTATTGTAGCAGTCAAGTTTAACCCTGTGTGCTTCTAACCAATCCATTCCAATGAGAATATCGTAGGAACCAAGTGGCAAAATATTCAGATCTGCATAAGTGAATAGCCCATCCATCTCTAATGGACATTTCTCTACTATTTCACTAACTTTTCTCTTGGTTCCAGTGGCTAATTGAACTAACCATGATTTACTATGCTTTAATTTCTTGAAAGCACAAACCTCAACAATTCTAGGAGTGACATAACTGTGAGTAGATCCAGGATCAATCAAAATAGAAACATATTGCTTAGCAATCTTACCTTCAACTTCAACCACGGTTGATTGATGATCTGCCTGGCGGTCTTATACTGCTGCATAGATTCTAGGGATTGCTCTCGCCACTTGACCCACAGTTCCAGCTCCTTGGATGTTGTGAACTTGATTCGCATTCCCATTCCGATGTGGACAGTTCCTAAGCATGTGGTCTCCTCCACAACCCCAACATTGAAGTGGTTCTCTTGGCTCCTTTGGATCTCTTGGCTTGTCTCCCATCATCCTAGTTGGCTTAGTCACAACCTGTGATGGTTTCCTTTGCTGATTCCGGAATTGAGGAGGCTTGAACCCCTTCTTCCTTTGATCAAACTTCTCATTTTTCTTATCCTTCCATGCCCTATGGAATTCTGGTTTGCTTCTGTTTTGATCAAAGCAATACTTGGCCTTTCCTATGGCCTCCTCTAGAGTTCGAGGTTCATCAAACTCAATTCTATCTTTATACGACTGGGGCAGTCCACTTAGGAAACGCTGAATTTTCACCTTATCATCTCGAATATACCTGACATACCTCAGCAGCTCCAAGAACCTGTTTGCATATTCTTCCATGGTCGATTGTCCCAATCTCAGCTCATGGAACTCTTTGATCTTATCATCATAGTACCTGTCAGAGAGGTACTTTTGCTTGAAGTATTTCTTGAACTGCTTCCAAACGATCTTCCTTTCGTTGATCTTCCTCACTTGCCTGGTGTGTTCCCACCATATAGATGCTCTTCCATTCAAGTTGAAGATGGCTACCCTTGCCTTCATATTTCCCGAGTAGTCTTGGACTTGGAAATATTTTCTCATCCCAAGAAGCCAAGCTTCAGCTTCTTGACCAGATTTTACCTCTCCGTCAAATGTAGGAGGTTTTTCCTTCTTAAATTCCCCATGTGAATTGTTCTTGTAGTGCTTCTTCCTCTTGCTCCTGTGAGATGAAGAACTTGAACCCTCATTGGATTCTTCAGAGTCAGATGATTCATTAGAAGATATTTCTGGAGTATATGTGCTGTCTGTGGAAACTCTTCTTGGGCTACTGGCCCTCTTACGGGAATTCCTTCTAGAGCTACTCCCACCCCTTTCTGGATTTGATATCTGATGCCCAGAGTTTATTTGCCTTTGGATGTCTTTCAGACTCTATAGCATAGCTGCATTCAAATGATTTTGTTCTTCCTAAGCTTTAATCATCCTTTCATTATCTTCCCTACAGCTTTGCAACTCCACCCTTAGGCTTCTCATGGTGGCTGCAACATCTTGAGGGGTCTCTTGATTTCTTCTCCCATTACATTCTGTCTCAGCATTCTCAACCTGTATGTTTTCCCCCATGGCATCTGTCTCAGGTTCATAGGGATCCTGTGCATCATTCATGATGTTCATTTTCCTGGCCCAACCAAGATTCAAAACTTTCCAACTGTATTATCTAGAGTGCTACCCTGCTGTAACTGTGACTCTCTGAAATGTGTTCATCAGCACAATTGTTAGCTGCATTTTATTCTTAGAATTCATAACTTACTTCATGCACGTGGAAAAATGCCATACTAACAATTCGTCAATCACAACAACGACATGTGAGGGAAAAAAGAAAAGGGGGTCAAGGGGGCTTGCCCCCCAGGGCGGGTCGAGGGCAACGCCCTCGTTTTTTTTTTTTTTTTTTTTTTTTTTTTATAGGAATCACGCCTCATCGGGCGGTTCGCGAAATCCTTCCGCAACGGGCAGTTCGCTGAATCCTGCCGCGATGGGTGGTTCACGGATTGCTCCCGCAACTGCGGGGCGGTTGACTGAAGCCCTCCGCAATTGCGGGGCATTTGGCTGAACCCTTCCACAATTGCGGGGCGGTTCGGCAACGGCTTCCGCGCGACGCGGTTCGGCGACGGCTTCCGCAATTGCGGAGCAGTTCGCTGAATGCTTCCGCAATTGCGGAGCAGTTCGCCGAACGCTTCCGCAATTGCGGAGCAGTTCGCCGAACGCTTCCACAATGGCGGGGCGAATCGCCGAACGCTCGCGCAATTGCGGAGCTATTCGGTGAAGCCTTCTGCAGCTTCGGAGCCGTTCGCGGAATGCTTCCGCCGTTGCGTAGAATGCTTCCAGGGGTTTCGGGCAATTTTTGCGAAATGCTTTTGCGGAAAGACTTGCGGAATGCTTCTGCAATTTCGGAACGATTCGCCGAAGTATTCCGCAATTGCGGAACGATTCGCCGAAATCTTCCGCAATTGCGGAACGATTCGCCGAAGTCTTCCGCAACTTCGGAACGATTCGCCGAACTCTTCCGCGTTGCGGAACGATTCGCGGAATCCTTCCGAAATTTCGGAAGAGAATTCCTTCCGCAATTTCGGAAGATATTTCCTTCCGAAAATTCCTTTTCACGCTGACACTTAGAAAAAAATTTCACTAAAAAAAATTTTTCTCCGCTGTTTCGAAGCGGTTCGCGGAATCCTTCCGAAATTTCGGAAGAGAATTCCTTCCACAATTTTGGAAGAGAATTCCTTCTGAAAAACTTCCCTTCGCAAATTTTCGGAAAAATTCTCGGAACGCTTCCGAAATTTCGGAACGATTCGCCAAATGCTTCCACAGTTGCGGAAGGCATTCGGGAATTCCTTCTGAAACAGTCTTAAACCAAAATTTTTCAAAAACGGACTTAGGAAAATTCAAAATCTTCCCTTGTAATTGCTATCAGTTTTGGCCCATAGAGGCCCAATGCTGCAACGCAACTCTGCTACCATTATGTCACGTCCCCTCCCATTCTACCAGCTAGATGGAGAGGATCGTGAGGTTAAACTAGGCATCCAGCCCCATACATTATAAAGAAACATTCAAACAATCATTCAGATTTTTAAATGGAGATATGAAGATGCATAATTATCAAAAATCACAGCGGAATTTATTTATGAATTACACACTCTTCACACATTCATAATATTCATCAAATGGTAATTGCCAATTTAACGCACAAGAGAATACTTATCTTATACAGAAGTAGTCCCACGCAACTGGCTATGCAACTGCAACGTTCCACCCAACCGTAGGCCAGTGTGCTCCTCAATCTCTCAGCACCACTGCCACCCCCGAGCTGGGCATGATCTCTACAAGGAACCAGGGAACAGCAGACTCACACATAGCCAAGCATACACCAAAATGAGCCAATCCAATCTACAATTGGGTTTATCAGGCTGCTAGGAGATGGAAAGGAAGAGTTGCTAAGCTAGTGAGCTCCAGCACAGAGCCAGGGATAACCTTGCAAGATCTATCTAGCTTGGCACCCACAATACCTACACACCCAGCACAAGGAAGTATTTTTTTCTCTGCTATACAATCCCTCAAGCCATACCTTCCTTATCTAGTGCTCTCAGGGTATGCATAGAAGAGTAACCAAATCCCTCTTGATCTTCTTGAGAGGTTGTCTCCCCCACTAGGTTTATCAAGCTACTTCTGTCCACTACCACTCCAAAACTTCAATTCACGGGTTCAAACCAAAAATGAGGATGCACACCACAGCAGAACACAATCATGGGGCAGGATAAAACGTTTTTACAGGTAGATGCATGAGATGGGGTTTCAGCTAGCTCAGCAAAACATGGGAACCCACAAAAACGAAATGGGAAGTTGGGGAACAACCCACGAAGCCAAATCCATTTTTAGTAAAACGTCCAGGGTCAATTCGGGGCAAAAACGACCTCCCTCCTAGTCCCCAATTCGTGGTCTTCCTCTCCCAACTGTTATACCAGGCAAAAACGACTCCCAGGCATGGAAAAATGCAGGATTTTTGATGAAAAACGTATATGGAAAAGACCCAGCTAACTCCAACTGCGTGAATGAGTGAAGACTTCCCATTCCCCATGGCTTTGGGCACCATTTCGTGGGTGTTTTCTTGCCCCACAAGCAAAAACATGAATTTCCAGGTTGATGGCTTGCCCATGCACGAAAATGGCTTGCCCATACTTCTTCATTTCCAAGGCATTAACTGCCTTAACCAATTTCTTGGGAGAATTAAATGATTGGGTGCATGAGACAAAATGGGTAGTTGGTGGTTTATGGGTTTCCCTATTGACACATGGATTAATACCATTGGCTCAAGGGTTTGAATAATTTCCCTCCCTATTCCTTGTAGAACCATGCCCCATCTCTTTTGTTGCATTGCATAGCCGGTTGTGGGTTTTTCATTAAAAATTTGTAATTACATGATGTCTTATATACATTGTGCCCATCTCGCACAAGAACCATAGGCATCTATTTTAATTGTCGATACATGAAACGCTAAATCAATGGTGGGGCCTTGGCCTTGAGCTCCTCACCATGATTAAATTACAATATTTACATCATTTACAAAGGGGGTCAAAATGGGGACGTGACATAAATATACAAGTGAAATATCTTCCAAAGTTACAAATACATCAACACTCCCTCTTAACTAGGAAGGTATTCTCTTGACGCAGTTCATCAGCACAAGTCTTCGTCACTGGATCATCATCAAAACTGGATCATCATCGTCACTACTGCTGCTATCTCGACCATCAATCTCCAATCTACTCATCATAGGAAGTTCTACAGAGCCAACCCTTTTTCATGTTGGATGTAGGCCTAGCCTCCATGTAGGTCTTCATCATCTCTGCGAGCAAGCCATCAAGTAGGTACATCTCAGGACTGATTATATGCCTCTGCAAAACTTGTGTACCCTATTATCACCTCATCATCTTCAGATCATCTCATCGTCAAGAGAGCACAACCCATATGCACATAACACAAAACTTACATCAATCGGCATGGGAGGACCAACCTACCACCATCTAGGAAAGGCTCAGCATTTAAATCAACAACCATGGGAGGACCAACCTACCACCATGTCAAAAAATATCAGCAATTACATCAACGATGATGGGAGGACCAACCTACCACCTTGTAGGAAAAACGAGCAATTACATCAACGACCATGGAAGGACCAACCTACAACCATGTCGAAAAAGCACCAGCAATTACATCAACGACCATGGGAGGACCAACCTACAACCATGTTGTAAAATCCCTGGCAATTACATCAAAGACCATGGGAGGACCAACCTAAAACCATGTCGGAAAATCCCTGACAATTACATCAACGACTATGGGAGGACCAACCTACAACCATGTCAGAAACTCCCAAGCAATTACATCAACGACCATGGGAGGACCAACCTACAACCATGTCGGAAAAGCCCCAGCAATTACATCAACGACCATGGGAGGACCAACCTACAACCATGTCAGAAAATCCTCAGCAATTACATCAACGACCATGCGAGGACCAACCTACAACCATGTCAGAAAAGCCTCGACAATTACGTCAACGACCATGGGAGGACCAACCTACAACCATGTCGAAAAATCCTATTTGTGTCTGCGTTTTCTGGACTCATCAGTTCCCCTTGGAAGGAACCTAGATCTGAAGTACACCAAGCTTCTCTCTGAAGTATTCAAACTTCACTCTGGCCAGCGGCTTGGTCAATACATCGGCTATCTGCTCGTCTGTCACAACATACTGGAGCTTCACTGCTCCTCTCTGCACCATATCCCTGATATAGTGGTACTTGACCTCAATGTGCTTCGACTTGTCATGGAACACTGGGTTCTCAGACAATTTCACACAACTCTGGTTGTCGCAATATATACAAGTCACGTCCAACTGGAGATCAAACAAATCAGATAGTATCTTCCTCAGCCATACTGCCTCACAACTAGTTGAGCAAGTTGTGACATACTTTTCTTCGGCTGTACTTAGCACCACCCAGGACTGCTTCCTGGTAAACCAAGAGATCACACCTGATCCTACACTAAAGCTGTTAAATTTTCAGAATTTACTTCAATCTGATCTAGGATCTTAACTGAGAGAACAACATGTACAGCATATCTATAGCATATCAATCATGGAGACAATAATGCAAGCACACAAGAGAGACAAAGATTTACTTGGGGAAAACCATACAGGTGAAAAACCCCAATAACTTCCTCAGAGATAGATAGAGCAATGATACAACCCAAACATGAGAGATAGACATAACCTAGTAGCAGATCCTCCTCCTCCATAAGTGCGCCCCTCCTCCTTGAGTGCATGAGTGAGAAGTGAGTGATGAAATAGAGTGCCTCCCGCACTCTATTTATACTTGACTTGACTTGCCTTTTACATAAATCATGTAGGCTTGAACTTAACCACATAACATAATGCTGACTGGGCCGACCCCCAATAGGGTGGTCTAATAACCCTTCGACCCACATGAATTATACAGGGCCAACCCCAACAAGGTGGTCTAATAACCCATCAAGTATAAGTTATGACACTTACGATATAAATGACGACACTTCCGTATAGAGGAATAATACCATCTCTATAGGAGTACATACAACATACATATATGAAATACATTCCGAAGTTACATATACATCAACACTCCCTCTTAACTAGGAAGGTATTTCTCAGCACAGGTCTTCTAGCACAAGTCATCTTCTCTGGATCATTGTCACTGGATAATCATCATCGAGTCATCATCATCGTCACTGCTGCTGCTATCTCAATCAATCTCTGAATCTACTCATCATAGGAAGTTCTACAGAGCCAGTCCTTTTTCATACTGGATGTAGGCCCACCACCTACAGGTCTTCATCATCCCTGGCCATATTGTGGAATCTTTAGGACTTATTACGTGTGTCACAAAACCTTAAAAGAGTCTCTTGACTAGCAAGAACTCTAAAGAGCATCTGAGTCCTTTTTCATCCTGTCTAGATCTCCAGGACTTATTACATGTGACCCCACCACAAAACCTCATAAGAGCATCCCAGGCTGTTACGAGCACACAGCTCTACCTATAGGATCTCCCAGAGCACGAATTACATGTGGGCATGGAAAAACCTCGCAAGAGCATCCCAATACTGATTACGGGCACACAGCCCAACCTATCGGATCTCCCAGGGAACCGAATTATATGCCATAGGACAAAACCTCGAAAGAGCATCTGCCAGATATCCCAGGGCACCAAATTACATACCATAGGAAAAACCTCGAAAGACTATCTGCAGAACTCCCAGGGCACCGAATTATATGTCCTCCCAGAGCAAAACCTCAAAAGAGCATTTTCCAGATATCCCAGGGCACCGAATTACATGCCATAGGCAAAACCTCGAAAGACTATTTGCAAATCTCCCAGGGCACCGAATTACATGCTCATCTGCACAACCTGATCCACGGCCATAGAGTATCAACCTGATACTCACCATACATCATCCGGATGTACACATGATCATCCTGATCATCATCACTGCAACATCCTGCTACATGTCATCTGGAGCAACATCCTGAAGCTCGTCATCCATGATCATCCTGATCATATAATGCATCTACCTGATGCATACCACGTATCTACCTGATACATATCATCATACATGATCCACCTGATCATACAATGTATCCACCTGATACAAATACATGATACATATCACCATACATGATACACCCGATCATACAATGTATCCACCTGATACATATACAGATACATGGTCCAAGCATCCAACATGATGCATATACAAAAATACATACACATGATCCAACCGATCATATCCAGCATCCAACATGATGCGTACATACATATAAATGATCCAACTGATCATATCCAAGCAGAAACTAGAACATCATCCTGATGTTCATCATCTAGCGCTTACATCCACAGCCATGTGAAGGGTCCTCCTTCCAACATGCTTGGAATGACTTTAGCAAATGTGTCCATCACTTTTTCCTCAAAGTGTCCTCGATCTGAAGAACGCCAAGCCTCTCTCTGAAGTACTCGAACTTCACCCTGGCTAGTGGCTTCATCATCACATCTGCAATCTGCTCGTCCGTCGCAACATACAGGAGCTTCATGGCTCCTCTCTGCACCATATCCCTGATATAGTGATATTTGATCTCTATGTGTTTCGACCTGTCATGAAACAGAAGATACCAGTAGCATCCAATGGGAGATCAAATAACTCGGACAGTAGCTTCTGTAGCCATACTGCCTCACAACTAGCTGAACAGGATGCAACATACTCTGCCTCAGCTGTACTCAGTGCCACACAGGACTACTTCCTGCTAAACCATGAGATCACACCTGATCCCATACTGAAGCAACACCCAGATGTGCTCTTCCTATCTGCAGCAATGCCAGCCCAATCGGAATCAACATAACCCCGCAGGTTAAACTTTTTGATTCGCTTCATACTTGAGCCCAAAATCCATTGTACCCTTCAGGTACCTTAGAACATGCTTTATAGCAACCAGGTGAACACTCCTCGGATCTGTCAGGAACTAACTCAATGTGTTCAGTGCAAAGCAAATGTTTGGTCTCGTGTTCGTCAGGTACATCAAGGACCCAATCATCTGACAATACATAGAGACATCAACCGGCTCAGATGAAACATCACATAGAAGCTTCAGATTCTATGCCATAGGTGTGGCCATGGCCTTGCAGTCCATCATCCCGAACCTCTTCAGGATCTCTACTGCATAATATCGAAACATACCTCAATGAGTCATACCTGTCGAGATCGCTTGTAATATTCTTATATAAGGCCTTAGCCTCATCTCCCTCTGAAACAAGAACTTCTTCACTTATGTAAGTGACCAATCCATCTTCTTCTAGGATTAACCCAATCCACTTGATTTGCAATAACTGGACCTGGAGCTGGATATGGGTTTGTCAGAGAAACCTCAAAAATTCAAACTTTGAATTTCAAACTTTCGAAAGGATAGAAATATGCGCCTTGATGAGCTGATCAAGCTGGTATATTCAGAATTTGAAAACTACAAAGTTTCACTCCTCAATTTTTCCTTTGAAACTTCCGGATTCATTGGACGTGACCCTGAACTGGGGTTTGATGAAGCCCACTCTTCTGTCCAATCAAAAGGTTTGATCCAAAGCTCTAAGCTTCTTCTTTTTTTTTCTAAGGAGCTTCCAACCATGGTCACAGATTTCAAAAATTCCCATTTTTACAGAAGCCCCAATTTTCCACTTTTCTGATCAAAGTCCCGAACTAGGGTCTGATCAAGCCCGGCCTTCTGCCCAACCAAAAATTCTGATCTTGGTCTCTAAATTTCTATTTTGATGAGTAGCATCCATCCGTGGTCTCCGATTACATAAATTCCAACTTTCTCCGAAGCCCTAAATTCCAGAAGCCATGAATGAAGGTACTCAAAAATAATTTTGTTTTGACATAAATATGTATCTGATTGTTTCTAGTGTAACTCCGAAATTTTTGATCCACAGGGTCTGAAAAAGTTTCCTGATATATCCCGACCTGTTATATTTCCATCCTGACAGGTCTGACCTCAATTGGATTCTCTAAGAGAGAGTTATGCCAAGTGTCGCAACGTGACCTGTTTTGGGATAATACAGGATAGCGAACTTGTACGGCGTGCCACGTGTCATTGTTTGAACTTCGACCTCTGAAAATATTTATTGAGATATTTCACCCTGTTATCTTTCCATCATGACAGGTCTCACCTCAATTGGACTCTCTGATAGAGATTTATTCCAAGTGTCGCAACGTGACCTGTTTATGGGATAATACAGGAGAGCGAACTTGTATGGTGTTCCACGTGTCACTGGTTCAACTTCGGCCTCTGAAAAATTTTCCCGAGATAGTACAGTCTATGTACTACCTGTCAATTTTTATGAAATTTCATTTGGATCTTCCTAGCCCATGTTATGACCTTTTTCCCAAGGTCACCTGATTTTGACTCAGATCTGGAAGAGACAGAAACCCTATATTGTACAGATCATAAATCACAAAGTAAAACGAATTAAAGGTTGTCCTTTGGACACAAGGTACATGGGGATTTAATCTTCGACTTGTAAATATTTCAGATCCGAAAACTTTGCCAAAACGGATTTATAGCGAAAGTGCTACGATGACTGGTTTTTGCTATATCAAGCCCTAGCATCGTAAGTGCAACAAGTGTCATACATGCCATATCATGCCTTCTTTCAGGCTTGCTCTGATACCATGTTAAATTTTCAAAATTTAATTCAATCTGATCTAGGATATTAACTGAGAGAATAACATGTACAGCATATCTATAGCATATCAATCATGGAGACAATAATGCAAGCACACAAGAAACACAAAGATTTACTTGGGGAAAACCATAAAGGTGAAAAACCCCAATAACTTCCTCAGAGATAGATAGAGCAATGATACAACCCAAACATGAGAGATAGACATAACCTAGCAGTAGATCCTCCTCATCCATAAGTGCGCCACTCCTCCTTGAGTGCATGAGTGAGAAGTGAGTGATGAAATAGAGTGCCTCCCGCACTCTATTTATACTTGACTTGACTTGCCTTTTACATAAATCATGTAGGCTTGAACTTAACCACATAACCTAATGCTGACTGGGCCGACCCCCAATAGGGTGGTCTAATAACCCTTCGACCCACATGACTTATACAGGGCCAACCCCAACAAGGTGGTCTAATAACCCATCAAGTATAAGTTACGACACTTATGATATAAATGACGACACTTCCGTATAGAGGAATAATACCATCTCTATAGGAGTACATACAACATACATCTATGAAATACATTTCGAAGTTACATATACATCAACAGAAGCAACACCCCAAAGTGCTCTTCCTATCAATGGCACTGCCTGCCCAATCTGAATCAACATAACCCTCCAGGTTAATCTTCTTATTCGCATCATACTTGAGCCCATAATCAACCATACCCTTCAAGTACCTCAGAATATGCTTTACAGCAATCAAGTGAACATTTCTCGGATCTGTCAAGAACTGGCTCAATGTGTTCACAGCAAAGCAAATATATGGTCTCGTATTCGTCAAGTACATCAAGGACCCAATCATCTAACGATATATCATGGCATCAACCGCCTCTAATGAAGCATCACTCAATAGCTTCAGGTTCGATGCCATAGGTGTGGCCATGGCCTTGCAGTCCATCATCTCGAACCTCTTCAGGATCTCTACTGCATACTTCCCTTGTCCAAGGAAGATTCCATCCGCACTTTGCCACACCTCCATGCCTAGAAAATAGTGCATCATACCCAAGTCCTTCATCTCGAACTTGGCAGCAAGATTCCTCTTCATGTCAGCAATCAACCCATTCTATCCAGTCACAAACCGGTCATCTACATACAGTAGGAGTATTACTGGGTTCCCTTCCTCAACCTTGTAGTAAAGGTTGGAATCTTCTTTACTCTCGGTAAAGCCTAAACTAGTTAGGAAGTTGTCTATCCTGCCGTACCATGTCCTTGGTGCATGTTTCAAACCGTACAAGGCTTTCTTCAGTTTACACACATGAGTCTCTCTGTCATGTGTCTCAAACCCAAGTGGCTGCTCCACATACACTTCCTCTTCCACTACACCATTCAAGAATGTTGTCTTGACATCCATCTGGTGTATCTTCCATTTCATCACTACAGCCAAAGAAAGTACTGTTCTGATGGAAGTGTATCTGGCTACAGGTGCAAATGTCTCCTCATAGTCTATCCCTTCTTTCTGGGAAAAGTCACGTGCCACAAATATTGCCTTGTATTTCTCTATGCTGCCATCTGCAGCATGCTTGATCTTGTAGATCCACTTGGGAGTCACCACAGACTTCCCTTCTGGTCTCAGGACCACATACCAGACATCATTCTTCATGATTGACTGGTACTCCTCGATCATGGAATCCTTCGATTCCTTCCTTTTTGTCGCTTCTTCATAGTTGGTAGGTTCCTTGTCAATGATGTCACACAGCAGGGCTACATAACCGGTGTATGGCCTCAGTCTCTTGCTTTCTCTGTGCATTCCTTCTGAAGAACCATATCTTTCTACATCTTGAATTACTCTCGTAGCCATGTTGGTTTCCTCTTGTGAGAATTCTTCTCACGAGGGGGATCTACAGGTTCGTATTAATCTTCTATCTCACGGTCTTTTTTTGTATTTACTTCATTCATTGTTGTATCTCGGATCTTGGGTGCTTCTAGTTCTTCAATGTCTTCAACAGGTAGTTTTATGGATTTGTTGTATGTTGAGTCTTCGTCGAATGTTACATCCCTGCTAATGTCGATCTTCTTGAATCCTGGGAAATATATTCTGTAAACCTTCAAGTTTTCACTAGATCCCACAAATATACCCCTCTTTCCTGAAGGACCTAACTTCATCCTCTTCTCTTTTGGAATGTGTGTGTACACTAGGAAACCAAATATTCTAAGATGGCTAACTTTTGGTTTCTTGCCGGAGAAAGATTCTTATGGTGTCTTGTTGTCAAGTACTCTATGTGGAGTACGATTCTATACATACACGACTGTCCTTGCAGCTTCTGCCCATAGGTTCATAAGAAGATCTTGGTCATGAAGCATCTCCCTTGCTGCTTCCATAATTGTTCTATTCTTCCTTTCTGCAACTCCATTCTGTTGTGTATTATATGGAGTGGTCAACTCCCTCTTAATCCCTGAATCTCTACATAATTTCTTGAAGTCTTCTGATGTGAACTCTTCGCAATTGTCTGACCAAAAAGTCTTGATTCTCTTCTCTATGTGGTTCTCGATCAAGGCTTTGAATTCCTTGAACTTACTGAATACTTCATCTTTTCTCTTCAAGAAATATATCCATGTCTTCCTAGCAAAATCATCAATCAAAGAAACATAATATACATACCCACTCAATGAACTGGATGACATTGGACCGCATACATCGGAGTGGATGATTTCCAAGATTCCTTTTGCCTTTCTTTCGCTACTTAGAAATGTCTTCTTTGTGTTCTTTCCTTTTGCACATCCTTTGCAGATGCCTTCATGTTTTGCCTGGATTTCTGGAAGACCTTCAACAACTTTTCTTGCAAGAGGTAGTGCTCTATAGTGCACATGTGCAAGCCTTCTATGCCATAGTTCACTTGGATCCATGGATTCATGGACCAAGGCTTGTTCTGGTTGGCTCTTTAGTTTCTATAATCCTCCCTCTTGCTCTCCAATCACTACTGCATCATCTATAGTCTTTCCTTTAGGCCACATAAGGAATTGGCCATCTACAAATGCAACACTCATACCTTTTGCATTCAATGCAGATATGGAGATAAGGTTCTTCTTTAGTCCTGGTACAAATAGGACATCTTTCATCTTCATAGAATTTCCAGAGTCTAGCTTATAAGAGGCTTCACCACTTCCTTTTATAGGATACTGGTAGTCATCCCCAAGTTTCACTTTGTGGAGTGACTCATGTTCAGATAGGTTCATCAAGGATTCCTTGAATCCTGTCATATGTTTGGAATCCCCACTATCTATGAGCCAATCATTGCTACCATGTGTAACAGTTCCTGTGAGGGAAGAAATCAAAACATACTCTTCATCGCTTGAAGAATCTTCACTTTCTTCTCTGGCTCTCTTCCTGGAGGTTTATCATCCTCTGCAGTGTAAGCATGATTTCTTCTTTTGTTGTTCTTCTTCTTGTGAGAGCCACTTTTATTTCTAGGACAATCCCTGGAGATGTGTCCCTTCTCATCACATGTGTAGTATCGAATGGAGGATATATCTCTTCGGGATCTAAATTTATCCCTCTAATTCTGGTGGTGGTGTTTTTCTTTCTTACTGTGGTGGTGCACCCTCTTGTTATCATTCCTCCTGGAGTGTGATGTGAGATCTTGGTCTTCATTGCCCATTTTCTCTTCTTGAGCTAACATTCGAGCTTCTTCCTGTGAGCACTTTCCCCAAGTCCTACTGGATGTGATGAACTTCTTCCTAGCACAAATTCCTTGAATGAAGGAATCCCATGACCTAGGAATACCATTCAAGGTGGTCATCACTATTTCTCCAATTTCTATGTCTTATCCCACAGCTTCAAGTTGTTATTTTATCTGAGAGACCCTTGTAAAGTAAGACTGCATGGTCTCTATATTTTGTATCTTCACATTCTTCAATTAGTTCCGCAATGTCATCTTCCGATTTATATTCTTTCCTTCAAACAGCTTGGTCAAGGAATCAAACATCTCCTTGGGTGTCTTTATAGATGACACATGTGGTATGAGATGGTCCTTGATAGAATCTGCAATGATCCTCTTGGCCTTGACCAAGTTCTTCTTATGTAAGGCCTTAGCCTCATCAAACTCTGGAACTAGAACCTCTTCACTTATGTAGGTGTCCAATTCATTCTCTTCTAGGATTAACCCAATCCTATACTTCCATGCTCAGAAATTATCATCCCCTTCAATATTATCATCAAGCTTGCTGTGGTGATACATCTTTAATGAGAAACTCAAATGGAAATAAGAGATTTAGGTCTTACCACTTGATTGTTGAAACTGGATCTAGAGCTGGTTAGGGTTTGACAGAGAAACCCTAAAAATTCAAACTTGGAATTTGAAACTTCTGTCTGGACATGAAGATGTAATTGACTGAAGCGAGCAATCTAGTGTGCTTATAGTTTGAAAACTCCAAAAATTGACCCCTCAAAAGTGACCTGCGAATTTTGGATCTGCAGTTACTGTCAATTTTTGGTTTTTTGGTTTTCTTGTTTTTTCTAGTCCAAAAGTGAAACTAGGGTTTGACAAATATCGGGGTTCTACCCAACCAAAAAGTTTGATCTTGGTCTCTAAATTTTGATTTTTCTGAGGAGAACAATCCTATGCTGAGAGCACTCCAAAATTCCACTTCTGTCAAAAGCCCTAATTTCCTGCAGCAGTGACAGGCCAAAAACTGAAAATGCTCGGAATCAAATTTTGTTTCGACAAAAAGATGCACCTTCCTTAGTAGAGTTATCCTAGCCTCCTACCCTTGATGCTCTGTGGAAAGAGACCCAAAAATTAAGAATCCGTAGTTTCCGCAACTGCACAGTGTTTTCTTCTCAAGTTAGCTCCGATACCATATTAGTTTTTCACAATTTAATTCAATATGATCTAGGATCTTATCTGAGAGAATAACATGCACAACAAATCAAACACAAGAGACAAGAGACACAAATCATTTTACCAGTGAAACCATAAAGGAGAAAACCCCGCAACTTCCTCAGAGATAGAATGAGCAATAATACAAAACCCCAAAACAAAGAGATGGTCTCCAACATCTTCCTCCTCCTCCACTTGTGCGAACTTCTCTCTCTCTCTCACTTGTACGAATGAGTGAGTGAGTGATTGGATAAATAGAGAGGTGCTCCTCTCTATTTATACTTTACTTTCACTTTCCTTTTACCCTAACTGGGCCGACTTCTCCTAGGAGAGTCTAATAACCCATTACAACTTAACTCTGGGCCGACCCTGCTAAGGGAGTCTAATAACCCACTCAAATACAATAATAGCTTTCCTTATTGGAGGAATGAAACCTCTCCATTGGAAGTACAATGACATATGAATACAATATGAAATATACAAGTGAAATATCTTCCGAAGTTACAAATACATTAACACATTTTTCCATACACCAATGGGATCAATCAACACTTGGTTGGAAAGTTTAAGATAAATTCTTGACTTTGATAGTCGTGGTCGACCTAATATTTCCCAAGTAGGCCATATCATTATGTTTGCTTGCGACCTGATGTCGAGGATTACTTGCGATATGCAAAACCCTTTGTCTTCAAGATCGAATAGGGGGTCAATATTGATTTTATATTTTTTATTTAGACTATAGATATTTTTGGAAACTCTTTCATTTCCTATATTTTTCCTAATGAGATACATTAATTGAATTAATCATGCGACAAATTATTCTTTTGTTAGAAGTTGCAATAACTCATTAAGTGTTTTATTTATGAATTCTACGGTATTTTTTTTGGAAGTAATTTCTTCAAATATTTTTTTGGAATTATTAAATATTTCTCTTTGCTTGGATGGATTAGGATATTTATCTTCTTTTATTTGTATTTTCATGACGTGGGGGTTTTGTCTCCAATATTTGTGCCTTGTCTGGTGATTATTTGCAAATTTTTAGTATTCAGTGCTTCATGTTTAGGAACACTAGACAAGAGATTAACAATACTTTTATTGAGAAGTATTTCTAACATAATGGGACACTCTTCTAGATTGTGGTCCCCTAGCCCACATTTTGTACATAATTTGAGGTCCATTATGTTCTTCCGGGGACAGTTGGGACACAAGTGTTCTTCACTGTAACAAGTGAAGCAACGTGGCTTTCCTCGACTAGCTGGGCAATTTCCTCGATTGTTGTTGTATATTCCTCAACCATTATATATGCCTCATCAATTGTTTCCATTATTGCGTTGGTCACTATTGTGGGAGTCTAAACTTTCTAATTATTATGCTTGATTTTCCATGCTTGGTAAACTGTATTATAATTTTCCTTAGTCTTCAAATTCTTGACACATTCTACAGTTGTGTGTTGTGTTGTTCGACATATGCCACACCATTTATCTTTTACATTGTTAGCAATACAAGGGAATTATTCCCTCAAATGGGGCTCAAATATTTCATATAATTTGCAGAAGTAACTTGTTTGGGTTGTGTGAAAAATCTATGGTCTTTTCTCTTCTATAAATGGTATGGGGTCGTCTCAAAATTGTATTCTTTCTGCTTGATATGCATTTATGTCGTCATGATATATTATTCACTCGTTGTATAGACATTTGTCTATGGTATGGCCTTCTGACGGGCACGTGGTACACCATAATTCGTTATGTCTCATAGTAAGGTGCCGAAGTGATCTATGTATTGTTTCTATTTTTTATTCTAGTCATCTATCAACAGGTCCAGTTGATAAGTCTGAAATTGGATCGACTCTTAAATATTTCTTTAAGGAATCATCATATGCCATATATTCATGCAAAATCAATATGTGGCTGCAGACCTACAACAAAAAATTAGATCACAAAATATTGATCCAGCTTGGATGGAATTTGACTGAGAAGGTATTTGAATATTTTATTGTACTCTCATACTATTTCTCCTATTATTTGAGTGATTTCTTTTAATTTGTGACCGTCTAGATGCTTCGTGTCATCTTCCTTTAAAAATTATAGGAAATTATCTTTAATTTGTTTCTTTGTCTTGGCACCATCTTCAATTAAATTCATGTACCATGTAAGTTCCCTATTCCAAAGACCACCTGCAAACTACACAATTTGTTGATTCTCATCGTAAATGAGGTTAGCTTGCTAGAGAGATTCACATACAAACCAATGTTTATTAGGTTCCCCATCCCCATCATAGATAAGGGTATGGACTAGATAATGGTAAGCCATTTTAACATAACTAAACTTTTTACCTTGCGCTTGAATACATACTAGAGATGAATGATCGATTGATTGACTTACTATTTTGTTTTCGAGTTCTATGTTGTCTTCTTGTCGATGAATTCTATACCAAGATAGATGTTCTTCTTCTACGGAATCCTCATCACTAGGTTAGATCTACGACAGATTGGTTGCTTCAATCAATAATGTTGTTGGTAGGGGGTACCTCCAGGTGTTCTAAATAGAACAAGTTAAAACTATGTCTTTTGAATTCTGGTGTAAAGTTGATCCAATTGCCGCACTATGATCTTTGGGTCATTAGTCGATCCAGAATTCATCCACAATCATCTATCTGACTCCATAGTATACTTTTTCCTAGTCAAATTCCCAAGTTGCACTTGACGATTTGTCTTATAGTCGGTCCATGATTCAGAAGGATAGATAATGAATCAACCAGAGTCGTAACTTTATTAATAACAATATATAACCTCTCATTTTCCTCCATTGGGAAGGGTCTTTTGATTGCCGCCTCACCCTCACTCTAATATGGCCAACTTTCCCTTGACTCGGGTGGTACTTTTGGGTGTATGACCATTTCAACCATCGAATTCATATCTCTTATTACGAAGCGAACTTTCTAAGTCCTTCATTGCCTCTCGTATTTTATGTTTTTGAGTTTCACTTATGTTTTTGTTAGGCTTCATTCCATCTGGTTGAACACGCCCCCTATTTCTGACCTGACTCTTACAAATCGATGAAAGTAGGATCAACGATGGATTTCATTTGATAAGAAAATATTCCCACTCACATTCATTGATGAAGTGCTCCTAATATTTTTGCTTTTGCTCCTATTTTGTGGTAGTAGGAAGGCTCACCAGAGGTCATGGATCGACTATGTGACCGAATCCTTTTTCAATTAAGAACTTATATAACAAAGTCGGTATTATACAGAAAAATCCATCTTGAAAGTCATTATAGAATCTGCTTCGGACTTCATCGATTGAAATTATTTCTTCCACGGCTTGCTCTTCTCATAAGTCTTTGCATATCTTCTTGATCCATTCGTACAAGTTCATTCTTCCTCCATTATTGAACTTGTGCATAACATTTTTTCATGTTGGGCATATAGATTGATCATGAATGGAATTCAAGAATTTCTTTATTTCATGAGGGACAGCTTCTATAAACCGTTCATGGGACAGTGAAGAATTTTTCTTTGTCCTGTGCAAGTGTTAACTTACTCCTTTTTACATAGTTATGTATATTGTTTGCAATTTTTTGGTTCCACCACTCTCTAATTTCTCCCTCACTCACCATTTATATATATATGATCATTTCATGTCCCAAGTCAGTACTATCAAAAACAAAACCAATGTTATAATATGTGGGATAGGGAGTTACCGATAGTACATCATCCAAAGCATATATAAAGATACATTACATACATTATCATATATAGATAAAGAGGGCAAAGGAAAGAAAGTAATGGGGACCAAAAGAACAAGTGTATTTATTATCGGAACAAGCCAATCATGTACAATGATAGAGTTACTATTATCCTAGATCACCGACCTATTATATAGATCAAGAAGTTAGTTACACCGCTACAACTGTTTAACTTCTTAGTCATTCGACATAACCGACCCAACTGAACTGATATGACTAATCTCAAGTTATTAGGGAGAACCTAGTCGACTAACCGACTAAGCTCCCCCAACACCCCCTGATTGGCCAAGAAACATTGTTTAGGGATTCAAAATAGCCCCGAGAGTTTGGGACCTTAAAAACCATAGAAAATTTCCAAGAAGATGGATAATCATTGTAACTCAGTGGAATACAATATCCACCTATATCACTGACCTAGTTCAAATGTTGGGAGAAACCCAAATGAATAATAAATCCATTATAGTGTTATACTCAAAAGGAAGGAATCTTCTCAGTGACAACAAACCAGTTTAGTTTCTAATGACTTTATGAGGCAAAGAAATGGGGAAATATTCAATTATGTTGTTCAAAATATTGTTAGTAAAGTCTAATTAGGGATTAATGACCAAAGGAAGTAACGTTAACCTCGTGGTTGTTTACCATAATGATCCAAATTATATGGAGAATGAAATGGAAGGAAAAATATGAATGGAAACACTCACATAGAATTATTGTAGAGAAGGTAGTGATACAATGAATCCAAGTCATATTAATTACTAAAATAGAAAAATAGTGTAAAATGAAAAGCAATACAAACTGGCTCGAATGGTGGTAGCTTATCTCTAAAGAGAGAGGTGCCAGCTATATTCATTCGCAATAAGACCATTGAAAGAAGTTGAAAATGTCCTTCTAACATATAGTGATAAACCATAATAGGAAAAACCGTAAATAAAAAAAAACCTAACCCTAAGAGATGAAGTGGAAAAAGGATTGTGGGCCTCTAGGAGTTTAGTTGATACACGAACTTCTCAGGATGGTAATTTCCACATACAAAATCCATTTGGGGCATACAATATCCCATTGGAAAGACATCAATGAGAAGAATAATTCCAATCAAGGGTTAGGAAATCCTTTGGAAATCCTAACATGTTGTAGGAAAAAACCCATTGTTTGGGGCCTAAAAATGCATCAAAAGCTTAAGAATTGAAAATTTGTAGGAACATTTCCAAGATGGAAAACAATTTTGAGTTTGTGGAAGAGGTGGGTGGCCATCAATATCCACTTTGATCAATCATCCCCTCTTATACATCATTGGCCCCATTGCATCAAGTTCATCCATCATATGTGGAAACGTGTAGTGAATTTAACTCTTGGTGAGCCACTTTCCTTAGTGAAGAAGTTGTACTACTTTGACAACATGATAGATTTGTATGTTTTGTTGGAGGGTGACCCTCATATAGGTTTCGATGGTTTATTCCATTGTAATTTTCCCAATACATTTAGGGTCAATTTTTTTGGGCGCCAAGTGCTCAACCACCTACGAGGTGTCCAATGGAGGTGGAAAATATGGTTGAAGTAGTTGCACATTAAATACTGTGTGTAAGAAAAAAAAGGGGGAATACTCAATTAAAATATTTTTACCGACAACCTTTGTGATGGTTTAAGGCCCATATCCAAGTGTTATAAGCGTCATGTGGGGGCTTATGATATGATATTTCTAAAAATGCAACCATAACTTATCACCAAACTAATACTTAGGTGTAACTAAATGCTAGCCATGTAGTTTGTTGTACTTGGAATTGACTTTCTATTGGGTATAATGAACCTATTGTTAGATGTGCTTGACACATTCAACAAATATTGTTATTCTATTTGCCTCACTATAAGCATGGGATTATCTTAGAGCGCAAATGCAATGGGTATAGCTAAGCCAATAGGGTCCCATGGCTAGAACCCATAGCACATCTAAAAAGGATTGTGGCCAATAGAGATGTGGAGGGCCCTATTGTAGTTATGTTGAAAATATGGAAGATTCTAATCCCATGTACACTGATGCTTGAAATTGTACATGCTTAGGGTATGGATAATAATTATGTTTACCACCTCTATTTTTCCATTTTTTCAAGGGTGGAAGGAAATTTCACGTCCTCAGTTTCCTTGGTTCCCTTCAAAGGTGATGGGAGACAACCTGATACATTTTTTTCCAACAATTCTCTATGTTTTTACACGCAACCGCAATGGCCTCCGATCTGCAATCCACAATCTACCTTGTCGCAACCCACAGTTGAAATTTGGAAGTCGGAACCTCAAATCATTGTCCCAAAAAAATTTACTCCTCCGACATCCGCAATCCGCAACCCACGTTGTGGAAGTCAGAAATCAGAAACCTCATTTCGTAATCCGGGAAAAACCACCTTCCAACTTCCGCAATCCGCAATGCGCTTTGTGGATGCAGAAAGTCGTAAATCCAACACGCCAACCCTGTGGAGATCGTCCTTCCGACTTCCGCAATCTCCAATCTAACTTGTGGATTTGGAAAGTCGGAATTCTAACCACGTAACTCCAAAGGTCGACCCCCAACCTCCACAATCCATAATATGCGTTGCAGATTCAGAAAGTCGGGAACACATACCCCTACACCTGCAACCTTCCTAGCCTGATAACTTCTTCATCCTTAGACCATTTTGGGAAAACCGATACCATTGGAAAGATCCTGGAGATATCTATGCACTGGTATAATCCCCTACTACATCTGAGGACTCTGAATTTGCAATTTTTCCAACTGAAGCATATCTCAAAATCCCTCAATGTTTCTTTACCTTTCTGCAAGGAGCTCTGCTTTCCCTCTGCCATGGCTTCTCCCTTCACCTGACCCATAGAGGGTCATGAAACAAAACAGGGGCTATTTAATTCCTTCCCCAAGTCTAGGTGATTCCATGTAGTCCATCTAAAAGTGTATGCAATACATAACAAAACACATATAATTATACTAAATCTAATAAATGCATCTACAACATGCAAGGTTAGCAGCACATTAATCTCAAGAAAATGGTAAAACAATCAAACATGCCTCTACCTCATACTCAGGATCGTACATAATCTTCCTACTATTCATTTTCATGTAATCATTAATTCAAATAACTTGAATATAACAAGTAGACATCAAATAGGGAATTAGAATCATTTAACACCACAAGGAGCACTTATCTTTAAATTGAAGTTTTCCAAGCAACTGGCTAAGTAAGAGAAACGTTCCACCCAACCATAGGTCTATGTCCAGCCTATACTCTTTCATCTGAGAGACCACCACCAATTTGGGTTGTGTATCCACTAAGGAGGGCTAAATAGGCTCTCTTCACAGACAAGGCTTCACACTAATTCTAAGCCAACATAGAGTTGGGTTTATCAAGCATGCAAGGGAAAATAGGGAGGATGATGCTAAGCCAATGAGCTCAACCACAGAGCTACGGGCATATAAAACCATTCAGAAGTCATGGCACCCACAATACCTACCACACCCAACACAAGGAAGGCCCCATTCCCTGTTGCACAGTCCTTCAGGATCCCTTCCCTCCAGTTCTCTTCAGGGTGGGCATAGAAAGGTCCAAATTGTTGTCTTCATAAGACTTTATCCTTCACTGGGTTTATCAAGAAGATCCAACCTCTGCCTTTCCTTCTTCTTAGTTATATTAGATGGGATCTTCTTAGGGTTATGACTGAAGCTCTGTCCCGCAACTCAGTTCTTCTGCTATCAGATCAAGGTCTTCTCACAGGTTTACTAAGCGTCTCATGCTCTGGAATTTACCCCAGGGTTTGGTCCATGGATTTCCCAACCGATTCTACTTCCCACGTCGGGTTTTTTTGTGCATTCTCAGCTCTGTAATTCGTGACTTACACAGAGTCACTATTCTTCTCCTTTCTTCTCTGCTCGGCTCTCTCTCTATTATGTTGAAACTTCTTGCGTTATTTACTAATGGAATGGGGATTCCCTGTTCAATTTCCTTTTTCCTTTCCATAGCTCCTTTTTGGTCCTTTCGCATTCCTCTGTCAACGTGGCCTTCTTCAGAATCGCGACCTTTCCTACTTCCCCACTATTGGCCTGTGTAACGCATGAAAGCTTATCCTTGTTGTTCCATGATCCCACAACCCCCTCACCTCTCCCTAGTGGACACACATGGCCCCCTCTTGTTAGTTGCTTCCATAGCCATTTTTTTTGTATTTTATTGCATTATTAAAATTTATATCATTTTTACAATTTCCATGGCTTAATGGCACATGGCTAACATAAATATCAAACACTTTCATTGTTAAATAAAATATGAGCATCCACTAGCGGTGCCTTGGCCTTGAGCTCCACGCTAGGGAAAACATACATCGCATGTATACATTACTTATATTAAAATCCAAAATATCATGAGGGTCAAAATGGGGGTATTACAATCCCCTCCCCCTTAGAACAAAACTGTCCTCGGTGTTCTCAAAACTGAACAAAAATGGAAATGCCTCTCTCATGGAATCCGCCAACTCCCATGTAGCCTCATCGGGAATAAGGTGCTTCCATAGCACCTTTACCTGTCTGATGGCTCGATTCTGGAGCAATGTGACCTTCCTGTTGAGGATGCGCATAGGCTCCACTTGGAAATATCCCTCGGGTTCCACCTGTATCACATTCCAATCAATCATGTGATTAGGATCATGTACATACTTATTAAGAAAAGAAACATGGAAAACATTATGAACTCTCATGTTAGCAGGAAATGAAATTCTATATGCAACTGGTCCTATCCTATCAAGGACTTCAAATGGCCCACAATATCTTGGTGCCATATTGACACAACTCCCCAACTTTAGGGAACTTTTCCTTGGTTTCACTCTTAAATAAACATAATACCCAATCTTAAATTCATCATGCACCCTTTTCAAATATGCATAACTCTTTTTCCTATCCTATGCTACCTTCAAATTGATGCAGGAGCATCGGGCCCTAGTAGAAATAGTCGAAGTTGATCGACATGAGAAGTCGGCCAGGGGGATTTCCAACGACCACTGGTGCAAAAGGAGATTGGTTGTCGCAATCCAATAGGTTGAGAAGAAGTTGTTGAGGTGCAGTCGACAAAAGGAAAAAGTTCTAGATCCTACACGTCGAAGGTTGACAGACGACGGGATTGCAACGAAGGCGTCGAGAGTCGACATGTTGTCGAACAGCGACACCGACGGGTTGAGGCGGAATCCAAGCGTCGAGGAAGGGGAAGACTGGCAGAGCCGTAGAAGCGAAGTGAAGCCGACCAATAAAGTCGAAGGATGAAAGAAGGAAGTATGGTTAAGGCCAGTGATGGGACTAACTACTGTAGCAGAGTCAGAGAAGCTCAGAAGTCAAGGCGAAGTACCTTGCAGTCGTTCGGGGTTTCTAAGGAAGTTAAGAGCAGTTAAGAAGGTGGTTGGGATCAAGACAGATGTCACCACAGGAAGAAGTTGTGCATCATAGCCAAAGGGCGCTTACAACTGCAGGTGTGCAATATCGATAGGATTCAGCGGAAAGAGGAAGAGTGTCTCGGGGAACGGACTAGACATCGGGATGAGCAGCAGAGCAGTAGCAGGGTATAATACCAGTGCGCAGGAATAGAGGAAGGGATCGCTCGTCACTCATGGCTCATTCGTTCTAGAATTCAGAATAATACTGGGAGTAGGAGAGGGTCACACACAGAGAGAACACACATTTACTTCTGTATATTGTATCAGGATAAGGCCGACTAGTTTAGTTGTTTAAACATATTTGCATTCTGCATTGTAATCGTTAACTTGATTGAAGTAATAGAATCCAGCTTCTGGCATCCTTTTTACACCAATTCTGTGTGAGAATCGTGTGTGTCGTGTGTATTGTTAAGAAAGAAGGTCTTGCCGACCAGCCTTGTGTTAGTTGGTATCAGATTCGGAAAGAGCTGGTAATATCAGAGCTGGAAGAGAACCGAGTGTCAAGTGCATAGAGTAGCTCCAGCTGCGGTTAGGTAGAGTTATGCACGAATTTTGAAAGTGAGTTTGCGATTGAAAGAGTGTGTGAAAATCAGTTCACATCCAAGAAATATTCAAGAAATTACACTGTCTCATAAGAAAAAATCTCACACAATTAGTCAAAGACACAAAAATTATGCACAAGAGTAGATTTCTGTATTAACTTCTCATGATAAAAATACATCATCCGACCATATGAAAGTAATAGGATGATTTTAAATAAAATTACATAAGTAATTAGAATGGATAAATATGCCAAAAGAATCATCTCTCCAACAGACTTGTTAAAAATGCCCATCCCCCCTAAGTGGCAGGTTGACTTTCCAAATCAGGCCAAAAGCTCACGAATTGCCTAATTTGTGATCTGAAGGTGAAGTATGGACAAAATCAATGCCAAATACGAATTTTTGATGGAAAATTCATTAGGGAAAGTCTTGGGTGCAAAAAATAGTTTCCTAGGTAGACTAGCTTTTCCCCCATAGGGAAAAAGCAGTAAAAAAGCTCTAAAACTCAAAAATGCACCTTTCTTCCTAAATATTATCCAAAATCAGTTAGGAAAGCGCCCAAGTGGCCTAGATGTCTTGTGGTTCACACCTTGGATTTATTATTATCCTCCCATGTTGCCTTGTGGCCCACACAAGGCAATTTCCTAGTCTATTACATAGAATTAACCATAAAAGACTAATTAATGCATCTAATGTAAATAAATGACATGGTAGGAAGACTTAAATATTCCAATACCCCCTCTTAAGTCTGACTTAAATGATCTAAATATCAGAAAATGAAATACTAAGGGCCCAGTAACAAGACTTGGTCACCCCATACAATACTGTCGGTCCACAAAAACAAGGATAGAAGGAAAACCTCATGGGAAAAACCTCCCCTCAAAACATCGACATATCAAAATTGAAGTTTCCGGTCAACCATTCACTCCACCACATGTTCAACCATCCCAAGCAGTGATCTAAGATAGATAAATGTCTTCTCTGTGAAATCCTTGGTGAAGATATCTGTAGTTTGCTCACCTGTGGGGAAATACTACAAATCTATGATCTGATCATGCACTAGAACTATGATGTAGTGCATATGAATCTCTATGTGCTTGGTCCTATGCCTCTATATTGGATCACATGAAACTCTAATGGAACTCTAGTTTTCACAATAAATGACAGTAGGAGTACTGAAAGAAATCTCAAACTCTTACAAAATCCCCTGCAACCAAACACATTGTGTAGCAGCATTCACTACTCCTCTGTACTCTGCCTCCGCTGAAGATAGTGCTATGGCATTATATTTCTTGTTGGACCAGTAAACAGGGCCACCTCCAAGCATGAATACAAATCCCGATGTGGATTTCCTATCAAGGCTATCACCAGCCCAATCTGAATCTATGAAGCCCAAGAGATCTAGGTTTGAATCTGCAGCATAGTGAATCCCATCATTCTTTGTGCCCTGCACATAATGAAGGATTATTTTTTCATCCCTCCAATGCAGCTCATGTGGCTGATCCATGTATCTTGATGCCACACTCACAGCATAAGCAAGATCTGGTCGAGTGTGTGTCAAGTAGAGCAAGCTGCCAATCAACTGTCTATATACCATCTACATCTTCTAGTCTAACTCCAGAAAGGAATGGAGTCTTAGAAGGATTGCAATCAACCATCTTAAAATTATTTAACAGATCATAATCATACTTTGACTGACATACCTTGGTTCCTTCTTTTGTTTGAGAAATCTCAAGCCCCAAAAATTGCTTAAGAATTCCCAAGTCACTCATGGAGAATGCTTGGTGCATTGCGGTTTTCAATGATGCTATTTGTTCAGTGCTATCACCTGTGATCAACAAATCATCAACATACAGCACTATTAACATTATAAAACCATCAGCAAGCTTCATATAGACATTTAAGTCATATTTACACCGAGCATAAGATTGTGACAGCAGGAAACTGTCCATCTTTTCATACCAATCCCTGGGGTCTTGCTTAAGTCCATACAAATATTTTATCAATGAATATTTTCTATCGTGCATTCATAATTTTATTAAGGTGATATGACAAGTCTAAAATCAAGATTGTACTAACCGTAATAACATGAAGACAAACATACCATAAACTTAATCATGAACAAATCTCAAAACATACCTCAATGAGTCATCCCTGTCGAGATCGCTTGTAATCTTCTTATGTAAGGCCGTAGCCTCATCTCTCTCTGAAACAGGAACTTCTTCACTTATGCAGGTGATCAATCCATCTTCTTCTAGGATTAACCCAATCCACTTGATTTGCAAGAACTGGACCTGGAGATGGATATGGGTTTGTCAGAGAAACCTCAAAAATTCATACTTTGAATTTCAAACTTCCGAAAGGATAGAAATATGCGCCTTGATGAGCTGATCAAGCTGGTATATTCAGAATTTAAAAACTGCAAAGTTTCACTCCTCAATTTTTCCTTTGAAACTTCTGGATTCACTAGACGTGACCCTGAACTGGGGTTTGATGAAGCACACTCTTCTTCCCAATCAAAAGGCTTGATCCAAAGCTCTAAGCTTCTAATTTTATGAGGAGCTTCCAGCCATGGTCACAAATTTCAAAAATTCCCATTTTTGCAGAAGCCCTAATTTTCCACTTTTCTGATCAAAGTCCCGAACTAGGGTCTGATCAAGCCCGGCCTTCTGCCCAACCAAAAATTCTGATCTTGGTCTCTAAATTTCGATTTTGATGAGTAGCATCCAGCCGTGGTCTCTGATTACAAAAATTCCAACATTCTCCGAAGCCCTAAATTCCGGAAGCCATGAATGAAGGTACTCAAAAATAATTATGTTTTGACAGAAATATGTACCTGATTTTTTCTGGTGTACCTCTGAACTTTTCGATCCACAGGGTCTGAAAAAGTTTTCTGAGATAGCCCGACCTGTTATATTTCCATCCTGACAGGTTTGAGCTCAATTGGATTCTCTGAGAGAGAGTTATGCCAAGTGTCGTAACGTGACCTGTTTATGGGATAATACAGGAGAGCGAACTTGTAAGGCGTGCCACGTGTCATTGTTTCAACTTCGGCCTCTGAAAAATTTTCTTGCGATATCCCGACCTGTTATCTTTCCATCTTGACAGGTCTGACCTCAATTGGATTCTCTGAGAGAGAGTTATTCCAACTGTCGCAACGTGACCTGTTTATGGGATAATACAGGAGAGAGAACTTGTACGGCGTGCCACATGTCACTGGTTCATCTTCGGCATCTGAAAAAATTTTATGAGATAGTACATTCTGTGTACTACCTGTTAATTTTTACGAAATTTCATTTGGATCTTCCTAGCCCAAGTTATGACCTTTTTCCCAATGTCACCTGATTTTGACTCAGATCTAGAAGAGGCAGAAACCCTATATTGTACAGATCATAAATGACAAAGTACAACGAATTAGAGGTTTTCCTTTGGATACAAGGTACATGGGGATTTAATCTTAGACCTGTAAAGGTTTCAGATCCGAAAACTTCGCCAAAACGGATTTATAGCGAAAGTGCTACGATGACTGGTTTTTGCTATATCAAGCCCTAGCATCGTAAGTGCAACAAGTGTCATACATGCCATATCATGCCTTCTTTTAGGCTAGCTCTGATACAATGTTAAATTTTCAGAATTTACTTCAATATGATCTAGGATCTTAACTGATAGAACAACATGTACAGCAAATCTACAGCATATCATTCATGGACACAATAATGCAAGCACGGAAGAGACACCGAGTTTACTTGGGGAAAACCATAAAGGTGAAAAACCCCAATAACTTCCTCAGAGATAGATAGAGCAATGATACAACCAGAATACAAGAGATAGTATTCTCCTAGCAGCAAAGCCTCCTCCTCCACAAGTGCGCCACTCTCCACAGTGTGAGTGAGAGAATATAATGTGTAAAATGAGAGAGACACACTCTCTATTTATACACTAACTTGACTTGACCTTTACTCAACTAGGTCGGCCTCAACTTAACCACTTAACATAATGCTGACTAGGCCGAACCCCACTAGGGTGGTCTAATAACCCTTTGACCCACATGGCCGACCCCCAAAAGGATGGTCTAATAACCCTTTGACCCACATGACTTATACAGGGTCGACCCCAACAAGGTGGTCTAATAACCCATCAAGTATAAGTTACGACACTTACAATATAAATGACGACACTTCCGTATAGAGGAATAATAACATCTCTATAGGAATACAATATTCATATATGTGAAATACATTCCGAAGTTACATATACATCAACACTAGTCCTTTCTCATTCCTCTGTCAACGTGGCCTTCTCCAGAATCGTGACCTTGCATCCTTCCCCATTGTTGTCTTGTGTAATGCATGAAAGTTGATCCTTAATGTTCCATGATCCCACAACCCCCTCACATATCCCTAGTGGATACACATGGCCCCATCTTGTTGTTTGCTTCCATAGCAAATTGTTTTTGTATTTTATTGCATTATTAAAATTTATATCATTTTTACAATTTCCATGGCTTAATGGCACATGGCTAACATAAATATCAAACACTTACCTTGTTAAATAAAATCTGAGCCTCCACTAGCAAGGCCTTGGCCTTGAGTTCCATGCTAGTGAAAACATACATCACATGTATACATTATTTATATTAAAATCCAAAATATCATGAGGGTCAAAATGGGGGTATTTCAAGAAATCCATTTGGTCAACTTGGTGTCCATCAAAGACCACAGGCTAAACCAATAAGTATTAAGGACCCTACTATCCCAATCTTAAATAACGATCTATTGTAGGCTAAAATGAACCCAAACATGCTCAAATAAGATCTTAGCAATGGCTTATGTTGTGATACTCTTCTTTTAGCATGCCAAAATGGTCATCTTAGAGAATTAATCAACAACCACAAAGATACATTTGTTTCCACCCTTGGTGCATGGAAGACCTGACATATAACCCATGGAGACAAATTCCCAAGGATTTTCTGGGATATGTACAGGAGTGTACATCCATTTCTTCTTAATGGTATTTTCAACAATAGTTTAGTAGCGCATGATCCGATATACTTATGGGCATCATATCAAATTTTTGGCCAACATAAATGCTTCTATAGTACTGCTACTTTCTTCTCCATACCAAAGTGCCCCACCATCCAACTATAATGTGCCTCCCAAATTATCTTCTCACGCTTGCTTTAAGAAACACAAACATGGCACAGAATAACACCTTGGAGGTGAAAGTATAGAATGTGTTCACAAGTTCCCAATATCTTATATGTATCAACAAAGTTAGGTTCATCACCATACAATTGGGGCCACTTGGAGGTCTCGTTCACACAAGTGTTAAGAACTATGGTTAGTGCCACAATCATAGGCTAATTGAGGTAGTATACAACTTGGTTTATGTTTCCCTTATTGTACTTAATGTTTAAGTGGAATTATTGCAAGTACATGGACCACAGTCTAGTGGTTCTCAATTTTTAACTTTATTTGCATCGAAATGAATTGTAGGGGATTATGATAAATGTGGATGATCATTTTCTTTCCCAAAATACAATGTTTCCATTGTCAACATGCATCACACATGCCTACATAATGGAGTACATCTCCTTGTCATAAGTGGGATACCTATGAACAACATCAGATATTGTGTCACTATGATAGGAAATTGGAAGTCAATTTTGAGTGAGGATTGCACATATAGCATAGTCAAAGGCATATGTCTCAATCTCGAAACAATGTTCTAGGTCTAGTGAAATGAGGATTGGCATTTAGTAGAGGGATCGGTTTGTATCATTTAATACTTTCTATTGTGACTAAAATAAAGTAAACTTGGATTTGGATACATCCTTGGTCACTTGGATTAAGGGCCAAGTGATATGGGAGAATCCCAACGCAAACCTATAGTGGAAGTTGGTAAGGCCAAGAAACTATGAAGCTCTATTATAGTTGTCAAGGATGGTCAATAGTGAATGACTTGGATCTTGGTTGGGTCCACATGAACCTCGTGTTCATCCAAAATGTATCCAATATACTTAATTATTTTCATGTTGAATGATCATTTCTCCATATTTACATATAACTTGTAATGTCATAGAGTGCTCATGATTTGTTGAATGTGGTGAAAATGTTCTACCCAAGTTCTACTGGAGATGAGGATGTCATCCAAATATATGACCACAAAATAGTTCATGAATGGGCACAAGATATCATATATCATCCTCATTAATTGTGTCATAGAGTCAATCAAGACAAAAGGCACGACAAACTAGTCAGAAAGGCCTTCTTTAAACTTGAAGTTTGTCTTCCATACATGGGTTTGTTTAGTTAGACCTAGTGGTATATTGAGTTCAAATCAATATTAATAAATAATTTACTTGAAACCCTTAAGTTGACTAAGAAGATCATCAATATGGAGGATTAGCTATCGATTCTTGGTAGTGATTTTGTTTAGGGATCTTTAATAAAAAAAGATTTACCATGTCCTATCCTTCTTTTACAACAACACAATTGCGCTCCCACAAGGTGAGGAGATTGGTCGAATATATCCCATTTGGATGAGCTCTTGAATTTGGCATTTAATTTCCTCATCTTATAAAAGAGAGTGTTTATATATTGGACCATTTGGTAAAAGAGCATCAAGTTTCAAATCAACTAAATTTTGACTTGGAAATGTAGAGGCACCCCTATAGGTGAAGAAAATATATCTAAATATTTATCTACAATCTTGTCCACTTACTTCTGATGTGTATTAAGGCCTTGTGCTAAGTTTATGGTAGTTGAAGTGACATTCCATTCACTTTCTTATGAAAAAATGAAGAGGAAAAAATTCTCAGTCCGATATATTACCTTCTAGAATCACTTTTCCAAGACGAAGGAAACTCTAGTGGTTAGAACTAACTCTAGTAATATATAGAGTTGGCCTCTCAAAGTGAAAAAAAAATTATCGAGCTTGGACTCATAAATATCATAATTTTTCTCTGATAGAGTTGTCCTAAAAGAACATCACAAACTTCAAGTGGGGCATCATTACGTAGTGCCTCATCTTTGAAAGGATTGATGTTGTAGGACATGCAACATTGTTGACTGGTGTGGATTTATTGTCCCTTTCTCAACCAACCAATGGTGTATTGTTGAGGGAGTGGCATTGTCAATAGCTTCAATATCTTGATGGCATTGACTGATATTAGATTATTCCAGCTATTTTTATCAATAATGAAATGTAATGGAGTGATCCCCTTCACACACATTTGTGAATGGAAGAGTCTCTTCCCTTACTCAATCTCTTCCGCCTCTTCTAGTTGGATCTTTGCACTTGTGATGGTAGCATTTGGTTCTATATCAATGATTTTTTTTTGTTTTATCTTTCTCTGAATCAAAGTATCCGTTAAAGTTTGACTATGAATCTTTCAACTTAGACAACAATTTTTTTTCAAGTGATATTCATCAATGTTGTGTCAAGAGATTTTATGGAACTCACACCACTTTACAATGTATTTCTCCCATTAACCTTATTTACTTGTGGCTTGGACTAGTTTTCTTGAGGTTGGACATGCTTGATCTATCTTTTGTTCTATGATTTAGGGTCACCTTTACCATTCTTCTTCTATGGCGTATTTGCAGACCCAAACCCCTGCTTATTTTTATAATTAAATTTCTTCTAGATTTTGATCACATCTTGATAAGTGGCTCTCAATGAGGTGATGTCCAAGAAATCAATATTTTTTTATGTACCTCTGTACACCACTAAGGTACTTAAAATCTAGGTGTCATTTGGAGTCTCTAATACCCTAATTTGACTACAAGGTATGGAAGATATTGGTGTACTTTGACACCATCTATTCTCTATTCTAACATAGAGTTGTCAATCTCATTTATAGTCATCATAGTTTATAACAAGGTAGAATTCCTCCTTAATGTCATCAACAAAATCTACTCAAGTAAAAATGACTCTATGGAACCTAAAATACTAAATAACATGGCGTTTTCACATATATGGTTTGTGCTAAATGAACATCACAAATTGCAAGTGGGAAAAAATCACATAGCTCCTTATCTTTGAAGGGATCGATGTCATAGGACAGGAATCATAGCTAACTAACATGGATCCCTTGTCCCTGTTGAACCAACCAATTGTGTATGGTTGGTGTTGTGGCATTATAAGTAGATTCAGTCTCTTGATGACCTCAATCGAGATCAGGTTCTTTTGTTTATTCCTATGCACAATGAAATGTAGTAGAGTCCCTTTCATCCACATTTGTGAATGGAAGAGGCTCTCCCCTTACTTGAGCTCTTTTGGGTGGATATTTGTGGTTGCAATGGTAGCATTGGGTTCTGCATCAATGATCTATTTTCCCTTATCTTGCTCTAAATCAAAATATGAGCTAGAGGCTGACTCTAAGTCTTTCAATCCATACAACAATGCTTTTTTTCTAGCAACATCCATTAATGTTGTGTCAAGGGATTTTGTGGAACTTACACCACTTTCTAGTGTCCTTCTTTGACTTCCCATTACCCGTCTTTCCATGTGGCTTGGACTTGTGAAATCTCAAGCACAGCAAATCTATGGAACAAACACAACAATTACTAGATATGCATGCAATAATATGTGAAAACTGTGCAAAAGACTTGCAGTAGTGCTCTATTGATTTACTTAGAAGTAGAATACAATACAATAATGTCACAATGACTGAAAAATTTGAATTAACCAAGGAGGTCATTCGAATAGCCTACATGGTGTAGTCGGTCTGCATTAGGATTCCTCATCATCATATCAGTGGTAGTGTCATCAATGCACAAGTAACGGTCAACCAGGTGTCAAACTGAGTCTAACTGAATGTAGGTAGGTGTAACTGATGCATGGAGCACTAATGTATTGAAGGAGAATCCAATGGGGGCACATGAGGAGCTTTCAGTAGTCAGAATAGTCAAACTAGTCTCTCTGGATGTCCATCGGAGTGTTTCAATCAGTCAACTAGTCAATCTGTCCTCAAATCAAGGAACAGATCCACAAATCATGCAACTAATTGAGTGTGTCACTGGTGGTAGGTAAGAGAGGGTGCACTTTGTATCAGGAGATGAAAACAAGGCGCATCATGGACTAGGAGGGATAGAACTGAGTAGAAACAAGCCCCAGGGGCTAGTAAACTAGGGACTATGTGCTGGGAGACTACCATACTGATGACTGGGATGCATGCAAAATGCAGACTGAATGAAAAATGCATGCAAACATAAAGATGATGGTGAGAATATCCTAACAGGACTGGCTATATTGAGGTTTTCTATCATTGTCTAACCTTTGTTCTATGACTTAGGGGCACATTTACTATGCTTCTTAAACCCAAATTCCTACTTATTTTTCTACATAAATGTATTCTCTATTTTGATAGCATATCAATAAGCGACTCGTGTTGAGGATATGTCCAACAACTACATATTTATTTGGATGTACCTATATATTCCACCACGGTACTTCAAAACAAGGTGTCTCTTAGAGTCTAAGATACCTAACTTTGAGTGAAATACATGGAATATATTCATGTACTTCAACACCATATGGTCTTTCTCCCAACGCAAAGTTGTCCATCTTATGTACTGGTCACCATCATTTCCAATAGGGTAGAATTATTCCTTAAGGGAATCAACAAATGTTTACTGAGTGAGTTTTTCCCTAAGTTGTGTAGAATGGCCTCTAGCATGTCTCTCTCAATAACTTTAAAAGCAACTCTGACATGGTATAGAGATTTAAGGGCTACGAAGGTGATCTTTTCAATGTCATAAAAAATTGAATAGAGTGAAACTCTCTGACAGATTTAGCCAACCATTTTTCCAAAGCATCTACATCTATCTTGCCTTCAAATAAAGAAGTATCAAAGTTACCATTTATTTCTTGAAGGGCGACACACCTTTGAAATGGTTGTTTGTTGAAGGTGTCTCAATCGTTGAAGGATCTAGGTGAAATTATCCAGCATCTCGTTCCTCTATCGCATAAGGGCTTGCTCGAGCAACAATTTGATAGGATCTCATGTTCTGTCATTTCTCTTTTCATCCACCATGGGACAATACTTAGGTTGATGATATTGATCTTCCCCAAGAGTATTTAGTTATAGAATCAACTCCCTATACCTTGGCATATACCTTGACCTCGTTGAAGACATGCCCAAGAAACAACATGCATCACCCATATCGAAAGCCCGAGCTGGTAAGGTAATTATAAATTTAAATAGCCAAATACTACAATTATGTATTTGTAATAGAAACAATTATAATTTATTTATTAATAAAATATAGTTGATTGCAAAAAAGAGTTAAAATTAAAACTTCACCCCACCATGGAGGGTCCTCATAAAAGTAAAACTTCACCACACCATGGAGGGTCCTCATAAAAGTAAAACTTCATAAATGGAGGGTCTTTGTGAGAGTAAAACTTATTCACTCTTTGAAGTACCTACTTGTTTCCAAATTAGTCAAACTAATTAAATTGTATAACCTGATCGAATTATTTCACCATTTCACCAATTTGGAAATATTTAAATGGATATAAGTAAAGATAAACTTTTATAAAAAAATGTCGAGAGGGTTCTTCTTGGTTATTAAAAAAAAATTTCCACATGTTTTGACTTTTTAACATATATCTTTATATGTTAGATACTTCTTTATACCTTTAAAAAAAATTATTGCACCGAGTGAAACGAGGTGCTCTACAGCCCAGTATGGGGGAGATGTTGTAACGTGTATGTGTAGCGTTACATGTGTGATGTAGCATTACATCTAATAGTAGAAAGTAATAAATTATATTATGTCGGCCATTAATAAATTCATGTCGGCTCATAAAATAAAAAAAAATTAATGAAAGTATTTAAAAAAAATCCATGTTGGCTCATAAAATAAAATATTATGTAAAGTATTTAAAAAATCGATGTTCGTTTATAAAATAAATACTTAAAACTTAAACCAGGGTCTATCAATCAAGAGATATCAAATTTCTTGAGTTTAAATTTAAAAAAGAAAACACCTCAAGAAATTGGATCCCTCTCAGTGCTTGATAGATACAGATTTAAGATGGATCTATGCTGGTTACAAATTTAAAAATAATTACTTTTTTATTATAATTTAAATTTTATATATAATGATATAAGATTTCCAAAATTGGCAATGCCATTAAAACAAAACAAAAGTATGTAATGGATAGAAACTTTGATCCAGTTTATATATTAAACTAATTTTGATTTTTTAGTTAATATTGAATGATATATTGATTTTTTATTATTTAAAATTTATTTTTATATAAATGATGAATACTTATTACATTTGAATTGTGCAATCTCAACAATTTATATAACTTAGATCTAAAATTGAATTAAAATCAAACAAAACTAATAAAAAAGGGACATTTTCCATAATTGGATGTGTCAATCACTTTCTCAAAATGTAAACTCTAAAATCCATTATTTTAATTACATTCATGAAATAATATACATCTTTCATCTTGAAAATCCTAGTAGTTGGTATCATGATCCTTAACATTTTTATAAAGGTGGATGGTGTTGAGAACATCAACCATTGGCACATTGAATATGCAAAGAGCAACAATAGACAAGAGCCTCGGAATGAAGGAATGTTTTGGCAGATTGAAGGAATATTTAGGGGGGGATTCGATCAGGGGTGGATTGAGCTTCTGAATCAATAAGCAACTCAGAGCCAAAATAGCTAAAAGGAGGCGGAATTTTGAGTAAAACAATGGCGGCTGGATTTCCTCTGGGTTGACATAGTTTTGGTGGTTTTCCTTAGGAATTGGGTGAAATAATTTAAAAACATTTAAAGTGAACATAGTTCTAGGTTAGGGTGGTTCGGAAAGTGACAGAGACTAATTATCATATGAATGGTGGGAGAAGGAGAGGATTTTAAAATATGATAAGGAATATATGGACATGTTCTAGGCCTGTGCCGCAAATGGTCAACCCGAAAAAGACATGGGGGTGATTTTGAATACTAAAATAATGAAAGATGTCGGACCACCATTTATACAAACCTCAAACTGGTTAGCTTCAAGGGTTTTGGAATAAGGTTCCACTAAACCCTCGCAAGAAAACACTATGAAGACAAACCCTAATACTTTTCCTCAGTCAAAAGTCCCTAAGAGGGTTTACAAAGGATCTGGAACTATCAAAAAATATGGTAAGTGGAAAATGAGACAGAAGGGCTGCAACATGGTACTGGAATGAGATGTCGGATTAGAGGGTGTTTTTTCCCTATCCCTAAAATCTCTAGTTGGTAAATTTAGTTACAAATAAATGAACCCACATGTTATTTCACAATGGGTCTGATCGAAATGGGTATTGTTTATAGGGTATAGACCTTCTATATCAATCCTACCAAAGGGGTGGTAGAGGTTTGTATTCAGAAAGGAAGAACACATTACTTTGATCTTGTAAAAAACATTGTTACGAGGTGATGTGATCCTAATGCTTAAATGCTAGCACTCTGCATTCAACCCTGATATAGAAAGGGTAAGATTAAGACATATATGGGTCCATCTTCCAGGTTTCCCATTAGCTATGTGGAATAGAGAAGTGTTTGAAGCAGTAGCTAATCACTTGGGCAGATTCCTCTTCATTGGTGAATATATCATGTTTGGTATTGACAAAACGGTGTGTCGCATGATGGTGTAAATTGATATGTCGAAAGGAATTATGGAGAAAATTTAAATTGAAAGGACGGGAAAATATATATTCCCAAACCCTAGATTATTGGGGTATAGCCTTTAGATATTCAAGATGAAAAGAAGTGGGTCATTTATGGAGACAATGCTCTTCTGTTAGCTCAAGTTCAGAATGTGAAGATTCCTCTGAAGACATCCAAGCATGGTCTTCAAAAAGAATATTCATCTCAAAAAGTGACACAAGCGAGGAAGGCCCCAGCTAGACTCCTCCTTTAGATTACAACATGGAGGCCAACCTTTACTCTTCGAATATTGTGGGTAAGCTACGGGACCTTGAACTTGCTTTTGTTGCTTCTTTAATAGATGCCGAAATTGATTTCATTGCCTCTTTAGGAAGTAAAGGAAATTCTATGGGGGGATATATTGTCAGTGGGGGTCTATTTTCTTACCATGGTATAAATCTTCAAAATCCATAGATAGTATCAAATGGGGTGTTGGATATTCTGGATAGGTGGGGATTTACATAATCATTCAAACAGCTAGATGTTGGAAAATACTATATACCACCCCTCTGAAATCATAGTGCTCCCTAACAATGTTAACGATATGAGAAAAACAGTGAATCCTCTATATACTCCAAATATGGTTGTTGGGGATTCGCCGAATGATCTTGGTGGTAAAAAAACCTTTGGAAAAAATTCCATGGGTTTCATAGTTGACACTACTGGAGGTAGGGATGTAACAGAGGTCTTGGAGGGTTTGCTACAAATACCATCATACTGTGATATTGTCCAAAAAAACCTCTTACTACATACATTGGAAATATCCCATCTAAGAAAATTACTATAGAGGACAAGCATAATAAAATAGTCCATAAAACCCCTAACATCATGGCTGCAAAATGGGTTAGACGTGAAGGTATTTCACAACATTTGTCACCAGTCAAAACTAGAAGTGCAAGAAAAGGGAAATCAAAAATATCTGGGGAAATTAATAATGATGCTTATCCTATCGAAAGATTCAGTAAGCCTTCCTTCTTCTAATAAAAGGGCCCTTAGAGATTTAAAATCTCTATCTAGGGTTAAAAAATGATATTTATGTCTTTAAATATCATAGGGGTAGGGGGGCTCCATAAAAAACTTGCCCTCAAGAGAATTATCTAAAAATGGAATCTGGATCTAATATTTCTTCAAGAAACAATAGTCACAGCTGAAAAAGCTAGATGCTTTTTTCAAAAAATTAAACAAGATTGGGCCATTTGCTGAACTAATGCATAAGGTCAATATGGTGGTTTATTGTCTGCTTGGAATCCTAGGTCTCTAAATTTATCAACATTCGGTATTTTCACATGGGGATTGTTCCTAGAGGTAATATTATTGGTTACTCATGAGAAGTAAACCTAATCAATTGCTGCGGTCTTTATATTAATAGGAAATATTTTTTGGATTTGGTATATGATGAGGGTTTTTTATAGTTTCCAAACTTGATACTAGATGGGGACTTAAATCTTATAGTATCAAAAGTAGAAACTTGGGTACATAATGCAATACTGGACAATCTTAGCAATTATTTCCAGGACTTATTCTCTTCGGTAGGTCTGAATGATATTGAGCAAGTCCCTTTAAGTTCTACCTGGAGAAATGGAAAGTATGGTTCTAAAGGTGTTGCTAAAAGACTAGATATACTTTTGTTGGGGGATCAAATATTGGAATCACTACACAGATATAGATCATGGGTGGAACATGCATCCATCTCTGACCACCATCCAATTTGCTTAGTAATGCAATTTGAAGGTATAAAGAATCCATATCCATATAAATTCAAACGCACGTGGTTAAAAGATGAGGAATTCAAATCTTTGGTCAGGAAGGAATGGAAAAACTTTGAGACCGATCTGTATGCAACACCTTCTCATATACTGGTTCAAAATTAAGAACACTGAAAAAGGCACGAAAAAGGTGGTAACAAAATGGGAGAGGTACAGGAAAAACTCCCAAAAATCAGACCTAATCATAATAGAATCTCAAATTGAGGAAATTTACAAGTCTAACATGAATGGCCCTCTTACAAATCATTCCAAAGAAACTCTATAGAACCTGGAAGAAAGTAGAATGAAAATTCTCAACATGGAAGAAGAGACATGGTTTCTCAAAAAGCAGGGAAATATGGATATCATTAGGTGACCAAAACAATAAAAAATTTCATAAATATGTTGACTGTAGAAGAGTAAATAAATCCATTTGGTCTCTTAAGAATGAGGATGGCAAGTGGATTGGTGATAATGATGCACTATAGAAGGAATTTGTCAGATACTATCAAAATTATTATCAATATATGGGACGTCATCTAGTTATTTATTAGATTAAAGTAATAAAAGAATATCCACAATTCTTCTTGTTGAAATTTTGTTGTCATTGATGTCAACTAATGTAAAAAAGGAATATGTATCCTTGTGCCAGTTTGAAGAAGTATATGAAATCCACTTTGAATAAGTATATGTAAGTAAGTTTGAAAAAATACATGGAATCCAGTATGAAGAAGTATATCCAAAAGTGCATCGAGTCTGAAGAAATGTGGTATAGGTGCAGGTCTCAAGCCCACCCAAGTCATACTCCTTCAAGGTAAAATACAAAGAGTTGGTTTGACAAAATTTCAGGAATGCGTAAGCAAGCAAAAGATTTGGTTGGACAAAAGTTCGGAAATGCACAAGCAAGCCAAAGAGTTGGTTGGACAAAATTTTAGGAGTGTGCAAGCAAGCCAAAGAGTTGATTGGACAAAGTTTGGGAGTACGCAAGCAAGACATAGAGTTGCCTGGACAAGGTTCGGGAGTGCGCAAGCAATTTGGAACAAGAAACAATTGAACAAGGAAGCATGTACCGAAAGCACTCAAGTTTGACCAATTGGAAGAGGCACTCAGTTGTTGAAGAATGCACAAGTACCAAAAGGGGGAAAGGGCACAAGTACCACTAGCCAAAGGACCAAGTATGTGCAAGACCCACAAAGAGATGACAACTCAATAGTGCAGAACATGACAAGTGGTCGAAGCGTGAAATAGTGGAACCGTGAAGCAAGGAAGAAGGGACACTACGACCAACTTGAGGACATAACCAACCATGCAAAACAAGTATAAATAAGAAGCCCAGTTGGTGAATTAAGTAAGCTTGTAAGAGGAACGCTGGAAGATACAGATTTATCAGGCTTATAATTTTCGGGGCATCAAGGGTTCATGGAACCAGAACAATATGATATAGCTGAAGAGTCGAGTGCACACAAGCAAGGGATTGGAATAGTTGAAGGTGCACATAATGATGCAGTGAGTCTGTGACAGTTGCGCGAAGACAAAAATAGAGAAATAAAAAAGATGTGCAAGTACATGAGGACTGAATGACAGTGTCGCAGAAAGTCATAAATGTTATAAGACATAAGCATAGTGACAAATCTAAAGTATATCTTGTGATGTGTGAAGTGAAGATGTTTATCAGATGCACGAAGACTGAGTTGATGTGTGCAAAGTAGGGAATTCCATCAAATGCACAAAGACGAAGTTACAACACAATCAAGGATGCATGTCATGATGAGGATGATCTGAGACAAGTGTGCTAAAAAGGAAGGACATATCATAGATGATCCATAGTTTGTCACATATGATCTAAATATTGTTGCACCCATGCAGAACAGACATATCTTAGAAGGTGCGTATTTCCATCTGATACTGATACGAGAAGTCAGAACAACAGTTTATCATTTGATGCGCAGTATCAGTTGAGATTGTAGATGCGCAATATGGAATATTGAACCTTGGCGCATACTACAAAATTTGATAAAGAAGCACACAAATAATGAAGTGTGATTTCAATTGAAGTGATGAGTTGAGTGTGAATTCAAGTTGTGTATGAAGCACAGTAACAAAAATATCACAACATACAAAAGGTGCGCACAATAGAATGAACAACAAAAGATCTGAAGTGTGCCCGGATCAGAAGTACAACAAAGCAATATCTTATTTTTATATATCAAGGCATCAGGACGGGGAAAGGAGCAGGGGGTCGGTGCCTCCTTCCAGTTGGAACTGGTAAATCAGGAAGTTGGTGCTTCCTTCAGGTCGGTTCCCGTAAAACTAGGGGGTCGGTGCCTCCTTCCAATCGGTGCTGGAGAACTTAGGAATTTGGTGCTTCCTTGAATGTAATATTTATATTATAAGAGACCATTCTGTAGTTTTCTCTTGTTTGGGTTTCCACGTAAAAATTCTATGTATTCTATGTTTTGCGCATGTGTGGATTAATGTTTTATTTATGATGGATGAATAACTAAAGTTCAAAGAAGTTAAAAACTGTTCATAACTGCATTAATACTGATTCACCCCCCCCCCTCTCAGTATTAAATAGATTCCAACACTTCTCGGATCAAGAAGGGGAAGAAGTAATCAAACCAGTATCATTGGATGAGATACAAAGGGTCCTAAAAGGATTTGAAAAATAAAAAATCCCAGGTCCAGATAGGTGGACCATGGGGCTTTTCCTCTAATTCTTTGATATCATGGGAGCTTACATACTTGCTATGGTCAAAGAATCAAGAACTTTAGGTAAGGTAAGGTTTCCATGAACTCCACCTTTGTTGCATTAATTCCAAAATCCTCCAATCCATCAACTTTTGATGATTATGGGCCAATATATTTGTGTAACTTAATTTATAAAATCATTGCAAAGATAATTGAAAAAAAAATCAAACCAGTCTTGTCAAGAAACAAGTCTATGGAACAATTCATATTTTTAGAAAATAGGAAGATATTGGATGCTTTAGGAGTGGCCCACGAAGCTTTTCATAGCATAAAATTCAAGAATATAAATGGCCTTATCCTTCAACTATATCTGTATAGAGCATATGACAAGGTGAATTGGGGGTTCCTAAGAATGACACTCCTACAGATTGAGTCTTCCATGGAATGCAATTAAATGGACAATGGCATGTGTTGCTTTGGTAAACTATGCCATTATGATAAATGGGAATCCAACAGACTTCATCACAAGTTCTATAGGTATTAGGCAAGGCTATCCACTATCTCCATTACTTTTCCTAATCATTATTGAAGGATTGAGCAAACTGATACGCAAGGCAAAGGAACTAATAGTATAAAAGATATAAATATCACATCCAAGATAGAAATCACACACTTAATATTCGTCGACAATGTGATGCTTTTTGGTGTTGGGAGATATGGCGAATGGTATTATATCAGAGATATTCTAAATCTATTTTGTAAGTCATCATGTATGGTAATAAATGCCTCTAAATCAATGATTTTAAAGCATAATATAGGAGATTATCACCTGGAAGAAACATTACAACTCATGCCATACAAAGTATCGGATCTAGTAGATGGAACAAAATATCTAGGATAATTTATAAAACCAAATGGATACCAAGTTGCAGATTGGCAATGGCTTTTGAAGTGGTTTCACAAGCAGATTCATCATTGGTGCTGGTAATGGATTTCCATTGGTGGAAGGCTTAATTTAGCAAAATCTGTCTTGGAAAACTTATCAGTATATTGGTTGTCTTTAAGTAAAATCCCAAAATCAATCCTCTCTTGTATTCATAGGAAAACTTTTAATGTCATCTGGTCGAGTGATCGCGATAATCACAAGCTCCATTTAGTGGATTGGGAAATGTTGGCAAGACCAAAATATATGGGAGGTTGGTCATTAAAAAACATTTTCTTATTTGCAAGAAAATTATTAGAAAAAATTTGATGGTGGGCTTGAATGGTTGATAGTTTGTTCCAAGTAGTATCATCAAGGAAAAATACATCAGGAATCAGTCCATTACTCAATGGTTAAGATAAAAGGACAAACAAAAGAAAGGTATATCAAATATATGTTCTGGTTTTATATCCTCCTTCCCAGTCCTCGGTGATTGGTTTGGATGGCTTACTGGGAACGACTGATCAATTTATGTAGGTGAAGACCCTATCATTGGCATCCCTCACCAATTCAAATTATCTACAAATCTTATCTTCTTATTGAGATCGAGAGGCATATGTACATTAAACCATGCTCTAGTGACAAACAAGTCTTTAAATTTGTTACATAGATGGATCGATGTATCACAGCTGGGTATGCACGGACGTCTAGCAGAGGAATGGACATGATACATTTTAGGTCTCTAACAGATGCAATATCCAAATATCATAGAAATAAGATCAAATAAAATGGTCCTGGAATACACAAGATGGAAACCTGGCAGCTAAATTTTCCTATGATTCTATAATATCATACTTCTCAGCTGTGAAGAAATGGTGGTATAAATCCTATTGGAAATAGAAGATGCCACATAAGGTAAAAAAAACTATTTGGCTTTCATTGGAAAATAGAATACTCTCGTGGGATAATTTGCAGAAAGGGGGCTTCATTGGACCAAATATATGTCCACTTTGTCAAAATGAAGCCAAAATAGTCCTTCATTTGTTCATATCATGTCCCTACCAACACAAACTTGGATATCAATTAGTTTCTCCTTCAAAAGTATCACAGACCGATATGGGGACTCTCTATAGGATTTTCTTAAAAATTGGTTTACCCACAACCCACAAACAAGTGAATTGGCATGCTTCAACTCTTGGGAAATATGGAAATTGAGTTATTATCAAATTTTTGAAAATAAATATTTACAACCAGAGTGGATTGCTAGGAAATCCATTTCAGGATTTTTGGAATGTTCGGGATCATCACCAAATATTCTACAAGTATCGACCAAAGTTTTCAGGAATCCTCCGCTCTTTATGGAAGGCTATAGGGAAAAGTTTTATGGTGCATCACAATATTTTGCTAGCAAATGTGGTGTTGGTGCTATAATAGAGCTAGACCATCCATGTCACTACAATTTATGGGTAAACTGTCGATCAAGGACAAATACTCGAGGTGAGATCATATCCCTTTGGATAGTTCTCAATTTTGCAAAAATATGTCATGTTTCATTGGATCAAATGGTGGGGGACGCTTTGCTCGTTGTTAAATGGGAAAGAAACTTATGCACTTCAAAGGCTTTGCATCTTAAACCTTGGATGGATCAGGTAACCAGTTTTATTTTGGAATTGCCACACTTGTATGTTATCCATATTTATTGGGATTTCAATGAGTACGTTGATACTCTTGCAGCCGAGGAATAGATGCTATGGAAGGGGCAATTCATTAAGAATTTTGGGAAGACGGTTTTATGACATCCTCGAACAACGTGGGCATTTTTTCTATATAATTTTTGGGAGAGGCTCCTGCTGTCCATATATGTGTCCTGATTTTTTCCTCGTATATAGTTTTTTTGGTATTTTCCGACTATAATCTTATATTATCCTATATAGATATCGACATTTATCTCTCTATATTATTTGTTTCTTCTCATGGATCTAGCACAACATATTCTTGGCTGCTTGTTTTATGAAATGTCCTGTGACATTTATGTAATCTTGGATTCGTCGGTTGTATATTGTCTCTATATGGACCTTTGTGTATGGATTCTTATTTGTTATGGGAAGTAGTTGTATACTGGATATTTTTCATATACTTTTATAATTGAAAGTATAGCTATTTTTCTTGAGTGAAAAAAAAAGAGGTGGCGGGCATAATAGAAACAAGTGACTTGTCAAAACCTTTGGGATGTATCCAAATTTTGCTAAACCCAAAGTCCACACCTTACAATTCCTCTATGAACATTTCTTCATCTTTGAATACAATTTTTTTTTAAATTATATTGTAGATCTTGATATTCCACCCCTAGAATGAAGGATCGCCCATAGGCATCCCCAAAATGGATCTCAGCACCTATGAAGCTCCATCCACCACCTAATGATCCCCATAATGGATCCTGACACCTGTGAAGCCCCATCCACCCCCCTTAAACCACACTCACACGACTCTTTGAATACCATCTATAAGATGAATATCACCAATAATGTATCTCCACAATATGGTTTAGAACCTCATAATTCTTTCTAGGATCTATTTATGATCACTCACTTGTCATATGCAGAAATCTAGGTAGTGTGCTCTTCATCAATGGTGAAGTCTTGTCGGTCCACGTACATTTCCAAATTCGTGTGGCACGACATCCTCAATAATTCCCTGCCACCATGAAGTTTTGATATTATCTTGAAAATGACATCTCTGGATATGGGACGCTTAGATTTTAATATAGCATTATGACCATGTCAATGTAGGTGTAAATGCATCATTAATGTCGGAGGTTCTGCAATTATCATTCGGAGATGTAAGTTTTTAAGCTGTGGGTTGTTCCTCGGTATGGGGTTAAAGCCTCAAAGTGGGAAGTACAAAATGTTTTCTACAAAATTAAACACGAATCTAAACGACTCAGATCATCAGCACCAGGTAGACAATCCCATCTCCATCAACGTCCAGGGAATCCACTCACAATCCAAAGTGTGTATAAATAATTTCTTGATAGATAGCTTGAAATTTTATCAAGTGAGGAGAGTTTACTTTTCTACCAACTTAGGTATTGAACAGTGAACACATGGTGCATGAAGTATATATTCTATGAAACCGCATGTTAGCTTCTTTCAATATTCCTCTGAAAGCCAGCTTCTGCCATGGACATTGATGCTTCTTTCACGGTTAACTCACATGAATTCATGCTTCAACTTCATGGCTTTGCCCTCTTTTCCTTCTCATTACAGTTATAGTCAGCCTGTTATACCTTTCAAAACGCCAAAATATCAATGGACAATCCACGGCCCAAACGTCTATGTTTGCTTTCATCAGAAATCAACACAGGTTTCTGGAGTGGTTAACAGAGCTTCTTTCCCCATCACCCTCTCACATGGTGAATAAAACAGTTGTTCCAGGAGGAATCCAAGGGATCGCCACTTCGAATCCTGCAAATGTTGAGTATGTACACAAAACAAATTTCTACAATTATCCAAAGGGACAACGTTTCAAATTCCTTTTCCGTTATTTCTTGGGAAAATGAATCTTCAATGCCGACGGGGAGCTATGGAAGATTTAGAGGAAGGCTGCCATACATGAATTCAATACGAAGTCGCTGACAATGCAGTGCAAGATTCAGAATTACCTCATGGTTGTGCTTCAGAATGCAAGCGAACGAGGTGAGCCTGTAGACCTACAACATATTCTACAGAAGTTCTCGTCTGACAACATTTGCAGAGTTGCGTTCGGGGTCGATATTGATTGCCTCCATCCCTCTCTTCCCATGTTGCGGTTTGCTGAAGCATTTGACTGCGCGATCGAGACTTTGTTTGGAAGATTACTTTACTTAGCTCCTAAGCTCATGGTGGGGATCAAGCAGCTGCTCAACGTTGTATTCGAGAGGTGTCTTCGTGAAGTGCTTCGTGTGGTGGACACTGGGGCTTCACTCAATAAACCGCTATCATAGCACGTTTATTCGTGGCATATGAAACAATACCCCTAATTTCACTAAATATTGGAAAATGCCTTCTAAAATCGTTTTTTTAACCCCCTCCCAATATGCCTTCCCAATTTAAAAAAACCCCTATTTTCACTAGATATTGTATGTATCAATTTTTTTATTAACGTTTTTTATACCCCTTTATATTTCTACATAGTATATTGATATGATAACCCTCTTATGACCCCACATGTATTCTACAATGCACCTTGCTTCTTTCGATGTATATTGTGGATGCACATTATTTCACCCACAATGCAATTACTCAACCACATATCAGTATGATTTGCAACATCTAATGGTCTAATGAAGAGATAGGAGATCACTTATTGTATTTCACTAGAGCCAATGCACATAGTACAACATTTAGATTGCATGTTACAGTTGCCCAATCATTGACTAAGCCTGTTGTGGGCTAGGTATCCAAGCCCCCAGGGCCTGCAACAAGCTATAGGAGGCTGACTAAACCTCCCAAGGCTGGTAATAGGCACGAGTGGTTGGGTATTCAAGCCCCCAAGGCCTATCGAGGGCCTATAACAGGCCCTGGAGGCTTAGAGCCTCCCAAGGCTATTGGTAACAACTGGTTGAGTGCTATTGGTAACAATTGGCTATCAATGACCACTGCCTCTCGACTATGATCGACTGGAAACCCACTTCACCACGAAACCCCCTGGCCTCAAGTATGCCTCAAGACGTGATTTCCCTGCGTACTGGTAAGCCCGAGCCTTGCCTCAACCTGATTTCTCATCCGGCCGTGATCCTGCCATCTTCATTTGGCGGATATTTGTCAGCCCACCCATATAAAAAAGACCCCAAAGTATTTTTGTATTGTTACATTAAATAAAAAAAACCATTTTCCCCTTAATATATAAGCAATATAATTTTTAGGTTTTCATGAATATTTAATACCGCAATATGAATGAACGAGGTATCATATTACCTTCTATTGAAGCCCCCGTGGTGGTGGATGAATTTGTTAAGTATGTCATTCGATCAAGAAGGGGATTAGATGATGATATTGAAATTAAGCAAGAAGAACATCATGACCTTCTTTCAAGATTCATGTCAGTTGTCCTTCTTTCAAGATTCATGTCAGTTGTCGATGAGCAGAGACATAACCATGACCTTATGCTCTTGAAGGAAATGGTGATTAGAATTATGTTGGCCAGCAGATATATGACTTCCATCACTCTGACATGGTTTTTTTTGGCTTCTTTATTTTCATCTCCGCGTGGAAGAAACTATTCGCCATGAAATTTTGGGCATCTGTAATATCTGGATTTTGACCCCATTGCATTAAACATATAAATTATGTATTATCGTTATAAAATCATGGTGAGGAGCTCAAGGAAAAGGCCATGCCATCAATATAGCATTTTTTAATTGAAAATTAAAAATCAATGCATGTGGATCATGTGCTAGCATGGGATGATGAAAAATTGTAAATATGATGTAAATGTATTTTAATAAAAATACACACAGCTAGCTATGCAAGGAAACAAGAGTATGGGGGAATGGTTTTTACAAGGAATAGGGAGGGAAATATTCAAAGCCTAGAAGCCAATAATGTCAAGCCAAGTGTCAAAGAGAGAACCTATGAACCATTAACTACCCATCTTGACTCTTGCACCCAATCATTTATTTCTTCCAAGAGGTGGTTGAGGTAATTATTGTTTTGGGAAATGAAGAGTATGGTTGTCCAAATTTCGTGTATGGGCAATCCATCATTTTGGAAAAACATGCTTTTATTATTGGGCAAGAAAAGACCCATGAATTTTATTCCCAATCCATCATTCATCAATGAGTTTTCCTCTCTCAGTCCCTCTTGCTTGTTGGGTGTTTTCCTTCATGAATTTGTTGTGTTTTTCTTCATTTTCTAGCTGGGAAATCTGTTTTGGTGTTGCAGAATTATTTGGAGGAAGATAATTTCGATTTGGGGGTTCATAGAGGTTGATTTTTCCATTTGATACATGTATACTTGTTGGAATAATTGTTTGGTCCCCTAGTGGTTGATTTCCCCTCCCAAATTTCGTTTTTCTATGCCCAACAATTGTGCCTTGCTATGTGTTTGACAGTTATCTATGGTTTGGATCATGTGCATCCCTTGTTTTGGCTTGAACTTGTGTATAAGAAACCAGGCGTAGATAGTGTTATAATATTGAAAACCCATTCATACCCATTCCGTACTTAGGAGATAAATTATTAGTCATTTTTTATTAATTTCTAGGTGTTGACTAGGAAGTTGGCCATTATTTTGTCTTTGTGTGGACCATAAGCCATCCTGAGCCACTAGAGCACACTTTTGGATATTCTGGATAATATTTCCTGAGATTCTATGAGATTTTATTCCATTCCTGGATTAGAAGGGTGCTATTCTACTTTTTACTACTTTTTATTCATTTTGGTGAAAAGGTAAAAGCTAGTTGACTTGGCTTTAGCAATTTTTGGCTAACTCACCCTCCATGATGTTTCATCTTTCCAAAATATGTAATTAGGATTATTTTTCATCCTACATCACCCTCAAAATATTATTTTACCAATTCGTGAGCCTTAGAGGTGATTTGGAAAGCACTTTTTGCACCTAGGGGGGTTTTTCATCTTTTTAGTAAGCCTGCTTTTGTGAGGATTTTGAATTTCTTCTTTGGCTTTAAAATATCTGATGTAATTATATATTTGGACATCCATTACATTGCCTAATTTTTTCTTATGTATACTTATTCAATAGAGTTATATTATTTGCATCATATTCATGACTATTTTATGTGTTCTATGACTAGTTTTTGCAAGGCAATTTGTGAGATTTTGTAATTGCTTGAGTAGATCTTGGTGTGAAAAGGATTTTCACATGGTATCAGAGCTATCAATTTGTTCTATTCTCTTTATTTTGTCTTGCAGGATCGAACCAGTCAGAGAGAGGATGCAATTTAGTCTCCCAGAGGGTGCAATTCAGTCTCCCATAGGGCACAATTCTACATTTCAAGGGCGCAACCAAGCTACAATAGGGTGCAATTCAGAGCTTCCATGGATTATTCACAACAAATCATGCTCACTCCATTCAATTATTTTCACTGGAAGGCGCAGATGGAGATATTTTTGAGGAGTAAAGGCCTCTACAGGGTGACTATGGAAACTTAAACTAAGCCTACTACTCTCATTGAGAAGGCAAAGTGGCATAACATAAGAGATGAGACTTATGGTATCTTGTGTCTCAGCACATACAGGTATCTTATTTTCCATCTAGATGGTCTTACCACTCCTAATGAGGTTTGGGTCAAGCTCCAAACTTTATTTGGCAATACTGATGAAGTGAGGGACCACCAACTGGAGAATGAACTAGTTTCACTGAGTCAAAGCAATTTCAAGACCTTACAAGACTTTTTATCAAATTTTAAAGCTCTTGTTATTCAATTGAAGTAGTGTGTAATTGATAAGAAAGATGAGCAATTGATCTTGTCCATCCTCTCAAAGCTTTTCCCTGATTACTTGGTCTTTGTTTCGACCTTCCATGCTAGAAAACTCATTGTTCGAAATTGGAAGATGCCTTCACTAATAGAATTCATGGAATAACTCACTCAGGAGAAATACAAGTTGGTATTTATGGTAACAATCAAGAATCCATCCAAGGACCATGCTTTGGCCTCTGGAGATTCAAAGAATTCAAAAATCAAGAAGAAGGCCAATCCCAAGAAACCACCTGATCAGAAGAAAGACAAGCAAAAATATCAAGAAGACTCCCCCATTTCCAAAAAGAATTCTCAAAAGAAGAAAGAGAAATCTAAGTGTGCATATTTCAATAGGGGTTTTCATCCTGAGAACTCATGCATCACTAGGTTTTTTGGACCCAAAATCTGATGGCTAAAAAGTCGTATTTTCTACATCTTGTGGTCGACTATCCGACAACCTCAGTATTTTTTTAACGTCGGTCCAATTTCGGATTAAAACCGACGGCTCGGACTTCGTCGGTTCTTCGATGCCTACAACAGTCGTATAACCGATGCCCCTCTCAACTGAAAAGGGCTTGGATCCGACGTCTTTTGCCGTCGGATCTATGGCATAGTCGTCGGTTTTGTTCGCTGTGGAGGTCGGATAACCGATGCCCCTAACAGCTGAAAAGGGCTTGGATCCGACGTCTTTTGCCGTTGGATCTATATCATAGTCATCGGTTTTTTTCGTTGTGGTGGTCAGATAACCGATGCCCCTAACAACTGAAAAGGGCTTGGATCCGACGTCTTCTGCCATCGGATCTATGGCATAGTCGTCAATTTTTTTCGCTGTGGCGGTCGGATAACCGACACCCCTAACAATTGAAAAGGGCTTGGATCCAACGTCTTTTGCCGTTGGATCTATGGCATAGTCATCAGTTGTCTTTGCTATGGCTGTCGGTTATCCGACACCAATGGGAAATATAAAAAAATATATATATATATATCGTTTGGAAGTGTATGTTGCTATAATTCCAAGTAAAGGTGTAGAAGAATTGATTGTAGCAAAATACAATAAGGAAAAGATTGGGGGTAAAGGTCGAGCTTGTACAAGAAACTCAATAAACAATGGAAAAGTTGTAATGGATATATGTTGCAGTAGTGAGTGGTGTTGTTGTAGAAGATTACACTATAGAAGAGAGTGGTGTTACAATGGTGGATTTGCAAGGAGATGATATTTAATTAGATGTAGTAGTGGAAGATGGAAATGTGAATGTCTTATTCCCATAATGTGTAATGTGTTGATATCATTGCAGATGAACTTGAAAGTGCAACAAAAGAAAACAGAGTGGATAAAACCAAAGTAAAAAAAAAAAAATCAAAATGAGGAGATGATTGAGAAGTCCAAGCATTTGTGGAGTTTGTTGCTTGAAAATGGTAATGTTGTAGAAGAGGGAGAATGGAGAGGCAGTCAGCACGATTCAAAAAAAAATGAGAGAGAGAGAGAGAGAGATTTGAGGGAGTATGGAATGATGATGCATGCTTACCTTTTATGAATTTACTTGACAGAACCTTGTTGAAGTTTGAAGTAGCATAAGGGGGAGCATTTTAACTTGAAAAAACAAACAGCAAAATGTTGATGAAGATGGTAAGGTACAAGGATAATTTACAAGACACAATATCAAGATCAGTCAATAGGCGTAGTAGTCGAAGCAAATGAACTTTTACTGCATTTGCTCAAACCACCCCCCTATCATATGAACTTGTCCCGCCGTATCTAACTAGTCTTACCTTGGCTTCAAGAGGCGACTGTGAAGTCGGACTGTCATAATGAATCGTTTCATATATCTCTGGTTTTCTCAAAACTCTAGAATGAACATAAAGAGGATTTCAACGGTAATATATTCCATATTTCAAACATATCAAGTGCACTTTTAGGTCAGCAATTTTGACGTCTCTAAACTGTGGCAGCTCTATGGCCATGATTTTCACCCTCTAAATTGAAGGATTCCTGCAAACACAAACCACTATGTTACGTGAACTTCTTTCAGGGCTTTGTTACATTTGCTTCTAAGATCTTTCATCGCTTTGTTACAAGAATATTTTTGACCTAAAAGTACACTTGATAGGTTTCGATGGAACAAATTTCCGTGGAAATCCTCTTTACGTTCATTCTCGAGTGACTCGATATTAACAATTCCGATTATCACAAGGGGATAAATAATGTTAAAAAAGGAAAATAAAGAAAACACATAAAGGGATACGTAAAGTTGACAAAGGAAAATAAATAAAATCTATAATTTGCATTGAAAGAATAACCGGGTACGAACTAAACTAAGGAGATTCGAACCTACGACCTTCAAGACTGACCTTGTCCCAAGGCTACCACCTTCAAGCCTGACCTTTTCAATCAATTCCCATCGCCATTTACTCTCATACGAAGTCCCACAACCATTTCTCTCGACACCCGATACTCTTCATTCATTCTGCATGCATTTCACTATGCAACGGTCTCAGATTCACTGCGTTTTTCCTGAATTAGTGTCTCAATTCAATATGACCCACACCCACCGTCCAAGGAGTGTTTCCAACGGTCTTGAGTTTCAGCCTAGCAATGGTGACGATTCATGGTATTATGTTTCCCTTCAGCTGCAATATGGAAAACTCATAGTCCACTGCGAAGGTTTGTCTGACAAATGTGACTATTTGGGTCATGCTGAATCAAGAAACCGAAACCATCACATTTGTCAGACAAACCTTCGTATGAGAGCTTTGATTTTGTCATATTACAGCCGAAGGGAAACATAATACCATGAATCGTCACCGCTTCCAGGATGAAACTCTAGACCGCTGGCAACACTCTTCGGACGGTAGGTGCGGGTCATGTTGAATTGAGAAACTAATTTAGGGAAAGCGCAGATGGGATTTGAGACTGTTGCATAGTGAAATGCATGCATAATGAATCAAGCAAGGTGGTAGCCCATCGTCTCCCACTATGAAATGCATGCAGAATGAATCAAGCCGCTTGAAGGTAGTCTCCCATTGTCAGTTGCACTTCAATATTGAAGGTGTTAGCCTTGGGACTAGACATAGATCGCAAGTTCGAATATCCTTAGTTAAGTTGCAGCCATAAAAAATGATGAACATTGACAACAGGAAGCATGTTTCTAATTGTTGTTGGTGTATGCTATATTAGTTGCAAATATCATGCTTCAGAAGCCAAGATTCAATGGTAAATAGACCATTTTGGAAGGGTTTAATGTGAGGTTAAGGATATTGATTCCAATGAAATTAAAAAGAAGGATAAGGATATTGATTCTAGTGCATCATTTACTCATCCTTTGAAGTTGTCGAAACTCGAAATTGGTTATGATGAGCAACCAAACATCACAACAAGCTCCAAGAAATTGTCAAAATTTAGATGACACGCTAGTGGGTTGTAGAAAGCCAGCGTCGTAGCCATTCATTGAGCTCCTCTCTGTTTCGAGAATAATTTAATATTCTCTACTGAACACTGGAACAGCTCCAACCACGTGAAGGTGGAAGCTCTTATGGCCCCTCCCCCCCCTCACATCACTCTCAATTCCCCATACCCAATGCATGTACTTGAAAAAACAAATACGTGCAAATTCATCCATATTTCATCATGAACTTTCATCTACCATTCATTCAATAAAGGCTAATATTCATTAAACCATTGTTTCATTCAGTCAACACATTCATACAATAAAAAATAACATTCAATAAACCATTCAGTCAACACATTCATTCAATAAAAACTGACATTCTATAAAGGTAACAGTTTACTACAATGAATCATTAAACCATTCATTCATTCACTAGGCCAAAAATCATGGATGATATATTGTTATCAAAAATAATTAGACGAGTACATTTTTCGAGTCACTTCTTTTTACTAGCAGTTTTTCTTCTCTTTATAAATGGTAAATAATCTCTAAGAGGAGCATCTACCCCTGGACTTTCTCTTCCAGTTCTTGGTTCTTCATCAAGCACTTGTGGTGATGTCTACGACAAGGGGTTCGGATTTGCTGCAACAATGTGAAAATGTTACATCATTGTATTTTGATATTGTAATGACAAGTATTTCATTTAAAAAAAAAATTACAAAGGTGTTTTTTTACCTGGTGTAGCCACATCATGTAGTTCATGTTCTTATCCAGGCTCAACCTGCACAATTTCACCCTCTACATGCTCTCCAGTTGAAATATGGTGAACCACAATTAATGTTCACCATTTTCAATGCTATACATAAAATTTTAGCATATGAATAAATTCATTACCATGATTAGAAGCATGATCTTCGATTTGTTGTTCTCCCTCCTCGACATTAGGGGGGTCATTGCTTTCCTACTCAAAACAAAGTCAATATTGTTTTTCAAGTATTTATAACAAATAGATTGCACAAGTGGTTAATATTCAATAAAGTATATAGATTCTATTTACCTGTGCACCGGATGGATTGGTACCAGAAGACTGTGTTTGGCCAGACAAGTTTTTTCGTCGTTCAACAACAGCTTCAAAGCCTTCCTTGAAGCCAAGCTTCATGTCTTCCTCAGTGGGTTGTTCATTGAATCGTCCGGCCTGCATATTTGCATAACGTCGTTAATTAACATTTTCTAGTGCAATAAAACAAAAAATAATTTGCATGTATTATTGGTTTTTCGAAACTTACAAATCGTGTCGCGAAATTGGAATAACCACTAGGCCCAAGCTTGTGCTGACCTATTTTTTCAACTCTTTCCTTTGTGGCCTTTGATGTGTCTGGAAGCCTATGCAAGTGTTGAAATACACTAGATGTTCCAAGTTCGATATAGAAATATTCAATAATAATAAGGTTTTGAATTACATTGCGGAAAGTATTGCATACCTCCCTGTGCCTGGTGTTATCTTTTCTTTTCTTCTCTGAGCCCTCTCCCTTCCATCATCCACTAGAGCTCTCCACTCCATTGGTGAAATCATTGGAGGGCGCTCATACTTAGGGTTTTTTTCAAGGTGTGTCCTATATTGGTCTTGGACAACCTTCACATGTTGACAAGCCTTTTTCATGACCTCGACTTTATTAAAGGTTTTGTCATCGAACAGGCCAACCAACCGATGCATGAGTTCATCTTTTAAACATTTATGTTGTTTATCCCACCTTTCTCGGATGGTGGGCCCGAATATCTCCAAGCATGCGTCATTCATTTGTTTATAGAAAACATCATTTCCTGTGAAACGATCATGCCATGATCATAATTAGTTGAAAGAAAACGTTTTATCGGTATATTACAATGAAGTTATAAACAGCAACTTGATCAACGTATATTAATTACCTGGGACCTTATCGATCTTTATTGGGACGAGATCAGCGTCGACCAAAAATGTTACCTCCATTGTTCCCATGCTAGTGACATGGGAATATCCTGGAAATGCAACTAGGTCGATATCAATATTACCAAGATTCTCATTGTCGACCTCTTCCAGTTGACGATCCGGTGTGCGTCGGTCACCAGCAACCGGTGCGCTCACAGTTGGGGTCCATGGTGTGTCAGAGCGTGTTGCCGACTTTTTAGTCGACAACAATGGTGAAGGAGTCGATGTAGTACGTGGAGTCATTTGCTCATGATGCCACGTCTCTCCACGAGCCTCGCTACGGCCAACATCTCCTCCACCACTATTGTGTGTTTTTCGATAATTTTGTAAATACAAACCACGTCTTACACGTTCAGTACTATCATATAAAAGAGAAAATTATAAAGTTATAAATGAATTATTTTATCAATCAAGATTCCTCAACTTACTTCCAAGGATTCAGATTTTCGTTCCAACAATTCAATCCTTTCCAGGTTCTCGCTTGTCTGCGGAAACTTGATAAGCAGAGAAACGAGTTCCACAGTATATTTTTCCAACAATTTGTCTACCATCATAAATCGGTTTGTGGCTTCACCAGTTTTTCTATCATCTTTTGAGGATCTCAGCCACTTCAGGATCTACTGGACATTCTTCTGATGTTGTTTCATACAACGATTCATCGGGCTGCAACAAAAAAATATAAAAGACTATTGAGTTATATCATGATAGATTCCTAAAATTATATGAACAATTCCAATGGATTATACCTACAACGTAGAGGATCGTGATCCACTCCTCAGATCAATGCTCATAGGTGACTTGCCCCGATCTGCTAATAACTGGGAGTTGCCCCTTACAGATACCTAAATAAAAAACATAGTGAAAGTCACCTAAACATAGTGAAAGTCAACATTTTTTTCTTATTATATTTGCACTATTACAAAGATGTATACCTGATCCCTCGAGGAATATTTACTCCTTCGACCATCTGCTAGCGGTGTTTTATCCTGATCACTAGCCTGCGAAGTAAATGGGGAAAATTTAAATGAAATAAACTAATGAAAAAATCCTTAATATGTTAAATTCATTAATAAAAGGTTGGGTAAATTGTTATATGTACCACTCCCATAGCAACCTTTTTGTATCTACTCGGTTCAAATTGTAATTAATAAGCAACTCTTCCCCTGCAGATATTGATTTAATGGCAACTACAAAAACACGGTTTCCTTCACGCCCCTCAAATTCGTAGTTTGGTTGCTTAATTGTAGACCATGGTTGTGTACTGTTTATAAAACCCGCAATATTCCCTGTGGCCTTTGGCCTTCCGTCCATGTACAACGTTGCTCCTTTATTTTGATTTTTGTCTTTCAACTGTAAATAGTTTGTTGAAAATCCATAGCTACGCATACTTTTTGTAAATTGGACTAGGTGCATCCAATCTTTGTAGCTATAACAGGGTCCAACATACTCCATCAATTATGTACATGTGTTGTAAGGGACCCTTATGCCATCCATGCTGAACAACCCGAAACCATGTATTGACGACGATGCTATTCGATATATCCTATCGTTCACACAAAAATCTGTGTTCGGTTGAGGAAGATCTTTGGGTACCCATTGTTTCACTAAATGTTTGTACCTCAAGGGCACCTCGAGGTCGTCTTTTGTCTCATCACCATAGGAACATGACCCCCCTTGACCGTGAAAAAATTCATTGCGTTTATCGAATTTTCTTCTGGTCTTTTGACATCTAGTTGAATATACAACTCTTCTAGACCTATTGGATGTCTCACTTTCCTCTAGCCTTCCTAAACTCCCCTCGCTCGAGGAAGACAGATCTGACAAATACCTATTTGGTTCTACCTGCAACATGGGAAAAAAGTTTAGATACGACTGCAAGGCATAGCGCCTCTTAAAAGGTGACATGTCGCGCCTTTTATAATGTTACTTTATCCTCATTCCCTTTCTCAACATGTAGGCATTCAAACGATGAGGAAGACAATCACTTTATCTTTCTTATGAGTACAAATTCACACAATTATGAGCTTTCTTTTATTGCTCCTTTGGGTCTTGACTCCCATATCAAACCATCCAATTATCAGTTGTGTCGCCATTGCCCTAAAGTCTCTCTCATCCCATCAGTTTGGGTTCATCAACTCGGTAATTGAAGTCCAGTCACATTTAGTAAGATATTTATATTCAGCAATAATAATATAAAATAAAAATCACTAACCATTATGGAAAACGTCTAAAAGTTTTTAAGACTTTCAAAAGTAAGATCTTTTAAGTGGTTAATAAGTGTTCACAAATATTCAAAAACAATATTTTATATAATGTTGTGGAACTTGTATAATCTTATTCAAGCATGGTCTTCTTAGATGACTTAAAGTAATTGAATCAAGCAAAAACGAAATTGTAAACATGTAAGTTGTTTTGAAAAATGGTAGCTTTCAGTCATACTCCCAACTAATGCTGCCTTTGGACAATTACTTGTAATATCGACTTAGGGTATTTAATACATAACATAGATTTTCAATCATATTGACGGAGAGAAAAGTAGGGCTTTCTTTATATTATCATGACATAGTTACAAAGACTTTCTTTTCAATCTTTATGACAATTTGAATGGATAGGCCCCACTCATAGCCAAATACTCTTGAGATATTTACAACTCATTGGAGTATGGGGGACCATACAATTCTCGAAATACATTGGATTCAACAACCCATGCCTTTGAATAAACAGACCTCAGGACCATGCGTCTATTCTGATGCATGTGGACATCTATGTGGGTTTTGACAAGCCACTGTCGTTCATTTTTAACGTAGTACCGAAGGATTTGAGCCTCAGTAAGCTTTGTCTGCAAAATATCTTTGACCTGTTCGAGAGATTCTCCAACTTCCCATTTTAGATTATAAATAACACCTGGATCTAATGCTGTCAGGTTGATGTCAAATGACCGCCACCAGTCTCTAGTCCAATCAAGGACGAACCATGCAGGATCCTCATGGATATGTGTCATTTGAGGTCCAAACTTTAGCATGGTATAATATGTTCTATCTTTATTTTCTTTTCTCAAGAATTTCCACCATAATTTTTTATATTTTGCATAAGTGTGTGTAGTACTTGAAAACCAGAGACTAGCATCTTGATGTGGCCATGCTTCCAAAGAACGTATCTGGTTAATACAATGGTATTGTTGTTCTAGTCATAGCTCGGGGTGAGGTGTAGAGACCTCCATCGAGATTAGGTTAAGATCGTGGTATAGGTGAGTTAACCAATTGCTTGCATCAGCTGCTTTTCTCAAGGAGTTGTTGTAAATCATCTCTGGTACGTCAATACTAGATCCCATAGGCATTCTTCTGAGTTCTGGCACTAGTCTAATAAAAGCATTAGATCCTTGTAAGCTAGCATCTAATACTTCAGTATGTCTCAACTCCCACCTAGGTTTCCAGTCTTGTATATAATCCAACCAACTCATATTATCATTGATAGTATAGATATGATTTTTTCCTCCGGTTTAAGCAGATATTTTCATGTTTATTTGTGGGTTATGGACCCACTGGATTCTGCTTTGAACTTCTACGCTTGCTTGCCTCGTGCTCACTTGCACCAGGCTCACTTGTTTCAGGCTCGCTTGCTTCAGACCCGCTTCTTAAAAATTAACAGCGCACTTTTGTGTCAAATATTCTCTTGTTATAAAGTCAGAAATGCTTTTTGATTTCCCAAAAATGTGCTCATGAACAATACAGTTATAACATCAGAACAATGCTTCCCATCTTGCAAACTTTCCTTTTGTTGTTACAAATATCATTGTGTTGTTTAGCTCACAAACGGAAGTCTGGAGCAATCTGTTATAGTTATGATAAGGTCATGGTTCAAGAAATAAAGTCATAGTTCTACTCAGTTTTCTGTCAGGACACTTATTATCCAAGATAATTTTCCTCACAAGTTCAGTCAAGGTCGAGTTCCACGACTCTTAAAATTATTTACCAACAAATATAATTTGATTACCAACAATTTTCTATGACATGACAAGCCTTAACTACTTAATTCAAATTATTTACCACATATTTGATTACCAACACTTTGATTACTAATTAAGTCTTATAACCAACACATATTTAATTACCTGGGTGTAGACGTTTCCTGTAATATACTCAGAAGAGTTACTTTCAAAAGTGATTGTGCCTCTTAGAGGCCAGTCAACTCTAGGAACCAAGTGACCCTATTATAGGGTTAGTACAAACCAGAGAGAGAGAGATGGCTGGCTATATTGGTACGGTCAATCAAAGAAAGTCAATGACAATCAAAAGGCTTAGTACAATCACAATAAAGATGAGCTGACAGCCAACAAACTGAGGCCAAAGAGACTCACAGCCCCCAGTAAGGTACAAGGACCAACCAAAGGGTTAAAAAACCAACCAGTAACGTACAAGTAAAAAAGAAAAGAGTGGGTATAAATTAGACTCATAACACTTGGACTAAGGGGGTGTAGTACCTCAAATGTGGACAATCTACCATAGTTATATCCACAAGACCAAAAAAAAAAAAGGTGGTACAATTCAAAAGATAACTCAAGATCAGTAAAAGACCCAAAAGGTGAGAGGCAAGGTACCACAAAAAAATGAAAGGACCAAAATTAAAGGACAAGCTACCACAAGACCAATAAACAACAGGGTGTAAGGTCCAAAAGTAAATCAACCATTGTGGGGAAGGTACAAATAAGGTCAAATATATATTGCAATAGCTCCTTGTAACTACCTGTTATTTGACATGCCAAAGAGATGGAAGGTCAAATAATGTCAAATACGCAATAGCTCCTTGTAACTACCTCTTATATGCAATAGCTCCTTGTAACTACCTGTTATTTGACATGCCAAAGAGATGGAAGGTCAAATAATGTCAAATATATGCATTAGCTTCTTGTAACTACCTCTTATATGCAATAACTCCTTGTAACTACCTCTTGTAACTCAAATAGGACCACCAAAAGGTATAAAGACTCATAACAACTTGGAAAAATTAGGGTTTGTACCTCAAATGTGTACAAACTACCGTAGTACCCACAAGACCAAAAACATAAAAGGTGGTACAAATCAAAAGATATACCAAGATGAGTAAAAGACCCAAAAGGTAAAAGGCAAGGTACCACACAAATATTATCGACAAAATGGAAGGAGCATAGGACAATCAACCAAGGTGGGGTACAACGTACCAATCATCTCTCTCTCAAATGTACCATTGTTCCATATAACCTGAAATACCATCATCACAGTAAACAGAAAAGTCCACACGGATGATGTGATCATGTGGTCCTCTAGACTACTCCTAAGGTCAAGCATCAGTGGCTCCATCAAGAGGTGTTCAGTCCCTTGAGAATACCATCTAACTCAACCATCTCGAAGACCTAAGAGAAGAGGACATCACACATCATCAGATAAGCTCAAAAAAATGTACTGGGACCGGTGTCACAGTAAGCGAGCTGAAACAAAAGTGGCCAGAATGCCAACAAGCAGCACTAAAGAGAAAAAGACCCTCTAAAAAGGTGAAATAACAAGCAAAACCTCCTAACTAAGAGTTGGAGACCTCAACAAGTTGTATCCTTCGCAAGGTGATGAAATCCAAGTTGAACAATACAAAATGAGAGACCAATAATGTAAGGATATCCCTCTACCGAAAGGGATCCTGGGTAAAAGAGCCCTAGTAGAAAAGTCACTAAGCTACCTCGTTCATGACACGTCGGAAAAGGTTTTCGGCGCTTCTGCCTTATCACCCTTGTATCACCAGTATTGTGGCCGGAGAATACAAGGAAGACAATGATCAATGTTTCCTTAGGGCTAAGTGGAGTGAGGCATTCCACAGAGTCCGTCTGGTTCTCGATCTCGCGGCGGTTTAACCCCTGAAACAACAGGAGGCCCCTCCACAAACTGGTCGATGACCGTGTCAACAAGTACAAGAGGATTTTAGCACCCTAGAGGGAAACAATTATGTCTCGGATCATAATGACAAGGGGGAATTATTTGGATGCCTATCCCCGGTGTCCTACCTAACTAACAAATTCTTTTTATCCTCAATCTAGGTTAAAGTGTGTTGAGTTAACGAGTTAAATTTTAATGGTTGTATTACTCAGTCGGGTGATGGAAGTGCAACTCGTGGTGTGATGACTGACTCAAACCATGCAAATGCATATGAATAAAATAAGCCTTTCCTTTCAATGAATGCTAGCAAAGGTAAGGAGAGAGTTCTTTCAAACTATAACTACTCTTTCAAATTAAATGAATGCAACAAGTGTTCAAGTTCATTCATGGGACCTCAAGGAGAGCTTCAAATATACTCAAGTCATGCGAATGAATTCATCACATAAAACAGAGTGATAATAAATATAAGGAATTGTACATATCCATGTTCATAATTCTCTAGGAACACTTATAACATTCTTCAATCATTCTTCACAAAAACGCAGGGATAGTAGAAACAATAAACTGCATATAAATCTTCATGAGCTTAATAAAAAAATAGTAACCACAACTGGGGAAGCTATACCACAACTTGTTTTTTTATGACTATAAATACAAGAGTATCCTAATAATGAGAAATACATCCTTTACTTTTACATCATGAGCAATATTAATCATTTCCCCTTTAACTTGCATTGAGTACCTTGACATGAATGCCCCCAAGCTACTATATTCTAAGTGTGAAAGCTGCTACAGTACTACCCTAGTCGAAGACTAAAATTGACACAATCCAAGTCATGATGGTTTGATTGAAGTCTGAAGTATGATGATGCATGCTTACCTTTTATGAATTTACTAACCCTGATGAATGATACAATGAAAGCCAATTTTAAGAAGATGAAGACTTTAAAACAAACCATAATAGCCTGAAATATTTCCTAAACTAGAACAACAAAAATGGGTAAGCAAAATCGAAGTTCCGTTTTCCGTCGAGGTGGCTTACAAATTGATTTAAATTTGACCGCAATGGCACCAACCGCAATTTTAGGCCTATATAATTATGTTCCTTTTATATATATACCTTTCCAATCCGTCAAATGTTTCGTTACTTTGTACCCTGGGGCCACTTTCTGGCAATTATCATCTTCAAGCAGCCTCGACGGAAAATGGAACTTCGATTTTGCTTATATCATTATGCTAATGGTGTTATAGGATCTATCTCACATGGTTTTACTTCATAATGGGATGGGTCCAATTAATCTTACTATCAAAACTCATATGGTGGCAATGGTTGATACATTCTCATTCCTCACATTCTACATTGCCCAAACTTTTCTAATTGTATGAAAATTGAAGCTTTCAATTTTATCCAAACCATGTAAGGAGAACTTGACTTAATTGCAATTTTTATAATCTACATGGAAGGATATGTCAATTTATAGACAGGGCAATTTTTAGCCGTAGTATAGTTATCAACCTAATCCTTCGCATATCAAGGCAATCTAATTTATAGAGACAAGGCAATTTAAAGAGGATGATGATTTGGTTGACATCCATACCAGATTGATCTTTAATTTGTTGTTGAGTTATTTAACACGCAGACCGTATGACTTGAATCTGGGTGAGATCCAATTCTGCAACAAATTTCAAAAGATAGAAGAGTAAATTGAACTCACCCATATTGTTTTTCCTAGCCCCCAAGTAGGATTTATCTATGAAGAAATGGCTATCGGAGATATATAGAGAAAACCTGATCTTGCACTACTCTATGGGGCCTTGACAGGCCCCATGAAAAAAACTCCAAGTCATATCTAGATTCACTGCTACTTCACTAATAACACAGGGAACCTTAAAAACTACAATGTGGGTGGCCTTAAGTCTTTCTTTTTGCATTCACAGTTTGGTTGGTTAACTTAACATCCCTCCAATTCACAACAAATTTTTGTGGCATTCATTTAATTTGGTGGAGGCTGAGGCATTCATTTCAAAATCGGAGATGGAGGCTGCTTCCATGCCGAGACTTGAGGAAAGTTCAAAGTATGATGGTTTTAGTTTACAAAAAGTACTACTTTAGGACTGTTTTGGGACTAAGGTATGCTCAGGAGAGGCTACAGCTTGTTGTATGAGTTTAAAATTGGGTTAGGTTAGGGTTTGGAGCAGAAAATTAAAATATTTATACTTTAATGCATAAATAAATTCCTAAATCAATGCTAGAAAGAAAATAGTACAGTTGTGACAAGGTAAGATAAATTTAAACATAATTTTCATCTCTTTCAACTTTAACACTCCCAAAGGTCCCTGTGTTAAAGTTGAAGTAGACAAGGACAATAAATAACAACAACATTAATAAAGTAACAAACAAGTTAAACAAAACTAACAACTAGCATCAGTAATAATGGTTTAGACCTTCCTTATAATCAGATATATTTTTCAATAAACCCTTTCTGCAATAATTAATAGTCTTTAGGACACTCATACAGCAATCAAATAACAACGAGGAAGCATTAAACCATACACCCTCAGACAATGGCACCTCGATACATAGAAGTAGCAACCTCAAAGAGTTGAGAATGTGCAAAGGCACTCTTTGAATGGTCACAACATACTCAACAAGGGTCACTGTAAGCACCAGCAAGGACATAACCCACTGAACAGACCTTGAAACAGTCATGATAGGTACCAATAAGGACAGAAAAACACAGAACATTCACTGCATCCCATACAGGGTCAACATGGTCACGGCCCAACAAAATAATCTTATGGCAACCCAAGAAGAATCATCAATAGTCACGGACCAGCCCTAATAGGCTCAACACTAGTCTCAACAACCTTCTACAAGCTGAAGCAAGTCACGACAGCCTTCTACAGTCTCAGACAAGTCACAACTTCCCTCTACAAGCTGGGCAGAGGTGATAGCTTCCTACAACACAGCTTTCACGGAACTCCTAGCAGACTTACACAGGTCACAACACAGCCCTAAAAGTCACGATCCAGTGCTAGCAGGCGCATAACAACCTAATAAAGGTCACGGCTCAGTGCGGTATTGTCCTAAAGGTGGACAGGAAAGCAATCTTGGAAAAGATATCATTGTATATGACAAGCACATGTATGCATTAAACATATAATTCATAGACATACCGAGGACATATCTGCCTTCTCGAGCTCCTCTGTGTCGGAATGAAATTGTTTAGGGTTTGAAAATTGATATTGCAAAGCACCTCTCCTGATCGCATGCATCGAATTGAAATGGGGTATCAAATCATTCTCTCCTCCAGATCCCCGCTTCAGGTTTCATAGAGTTGCAGAGCTCCTAGTGTCGAATTGGTTGTGAAATGGGTGTCGAATTGGTTGTGAAATGGGGGCGTGTCGAATCGAAAGTGAAATGGTAAGTGATTTTTTTTTGTATTATATATAGTTTGTTTTTATTTTCTTTTTATTTTCTTTTTTTTTATTATATAATATTTTATTTTGTATTGTTTTATATTATAGTGTTTTATATTATATAGTGTTTTATATTAAGTTTTTTTATTATGCATTGATATAGAGAGGTGGCACTTGGCACACTATATGGAGAAACAATGAGTTAGAAAATCATTTGGACCAAAGCACCATAATGTTTATTAATAAAATTAAAAAAACAATTTTGTCTCATGAAGAGTCTTGAATTTTATAAGTGGCATGATCATGATGCAATCTCCCTTCATCCTTCCAAACGCTTGTGGTTTCTCACCACATTTGTCCTCGGCGGTTACCATGAAAATACATATAAAAATTACCTGTCTTTACATACTCTTCTCTTTAAATCCTCATCTCATATTCATAACTAAGGATTATTGTGCATGCACCTCCTCACCTTATAATATCAATTGGGTCAAGGCACAGAGACAACCATAAAATATAAAATGTGTCAATACGCAAAGAGTAAGAGACAACTATAAGTAAGTCTCATATTAAATTTACCATATAAGTCTTTAATTGACACTAAATGGGGATGTGACACATTGGATTTTTGTGATCTTCTTATGGTTCCTTACCAATGTGATTGCAAGGCACTCTTTGAAGGTGAATTACATAATTTTACGCCTTCTTCCTCATTCTCATGCCTTTTGGTAAGACAATAAGGAAGGTGGTGGACCAGATCAGCATGGAAAACGATTTCAACATAGAGGTAGATACATTAATTGTCTTAGAGCCCTAATATCTTAATTAGTCACACCTAGAAAATTCTCAAATCCAACCATTAACAAACTTCTTTGGTGTTCTTATTAAATTTCAAAGGAAGATTGTCGAGACTCAAAAATGTAGCAAGTTGCAAGGCTCCAATTGACTTAGGGTTGATTCCATTTCCACTTGTTTATATGTTAACACCATAAAAATCACATTACTTAAGTTACATTTATAGGTAACTTGAAAAACAATGTAAACATGAATGGAAAAGCAAATAAATAAGTTCCATCAATGATGTTACCATATTTCTTAATGAAGAGACCAAAATGTTTGTTATCTAATTTGATAGCAATTGAGATTTAAGTAAATATAGTGCAAAAAAGATACAAGAGAAATAAAAAATGATAAACCCTATAGTAGAAAAAATATACATAATTTAATCTATAGGTATGGTTTTTGATGCTGCAATGGTGAGTGTCAGCCAAGTTTGAGTCTGAAAACCCTCCAACACATATTTAAAAAATTTCAATGTTGGCCCCATGTATCACATTATTTAATCTATAGGTATGGTTTTTGATGTTGCAATGGTTATTGTCAGTCATGTTTGAGTCTAGAAACAGTCCCACACCGTCAATGCATGCATCTTGACTAACCATGCGGAATTTTAGTCCAAGCCAATACATATTTGAAAAATTTCAACGTTGGCCCCATGTATCACATTATTTAATCTATAGGTATGGTTTTTGATGCTGCAATGGTGAGTGTCAGCCAATTTTGAGTCTGAAAACCCTCCCACACCGTCAATGCATGCGTCTAGACTAACCATGCCAAATTTCAGTCCAATCCAACACATATTTAAAAAATTTCAACGTTGGCCCCATATTGTATCACATTAATTAATTTATAGGTATGGTTTTTGATGCTCCAATGGTTGGTGTCAGTCATGTTTGAGTTCGTAAACCCTCCCACACCGTCAATGCATGCGTCTTGACTAACCATGCGGAATTTCAGTCCAAGCCAGCAAATATTTAAGAAATTTCAACATTGGCCCCATGTATCACATTATTTAATCTATAGGTATGGTTTTTTATGCTGCAATGGTGAGTGTCGGCCAATTTTGAGTCCGAAAACCCTCCCACACCGTCAATGCATGCATCTATACTAACCATGCCAAATTTCAGTCCAAGCCAACACATATTTAAAAAAATTCAACATTGGCCCCATGTATCACATTATTTAATCTATAGGTATGGTTTTTTATGCTGCAATGGTGATTGTCAGTCATGTTTGAGTTTAGAAACCCTCCCACACCGTCAATGCATGCGTCTTGACTAACCATGTGGAATTTCAGTCCAAGCCAACACATATTTAAAAAATTTCAACGTTGGCCCTATGTATCACATTATTTAATCTATAGGTATGGTTTTTGATGCTGCAATGGTTTTTGAAGAATGGTGACGATGATGATGATGAAGATGATGACGATGATGATGATGATGAAGATGGTGACAATTATGATGATGATGGTGAGGATGATGACGATGATGATGACAATGATGATGGTGGTGGTGGTCGTGACGACAACGATGATGATGACAATGATGATGATGATGATGATGATGGTGGTTGTGACGACGACGACGACGACGACGACGACAATGATGATGATGATGATGATGATAATGATGATGATGGTGATGATGACGATGATGAAGATGATGATCAATATGATGAAGATGTCAATGAAGAAGAAAAATATGATGATGATGAAGATGATGGTGATGATGACGATGATGATGATGATGACATTTGAGTCTTGATAATTGTGCATTTCCTTACTAAGCTTCTCTCTATTTAGAGAATAATTTAATATTCTCTACTAAACAGGGCCAACCACGTGAAGGTGGAAGCTCTTATGGCCTCTCCCCCCCCTCACATCACTCTCAATTCCCCATAACCCGACAAAAATATCTATGTACAAAAACTTTAAATGTGTTTTTTGACATACTCTATAACAAGCAATGTTACTAATTATATCATACTGGAAAATGGAAACTCACTAAGAAATAGTTAATTTATTATTACCGCATACCTCATAAACTTCAATGGTCTTCATCATCTTCTTCATCTGAGTCATCGTCTGTACTACCATCCGATGACCCAGATTCAACATTGTAAGGATTGGCCATATCATCCTCGTCGTCAATGTCAGTTACGATCATCATGTCATCGTCGATATCATATTCATGGACATTGTCTGATACATCATCTGATTCAATAAGTTCTTCGACATCTTCTTCAGGAACATGATCATCTAACTCGTGTTGACCATGATCATCTTCTACGGTGCCTTCTTCTTCGAGAACGTCTTCATTACCTTCATCTATGTTATACTTTACCAGCCTTCCCCTTGGATCGTGTCTCACAGCAAATGACCAACCCACTCTACCTGGAACCTCAGAGTAAAATACCTGTTCACATTGGGTTGGAAGAACATAGGGCCCCGTTCCTGGCTCAAACAACCTTGTATTTACCATGGTAAATCCATTAGCATGTTCAATTATTGTTTTATCGGGATCACGTTGATTCAATCTACACCTGTACCATTTGAAAACGAATAGAAATACCTTGAAGGAGTTAAAGTCACACTGAATAATGTCTTCCAGATACCCATAGTATCGATTTTCAGAGAGTTATGGATGTCTGTCACTTCTAGAAGAAACATTGGTCACCTCAAAGACTGCAGATATCCCACAATCAGATGTTTTCTTTGTTTCATCCAACTTTTTGATTCGATATCTACATCCATTGCACCACATAGCCTTATGGTGTTTTACCTACAACAAGCCATACAGGAAAAGATTACATAATGATCCAATATTTTTTATTAACTAGTGCATGTTTATAATGCCATACAATGAAAAAAACAGCTTGACGTACAATGGCATTATTTTTTACAACAAAAAAAATAGTGTGGATGATTAATATGCTAATTACCTTCTTATCTTTTAAACCTCTTGCTAAATCAATTTCCCTTTGTGTTAGATTGGTGTCTCCATTGCGATGTGCAGCTTTAAACAATGAAGCCACACCTTCCCATTATATTCCATGACCAGATTATTCACATCGTTCGATCCATACCTTCATCCAGTCAAGATTGTTTGCAATTTATAAATGAATTGCATCCCACTCTCGACCAACTGTTTCATGACAATAAAGTTAAAATTCAATACAAATGTAATATAGTAACTTAACAAAGTATATTACAGTATAAATTTATGCAAAATACTGAATATAAGAATGTGTTATATTACCTTTCACCTTCCTTGATCTACCTTTCTCCTTCGGGTACTCCCCTTCGAAACTCTTATTGGATTCTGGGTCACAAATGCAACGTAAATTGAGCTTTTCTGCTAATTTAGGAAGATATTCACTAATATACAGCATGTTTTGGTATACCATATATCCCTCCATCATAGAACCATCAGCATATGCTCGTTGTTTGACCAAACCCTTCATAAATTTCAAATGCCTCTCAACCATCCACATGGACCTTGAGTGCGCAGGTCCACACAGTTCAATCTCCTCAACTTGGTGTATGAGGTAGTGTTCTTGTGCATTGAAAAATGCTGAAGGTAGATGCTTCTGCATTTCACACATGAGACAAGGAATTTCTCTCCTCCAATACTTTATGTCTTCTTTATGGAATTCTTTAGATGACAACCATCTACAAGTGACATGACAACCAAATCAAGAGATTAAAGAAAAAAAACAATATATTACTTAACATCATGAATTACAGAACGAAAATCAAATATAAGTTCTATGTTGAATTAAACAAACACTAAGCACATGGAAAAAATCCCACTTACCTCATGTATTTCCCGAGACTATATATTATTTGCTTGACATTGTTGTCAAAGTTGTCCGGGATAGAGAGAGGTAGAACATACTGTAACAATAATATACAAATAGTTTCATTTTATCAACAAAGAGTAGACAAATAAAAAATATACCAACCATATTCATTGTAATAGGAAAAAAAAAATTAAATCTATACCATAATAATTACACTCATGAAGACATGCCAATCGTGAGTTTTCACCCCCGCGAAATCACCTTTCTTTGTTATGATATTCTTCATGTTCGCACAAAATCTGGTGGGAAATTTAATTTTTCGAATGACTTCTTTTACAACATTACTTTGCTGGTCCGTTAACATCCATGGAAGTGAGTTTATATTAATTTTCTCTTCGTTGCTATGAAATTGAATTACGTCTTTCATTGCATGGTTTCTATCTTGAATGTCTTTGCAAATTTTCACAATTTTTTCTTTGTCACTCCTTCCATCCAATATTCGCCATAATGTTTCGGTCACATTCTTTCCGATATGCATTGTATCAAATAGATGAGCAATTTGTAGGTGCTCATAGTAGGGCAACCTGCTGAATTGTCTAGGATAAATTTTCATTCCTCGTGGAAGCCCATTAATTCCTTCATGATCACATGAACGACAATCATGAAATTACATAAATTAATTTCAATTACAGTAAAAAACACACAATATAAAAAAATACAATATAACATATCATATACGATGATTTATTATACATACCTTGACGATTTCTATTATATTGCAACTTCCATAGGCGAGGTGTCATTCTCTACGATTTTAATGCAGTCTCTTGCTTGCCATTAAACAGATGTTTTTCGGTAGTTCGATACATGTGATTCTTATAGAGGAAGTGCCTATACTCATCAAACACCTCCTTTCCTAAGCTTTTTGAACGATGAGATTTGATCTTAGGACCACAAACTGGACATGCAAATTTCCCCTTTGTCTGAAGACCTACATAAATAGATGGAATATCTATGTCAATTATAATTATATACAAAATGACTGTATTATTTAGAAAAACATGCGTGTGTAGTATATTAACTAGTAGTTCGTATAACTTTTTGCAAATAAAGTGGAACTTATAATTACATACCACAGAAATCGGTTAACCCTAGGGCATCATGTATTGACCATACAAGCATTGCATGGAATTGAAATTGCCTTTGTTGTATTGGTCTAGATATGTCATACATAGTGATGCCATTCCATAACTTCAGTAGATCGTCAATAAGAGGTTCGATATATACATTCATATCTTTCACTTGGTAGTTACCTGATTGATATGAACATATTAAAAATATAAATATGAGACGTACAATTTAGATTACATATATTAAACCATATTGCACAATAGAAAAACATTAAATATATATATGACATTGTGCGACAAAAATACGACAAATGAGATACAACTACTTTAAAAAAAACTACAGGGTTCGTACCTGGAACAATCATCGACAACATTATGTGCTCCCTCTTTATTGTCAACCATGGAGGAATGTTGTTGTTGATAACAAAAATAGGCCACACCGAGTAAACGGATCTCATCTCTACAAATGGATTGACACCATCTACTGCCAAAGAAATCCTAAGATTACGAGGTTCTTCTTTATAGTGGGGCCATTTTTCCTCCATATCTCTAAATGCAGACCCATCTGCAGGCATCCAAATAATGTCATCTTGACTTCTATTCCGTGCATGGTAATCCATAAATTGCGTTATATTTTTGCACCTGAACAGTCGTTGCAGACGTGGAATAATGGGAATATAACGTAGAACCTTGCGAGGCACCTTTTTAGTTACTTGATCTGTGTGATATCTACTGATATGACATTCAGGACATTCTGTTGCAAATTTATGTTGATTGTAATATAGAACATGATCATCGAGGCATGCATGAATTGCTTCATACTGCATTCCAATTTCTTTCATGATGGCAGATAAATCTCGATATGTGTGAGGTTAAATATTTGACGATGGTAACAAATATTCACCTATCATGCTACAACAAATTAAAATAAAAATCTAGTTAATATAATATAGAAATAATATTAATGGAACAAATTTCATCCGTAATAATTTGACTTATATATGAATGAACAACAAAATACACAATCATATATATTTTGTGATGGAATATATTACATACCTTAACATCCATGTGACCGATATGTTTGAAAGACCATTCATAACCTTCAAGTTCATTATCAATAATATAGCAGAGAGAAGATTTGTCTTGGAGCCCTCATAAAGGGGTTCATATGCCTTATCAAGAAGAGGTATATCATGAATATCATCAAAATGTTCATCATTTTCATGATCATCATCATCATCATCAACATCGACCACTCCAACATTAAATGAATCATGGATCAAATTATTTGTAACATCATCTTCAACTATGTTTTCAGAATGATCATCTTCTTCATTAATGTGATCATTAACTTGTTCTCCATTAATATTCATAGCTTTCGGTACTTTTTGTGGAAGCACTTCCTCCGGACGAAGTGCCCTAGGATGTCTTTCCTTTATAATTACATGAAACCATCAATAGATAAAAGTTAATATAAGAAATTCAACCATAAAATGTAAAAATTTCAAACGCAAAATGTAAACATTTATGTGATGCATTTAAAATTTAACAAATTTTGTACTGTTGGAATGAAAAGAGAAACGGCCTATTGAACTGTTGGTCAAATAGGTGCATCCAAACTATCCAAGAGACATAATAATTGACCCAATTACTGAGCAAAGCTACTCCAATATAACACAAAATTTCTCATACTGTACTCCACTGAGGTAAGATAAATGATGCTATGGTGATTTCTATAGAGAAAATATAAGAGAAATTACAACATGCCAATGTAGTCGTTATTTCTATTATCATGATAGAAAGTGTCACAAATATAGAGAGTTAAGTGCGTTCCCCGGTGAGTGGGTTAGTCTCACTAACGAACAAATAAATGATTTATTCTACTATACCCTAGATTCAACATGCACAAAAGAAAAAGAAATAGTATAATAAATATTTAATATTAAAATAATATTTATTGTCCATGTTAGTCCCGTCTATTGAAACCACGATCAATACATAAATTTACAAAAGCAATCAAAATAAAAACATATATAATGCAAAAATTACAAATGGATGGTATTCATGTCCCCCCTCAACGTGCGCATGCTCCCTACAATGTTTTGTGGCTGTTGTGATCAAAATTCTTCTCCTCTTAAAGCCCCTGCATTGAGTACATGGACAATAGCATTTCCTATCACCCCTTTTTCAATTCCTTCCCACAATCTAGCAAGCAATTGTCGATTTTGTTCGTCTGGATCAGGAATATTGCTAGTTGACATTTTCTCGTAAAGAGCTTGAATGAAGATTATCGATCTTAGAAAATGAAGCTACACACTTTGCTCACTTGAATCTCAAAAAAAATGGAAATAATGAAAAATAGTCCTCCAAATAAAAAAACTTCCGCAAACCGTCGCTTGTATAGCAAACATGTCGGAATGTTTCAATATTTATAAGTCTTAAAAGTCAACCTTCCATCGGATATCCGAAGCCTTGAACCTAGTTACCGTTGGAGAATTGATGTCAAATTTCCAACATCCTCGGGTTGAATAGCTTGGGGTCGGATATCCGACATCCCAATGCATAATATGATGTCGGATGTCCACAGAACCGTCAGATATGAGCATATCCGTCGGATATCCAACGTCTCCTTCTATCAATTTTAAAAAGATCATCAAATTTTGAAATTTTTAAGGTGAAATCCGACAATATAGTCCTTCTTCGTCGGAGGTCAGAGGATTTTTTCGTCGGATTTTGGGTCCAAATCCACTAGTGCATGAAGAAGACCATTGATCAAATGGCTCAACTCCTTGAGAAAGCTAACATTCCTCTTCTTGAGAGCCCAAGAAAGAAGGAAGGAGGATCCAATTCTGAAGACAAGGAGAGAGTGCATGCTTTGATGGCAAGCACATCCAAGTACACCTATTTCATCATTGATTCTAGAGATTCAAGGCATATGGTGTCCACAAGAGAGTCCTTCTCCTCTCTTGATTCTTTTGGTGGTACAACTATTTTGTTGGGTGATGACTCTGAAACTACTTGCAAAGGTAAAGGCAGTATTGATCTTGAGTATGGTTATTTCACAAATGTGTTCTATGTCCCAGGTATTGCTACAAACATCTTGTCAGTCTATCAGATTACTCGCACTAGGTCTCCCAAGAAGGTTTTCTTTACACCTAATGATGTGGAAATTTCAAAAATTTATATAGGAAGAATTGTTGCCTTAGGTACTTTGATCATAGCTCAAAAGTCTATAGGTTTTCACACTTTGTTCCTTTATCTTCACCTTATGCTCTCCTCACTCGTGCCAATGATTCAACCAAATTATGGTATGAGATATTTTCTCACATTAATTACAAATACCTTTCTCAACTTCATGAGAAGAATATGGTCATAGGGCTGCCCAACATCAATTTTTCTAAAGGAGTCTGTCAAAGTTGTATCCTAGTAAAACACCCTGAGGATAAGTTTGAGAGAGCCAAGTATGAGCGAACCTCTACACCCCTTGAGCTCATTTACAGTGACATATAAGGTCCATTTACCCATGTGTCTTTGAACAATGCAAAATACATCCTAACCTTCGTAGGTATGACTTTTCCAGATATTGTTGGATCTTTTTCCTTCAATTAAAGTCTGAAGTTTTTAGTTGTTTCAAGCTTTTCAAAGCCTTAGTTGAGAACCAGTATGGAATATATATCAAGGTCCTCGTATCTGATAATGGTGGGGAGTACATCAAATATTATTTTCAAAAATTCTATACTTCTGCTGGTATTCAAATTCAACACATTGTTCCCTACACACCTCAGCAGAATGGTGTTGATGAGAGGAAGAACAGATCTCTCAAAGAGATGGCCACATACATGCTTGAGTCTAAGTATTTGTATCCAATAATTTGGGTTGAATATATCAACTGTGAAGTATACATAAAGAACATAGTGCCTCATAAAGCATTGAAAGGAATCACTCGTTCTGAATCTTGGACTAGGCACAAACCTAATGTCTCTCATTTTAAGATTTTTGGCTCCAAGGCTTGGGCTAGAATTCCACTTGAGAAGAGGAGGTCCTTACAGCCCCAAATTGAACCATGTCTCTTTGTTGGCTATTCGGAATACTCCAAGGTTTATAATTTTCTGAACATGACCACTCAAAAAACATTCATTGAGAGAAGTTTTCAATTCAAAGAAGTGCCCTTGCAAGCAATCAAAATTGGATAATCTTTTGCACTACCACCTATGAGAGTAAGTGGAGTTTCTCATGATAATTCTGATTCTAATATATCTGATGATGAATATCATATTATTTCAAATACAAATTCACCTACAGGCCTAAGTGGGCTGCTAAGACTCTTGAAGCAGCTAGTGAACTTGTGGGGAATCCTCAGGATCCTAGGAGGACTAGATCATAATTTGAGAATGCACTTTCAGTGAAAGATACTTTCCTCCATAAGAAGTGTTTTTTGATGGTTGATTCAGACCCTCAGTAAGATGAAGAAGCATCACATGACCCAAGATGGTAGGAATCCATGGATGAGGAGTTTCATTCACTGCAAAAGAATGAAACTTGGGAGCTAGTCAAGCTTCCACCGGGCAGAAAATTGGTAAGTTGTAAGTGGATATTAAAGACAAATTTTGATGTTGATGGTATAACAATGAAGTATAAGGAAAGGCTTTTGGAAAATGACTTCTCCCGAATTCATTTCCTTAACTACAATGATACCTTTGCACCAGTTGCAAATATGGATTCGATAAGACTAGTCCTGGCAATTTCCGCATCCAAGCATTGGGAAGTGCATCACATGGATGTCAAGAGTGATTTTCTCCATGGATATATTGAAGAGGAGATCTATATGCAAAATCCATATTTCTATATTTAATATCATAATATTGTTTGCATGTTGAATAAGTCCCTATATGGGCTTAAGAAAGCTCTTAGATTTTGGTATGCCAAGATGGACAACTTTCTCTTGTCACAATCTTTCAGTAGATGAAAGTCTGATCCGAATTTGTACATGAAGATAATTGATAATTAAATTTGATTATTTTTGTATATGTTGATGACCTACAAATCATAGGTATCTCCATCGATCAAATAGCTTCATTGAAGACCTCCTTGCATCAAGCTTTTTCCATGACTGACTTGGGAATACTTAAACGATTTTTGGGGCTTGAGATCTCACAATCCAAGTCTAGAATTAAAGTATATCAGTGAAAATATGATTCATACCTGCTAAAGAAGTTCAATATGGTTGAATTCAATCCTACAAATACTCCCTTCCTTTCAAGAGTAAGACTTGAAGAAGCAGATTCTACACCGTTGGTGAACAACACCTTGTATAGGAAACTAGTTGACAGCTTGTTGTACTTGACTCATACTCGACCTGATATTGCATATGTTGTGAGTGTGGCCTCAAGATACATGGAGTAGACACATGATCTTCATTGGATAGCGGAAAAAATAATCTTTCATTATGTACAGGTCACTAAGTCTGATGGGATTCACTATGTTGCAGATTCTAGCCTAGATCTTCTTGGTTTTACTAATTCAGATTGTGTTGGTGATAGCCTAGATCGAAAGTCCACTTCTGGATTTGTTTTCATACTTGGAGGAGGACCTATTTTCTGGTCAAGTAAGAAACAAAGTGCAATTTCACTTTCTTCAGCAGAGGCCGAGTACAAAGGAGCAATGAATGTTGCAACTCAGTGTGTGTGGTTGTAGGGTATACTTTCTAAGTTTGGTATTTCCTTTAGCACTCCCACAATCATATTTTGTGACAATACAAGTTCTATATGGATCTCAACTGATCTACTACATAGGAAAAGAACTAAGCATATTGATATTCATATGCACTACATCATGGATCTAGTGCATGATCACATCATTGATCTGCATTTTTGCTCATCATATGAGCAAATTACAGACATCTTAGATCACTACTTGGGATGGGTGAACATGTCGTGGAGTGAAGGATTGATCGTCAATTCTTCAATTTTTTTCATGTCCATGTTTGAGGGGAGTTTTTTCCCATGAGGTTTTCCTTCTTTCCTTGTTTTGTGGACAAGGCAGTATGTAAAAATGGGTGACCATGCCAATTTGTTGGGCCCTATCTATTTCTGATTTTACACATAAATTCAGGATTAAGGGGGGGTGTTAGATTATTAAAAACCCATTCATACCCATTCCATACTTAGGAGATAGATTATTAGTCATTTTTTATTAATTTCTAGGTGTTGAATAGGTAGTTGGCCATTATTTTGTCTTTGTGTGGACCACAAGCCATCCTGAGTCACTAGAGCACGCTTCTGGAGATTCTGGATAATATTTCTTGATATTCTGTGATATTTTATTCCATTCCTGGATTAGAAGGGCGCTAGGTAAAAGGTAAAATCTAGTTGACTTGGCTTTAGCATTTTTTGGGGAAACTCGCCCTCCATGATGTTTCCTCTTTCTAAAAGTTGTACTTAGGATGATTTTCCATGCTACATCACCATCCAACTCTGATTTTACCAATTTGCAATCCATAGAGGTGATTTGGAAAGCACTTTTTGCACCTAGGGGGGTTTTCATCTTTTTAGTAAGCTTTCTTTTGTGAGATTTTCGAATTCCTTCTTTGGATTTTAAATCTCTGATGTAATTATATATTTGACAGCCATTACATTGACTAATTTTGGCTGATGTAGACTTATTCAATAGAGTTATAATGTTTGCATCATATTCTTGATTGTTTTATGTGTTATGTGACTAGTTGTTGCAAGGAAATTTGTGATATTGTGTAATTGCTTGAGTAGATCTTGGTGTGAACAATATTTTCATTGACAGGAAGTTGGAATTTTGGTAAGAGAATGGAGAACTAAACACCAAAAGTGTGACTCTAGTAACCAATCTTTGTAGCACATCTTTAAAATGGAAGAAAAAATTGAGATCAAGCCCTATGAAGGTGAGTTTGACGCACTTAAATTGAAGGCATTGGTTGCAACAACTGGAAGACTATTTTAGTGTGCATAATGTATGTGAGAAGCAGAAAATAGACTAAATCTAGAAGTCCATGCACAAGCTTGGTGGGAAAGAACTCATCAATTTCTATTTCACCCTATCAGGTGTGAAGAGGACCAAAGGGTTCAATGGCACTTTTACTAGTAGAGGCAAAGATAGAGTGTACAGGAGTACACTATGAATTTTTTAAAGCAAGACATCTAGTTGGGAATAAATCCTTGAGACCCAAATGTAGTTATCAAGTAACTAGGGGGTCTTCATAGTCACATAAGAAGATAGGTTATGTTATTCAATCTCAAGACCATAGATGAAGCATGTGTATAGGCCCGATACATTGAATCTAACAAGAAGAAGAAGCAATCAAATGGTTCAAATCATACAAACCAGCATGGAGATTCCAATAACGGTGAGAAGAAGAAGGGAAAAGGAAAATATACGAATACTAACACCATTGCACATGTGTAGTGCCACTAAAAAACATTATGACCATTAAAACATTGAGAGTCACATAAACAAAAAAATGTTATAGATAGTGTCCTAATATTAAAGGTTAAATAAATAATTTAACAAGACTTATGCTAAGCAAGCATGGGCTCATTCAAAACTCAAGTACATGAAACTTCTTGGATTTCTAACTTTGATACCTTGGAAAATTTGAATGGTTTGGTTGTTTCTTGCAATCGGAACATTTTTTCGAGCTTGGAAGTTTGCGTTTATTTTGGTTAAAGATTGTGTTAGTCCCTTGAATTATTCTAGCTCTCATTTGATGCTTGACTACAGTTTGAGCCCTTTGTAGTAGCTTGAATTGTTTCATCTTACTTACATTGATCCATGGGGTTTGGGTTAAAGTTAAATACCTTTGTTGAGTAAAAAACTTGTGTTCATCTTTTATCATGCTTATTTGAGAAACATAATGTATTAGGCTTAATATATGGATTTGGTTATGGTCTAGGAATTCAATGTGTTTTTCATAATTATTATTGATTTCTTCAAATATTTGATAGTTCGAGTAAAGGTGTATGTGTTTCCTTTCACTTTGTAGCATGACTTAAGCATATTCACCATTTAGAGTCTACAATGTTTATTTTATATTTTGTTTGAAAAGATGTGTTGGTGTTCGAAAAGGGAAATGAGATACAAGTTGCTAAGCAAAGAGAAAAATGGTATATGCACATTGCACAAGTTTACCAGGGTCCTATGCATTCATCGTATTGCTAATGAGACCAACACTCTTCTAATGAAATTATACTTTTGATTACATGTAGACTATAGGATTCTAGCTATATTCATAAACTCCTCGATAGACTTTAATCATTGATCACACAATAATGTTAGACCTCAGTGATATCGGTCACTAACACACCTTTGATTGTAAGGCATGTGAAGCAAAACTTGAAAGAAGATGTCGAGGTGCATGTTTTAAAAAAAAATTGTATTGTGAATCATACATAAAGAGGAGCATTGATATTATATAGAAAGTTTGAAAAATCGAAAATGGTGTTATATTTCATTTTAATGTTTTGTGAGAGGTAGCTTATTATCTTTGTCTTACACAACTTATTCACTTTGACTACATGCCATGCTAGAAAATGGGGACATCCATGCTAAAAAGATGTTAATGTCAATGTGGATGCTTAGCAACTATTTATTGAATTTTTTTAGAGCATAAACAAATGTATTCATAGCAACTATTTAAGTAAATAGGAATCATTAAACACTGCATTTAATTAATATATATAATAAATGTATTCATAATAATATTTATATCGGACACTGCATATGTTCAATTTTTAAAATATGTTGAATTTTCACGTAAACTATATAATTAAACTACTTTATTATTCTTTAAATTAGTCCCTAAATTATATATATACAAATGAGATTATGAATATTTCACCAAAGAATTTATATATTGACTAAGCAATATTTCCATAATTGATAGCAAGGTTTTTTATAAAGTATTAAATTTCAGGATATTTCAGTGATTGCAGATTCCAATATTACATAGAACATTTGTAAGTGTAACATCCAAAAATTCACTAAAATTTAAAAAATTTCTAGCAGCATTAAATGCTTGTAATTACTGTGCGGAACATTATTCATGTTTAAAATACATCTATCCACAATTTAATTTGTTTTGATGATGACAACTTTACACTTGGTCATTTGATAAATATAAACTTTCGACACAATATAGTTATTTTGGTCATGTTTGTTTAACTCGCTGCAATATAGTTATTTTAAAGTCAACATGTGACAAGATGTCAACCAAATGTCTAAATGTTTAATGCTTACATTCAATACATGACGTCAATTTTTCATTCTTATGTTATGAAATTTGATTCTAGAGACTAAATGTTTGTCTTAATGAAATGAAGGGGTCCTTGCATACGCCCCGAGGCTTACTTAGCTAATGCCCTGAACAATATTGTAGAATGTAGGTAAGATAGAGGAAATTCCAACTGAACATGCCAAAGTATTTCCGTTCGCTTTACAGTACTAAGTTAGTCTTTTGAAGTTGATTACGACTATATAGATATTTATATGGTCTAACCATCAAACTCAGGTATAAATAAGTTATCTCTATGTACTTTGTATTCACAATGATGTTTGAATTTCATCTATCGTAATTACTTCAGTGTTATCCTACTCCAACCATTTATGTAGGTTTTATTGTGTTAATAGCAAAAACTATGGTGATTTTCATTTTAATGCATGACATATTTCTTCATCCAAACTATGGAAAGATATTACAATTCAATGCATTCCAAATGCATAGACTTTGAAAAGATGCGTATAGTATTATGGTCTAGTTGCATGATCATAAGTTAAGCTATACTTACATGCCAGTTCTAAATGAATTGACTATATGCACAAATACTATTGTAATGAATCTAGACTATGATACAATATGTATTTAACCTCCATATGGATACGAACTTAAACTTTTAAACCTTGTAAACCATGCAATAGATGTATTAATGGTAATTAACATGAAAGTGGACTATGCGTTGGCAGGTTTGTAATTGGTGGCTCAGTAGTTATGGTTCATTAACTCACAACTCAGTGGATCTTTTGCTGGCAGCCCTCGTGGTTGACCTTCATGTGCTAAGCTTCAAAAGAGGGTGGCAAACCCTTGCTACGTAATTCCTGCACGTTGAGTTGTGCATTGAAATGTATCTGTGGATGGATGTATTGGCAACACTCTTAAATTGTGCGAGCTATGGTTTTAAATGCCAATTAATATGGTGGGTGATCATATGCAGGCTTTATCTCGTGGCAAGATCCACACCGTCGATCTCCGGGAGGTCTCGGGTTTTGGGTTTAACCCTAACCTGCATTGATAATACCACTTGCTACATTATTTACTTCATTTGTAAAACTGAGGAAGAGACCGACAGGCTCTGCGATTTTATTGGTTTAGTTTTCTCGTGGATGCTAACTCGCCAGGGTTTGATCTGGAGATCTCTCCATAGTATGTTAAACCTTAAAAATGTACCAGGGTTCCTTACTAGTTTTGACGTAGTTTCTTGCTAAGCTAGTGGTAACCTGAGTGTCGTTTTCATGGCTAAGTTATTAGTCTTGATGGGTTTGCGGTTGAATGTTTTTTTCAATACCAAAGAGGTACTAATGGCAAGTGTTGTTATCGTTGTTTGGAGCATTCAAGGAACGACGACATTTACAGGTAAAGAATTCATATCCAACCTTAGTTTTTCATAAAAAATTATTTAATTATTATTTATGTATCCAGCATTCAGTTGATAATGTTTTGACCACCAATGCAAATGTTGTTTTGCAGGTTTCTAAAAGACAAGGGACTTGGGGTTCAGCTGGACTGGGAGGTGAGCATACTAGCCTCGGTAAGCCTCAGAGACATCCAAAGGGTAACCCAAGTATCTCGAAGTTTCAATGATGAACTAAGATTCCAATCCGGCCTTCGTTGAATGGCTGAGGAAAATGTATTTTGTTTTGGTTTTACAGTTATGGTTTAAAGTCATATGGCATATGCAATGTTTTGTGTTTAAACTATAGTTGTTTACTCCCGAGCCTTTCACTTCTCTTGTTGGATTCTCAACATTTTCTATAAAATACAAGTGTTTACCCATAAATTTATTGGTGTTTTAGGTTTTAGGTATGGCGAGACACTCTCGGCCGAACCTGAGCTATTTACAGTGTTTGATAAATAAAAGGGCAGAGCCCAATTTTGTTACTGTATGAATTGTTGTTTTGTTTTACCATTGTAAATAAAAATGTTAATCGTGTACCTGAGTTTACACTCTGTTATTTTTACTGCGTTTTGAAATTGTGTTTGTAAAAGAAAAAGATAAGAGTTTCGAACTCTTCATCGATTTAAACCCTTAAGAAAACAGTAATCTCGACTTGACAGAGATAACCTTTAGGGTTGGTTTCAGGTCCTGTGTTTGTCCTTCGTTTTAAATATATGAATGCAGCGTTAATATCTGACAGTAGTTGATAATAGGGTTTGACCCTTCGACTTGTTGTAAGTCTTTTAGAGATGCATAGAAGAAAGGTAGGAAGCTAAAAGCAGATGTGGAGTGTAATTTCGGTCATTTCAAAACTATGGTATGGTCTGTTGGTTGTTGGAATGTTCAGGGCTACGCCCGACACCGTGTTTGGAAAGTTGTTGTTAAAATAATGTTTTTAAAACCCTAGAGCCGTAAAGGCTGGGTTATAACCCTATAGTGAAATGCTTATCAATGTAATTTAAGGTTGAGGGTTTCAAACCCTGATATGTGAAGATTAACCTATGTTGCAAAAATTTAACTTTGTTTTTGTTTATGAAATGCTTGTACTACTAGTTTTGACAGAGATAAAATTTTATATGATCGTTTGATTTATTTTAAACATGATCTCAGTATTGTATAGTTTAAAGCAAGTAATTCATCAATGTTGAACTATTGAATGGATATTTTGAAAGAATCTCTATAAGTTATTTGATTCGAAAGATTGTGCTTGCTTAAAGTTTGAAGAAAGAAATACTTAAATAGTATGTTGCAATTAAATAAATAAAACTAGGGTTTTATTGTTAATCCTAAACAATGAAATATTCGCTCTATTTGTATTTCCTATTTAAATTCTAAGAGTTTTATTGAAATAAGACAATATTACAGTACTGAAAATAATGTAGATTTATTTAAAATAAGTCATCAATTCTATTACATTATGATATCATTTTGATCTATTTAAATACCCTTCCCTATACTAGAGTATGACACTGCATCCAATGTGTGGAAAAATACAGGGAAGCATTATTACTCAATCATTCTATTATTTAACTACATCATCAAAATGCATTTTATGCTAGTAGATATAAATTACGGAAGTAAAAGTATTCATTAACAGTACAGAATATCTAGGATTTAATTTGAGAACTGATAACATAAACAATGAGATTTATTTTGCTAACTTGGCAGACATAAATAAGATAACACAATCTAAACCTGGAAGTCTGTAGAAGAAACAAACAGCCAAAGGAGCCTATTCCTCCCAACCTGCTCCTGAAGACAGCCAAGTTACTTGTCTTAGGACCCCCGAGCCTGTTCACTAAACCACCAGGACGAAGATGCTATGTGGAGTAATGGAATAAATTCCCTTGCAACTCAACAGTAGTACTTCTTGCTTTTAACAATATTGAACTCAACAATGTGGTTGCACTAGTTCAGAATGCAGTCTTAGTTCACTCAATCACTTCTAACTTTCCCCTCATCAAATCTCTTATGCTCAGAAATTATCACAAGGTAAGCCTCCTATTGAATTTGATGGGTAGATAAGTAGCATGCCTAGGTCTTTGGTCAGTTTATTTCAGTAAATGATCCACCTTTCTTGGGGAACATGACCATAAAAGTAGGGAATTTCCCCCCTGCAACAGTTAGAGTGAGTTGAGGATGCTGCCAAGTGTCAGATTGCTCTCCACCCCGGTCCATTCCTCCTAGTAAGTCAGTGAACACTCATTCAACAGTCTCCTTTGGATATTTGTCTCCACTTTTATTTATTAATAATAAAATATTCAAAGTAATTAATTACAGTCATCCATGACCCCACTTGGTCAATAGTCATAAAACTTTACAATAAAAATAAAACATAATGTTTTCTCAATAACATGAAATGTCTAGAACTTGGGTATGTGACAAACACCCCCTCTTAAGTTCAACATCGTCCTCGATGTTTCTTTATTCATCATCCTCTTGTTCCTCCTGGAACAACATTGGATATGCCACCCGCATATTACTTTCCAATTTTAAATTTTCTTCGTCCAAACTAAGGTGCTTCCACTGCACCTTAACCTATCCAATAGTACGATTACAAAGCAAAATTTCCCTCTTGTCAAGGATACAGTCCGGTTCCACTAGAAAATATCCTTCTGGTTCCACTTGTACATCATTCCAATTAATCACATGAGTAGCATCATGCACATACTTTTTCAAAAGAGAGATGTGAAATACATTATGTACTTTAAGATTCGGTGGCAATGCCAACTGATATGCCACTAGTCCTACCTTGGACAAGATTTCAAAAGGTCCATAATACCTTGGTGCTAATTTAGCATAGCTTCCCAATCTTAGGGAACTCTTATTAGGTTTTACCTTGAGGAACACATGTTCACCAACCTGAAACTCTTTTTGGGTTCTTTTTAGATCTACCAGACTTTTCTGTCTATCTTATGCAATTTTCAAATTGCCTTGAACATGTTTCACGGTTAGTTCCATTTCTCTTAACAAATCAGGTCCTAGCATTAACCTGTCAACTGGATTACTCCAAGAAATAGGAGTATTACATTTTCTGCCATATAAAATTTCAAAGGGACTAAGCTTTGTTGAATCTTGGTAATGGTTATTATAAGCAAATTCAGCAAGATGTAAATAATCCTCCCATTTACCTGGATGATCTCTAACATACATTCTTAACATGTCCTCAATAATTTGATTAACACTTTCAGTCTGCCCATCTGTTTGTGGGTGAAATGGTGTACTGAAATTTAAAGTAGTATCTAAACCTTTAAATAAAAATTTTCAAAAATTTCCTGTAAACTTTGAGTCTCTATCAGAAATTATAACTTTCGGAATACCATGCAAATGAAAAATCTGCTTCATAAAAATTTCAGCAATGTTATCAGCCTTGTAAGTTGTCTTAACAGGTATGAAGTGGGCTTCTTTCCTAAGCTTATCCACAACTACCATTATGGAATCATTCTATTTCTGATTTTTAGGTAAACCAGTAATAAAATCAATACTAATTATGTCCTACTTCCAATCTGGAATAGGTAGTGGCTGCAATGATCCAGCTGGGTGTCTGTGTTTAGCTTTTACTTGCTGACACTCTATACACCTAGCAATATATTCGGCTACTTCACTTTTCATACATGGCCAAAAATAATATTTTCTCAACATAGTTATCATCTTCTGGTAACTAGTATGTGTTGAGTATGAACGTTTATGCAATTCATTTAAAATCAGCAACTTAATCTCAGCAACATTAGGCACATAAAGTCTGTTTTTATACAGCAGAAACCCTCTTTCGTCAATTCTAAAATCTATTATAGAATTTTCAGCATTATCTTCAGGAATTTTATTAAGTAAATTCTGATATTTTTCATCCATTCCGATTCTTTCCTTAATCTGATTTTCTAGATCAGTTTTATAAGTACTGATTGCTTAAACAAAATTTACTCTTGCATTTCTGCTTAAGGCATCAGCAACCTTATTTTCCTTTCCTTTAATGTGTTGAATCTCAAAATCATACTCACTAAGGAAAGCTCGCCACCTAGCTTGCCTTGCATTTAGATTTGGTTTATCCAACAAATATTTTAATCCTTTATTATCGATCATTAAAATAATTTTTCTTCCAATTAAATGATGTCACCACATTTTTAATGCATGTATTACAGCAGCCAATTCCAATTCGTAGGTTGCATAGTTCTTCTCATGAATCTTTAACTTTCTTGATTCATATGCAATCGCATGACCTCCTTGTGTTAAGACCCCGCCAAGTCCGTCATTGCATGCATCCATGCATACTACGAAATCCTTGTTGGGATCAACAATTTTTAAAATAGGTGTTGTTATTAATAACTCCTTTAGTTTCTTAAAGATTTCTTCACATTTTTTATCCCATACAAATTTATTACCTTTATTTTGTAAATACGAGTATAGGATTTGCTATTCTAGAAAATCCCTCAATAAACTTACGATAGTATCCTGTAATTCCCATAAAATATCGTACACCGGTTACGTCTTTCGAGGCAGGCCATTCATTTATTGCTTTTATCTTGTCTGGGTCTACTGCGATTCCATCCTTGGATATCACATGCCCTAGGTATTGTATTTTATCTTTATAGAAGTCACATTTGTTGAACTTAGCGTAGAGTTGGTCTTCTCTTAACACTTGTAAAATTATCTTTAAATGTTCATCATGCTCTTCTTTCGTCTTAGAATAAATTAGAATATCATCAATAAATACTACTACAAATTTATCCAAGTATTTATGTAATACGTTATTCATTAAACACATGAAGACTGCTGGAGCGTTGGTCAGCCCAAAGGGCATAACCACGAACTCGTAGTGTCCATAGCAAGTTCTGAACGCAGTCTTAAAGATGTCCTCATCTTTAATTCGGACTTGGTGGTACCCCGACCTTAAATCTATTTTAGAGAATATCATTGCACCGCATATGATCAAACAAATTGTCAATATGGGGCAAAGGATATCTGTTCTTTATGGTCATTTTATTTAGCTGACGGTAATCTATGAATAAACGCATAGTTCCATCCTTCTTTTTAACAAAAATTACAGGTGCTCCCCATGGAGACACACTGGGTATTATATAATTTTTATCAATTAATTCCTTAAGCTGTGATTTAAGTTCATTAAGTTCCATAATGTTCATTCTGTAAGGAGCCTTTGAGTTTGGTACCGCTCCTGGTACTAACTCAATGGTGAAATCAAGTTCCCGTTTCGGAGGTAGCCCTAGAATTTCTTCCGAAAATACATCTGAAAATTCCTCTAGAATGGATATGTATTCCAGCTTTAACTTATCTTCATTAGTGTACTGTTCATTATTAATTACGTTTACAGCAAACAACTTACACCCCTTTCGAACAGCTTTCTTCACTTGTAATGCAGAAATTTTCCTAACAGATATATTTCTAGGAATCTCTTTTACCGTTATAGTTTCAAATGCATCATTTAAACAAGTAAAAGTCTTTTCAAAGAAATTTAGTACAACTCTATGCTTTTCTAACCAATCCATTCCAATCAGAACATCATAAGAACCCAAAGGTAACACATTCAGTTTAACATGAGTCCTAAACTGATTTATCAGTAATTCACATTCTTTCACATAATAAGACACCTTTCTTTTCATGCCAGTATCTAATTGAACCAACCATGATTTATCAAACTTATCTATTTTCAGATTGCAACATTTAACTAAATCAGGTGAAACATAGCTAAGACTTTCTCCGGGATCAATTAAAATTGAAATAGGTTTATCTTTCAGCATACCTTCCACTTCAACTATGGAAGTTTGATGATCATCTTGTCTGTTCTCCGGGGCTGCATTTATCCTAGGCATCTCCCTTGCTAAGTCACCAACAGTAGCCTCCTCCTGAATAGTATGTATGTTGTTAATAGCCTTCTTTCTGAGTGGGAAGTTTGATGCATAGTGAGGTCCTTGACAGTCCCAACATTTAACAGGTTCTTTCTGTTCATTATTTTTAACAAAATTCTTAAGTGGATCATTGTTCCTTGCAGTTGTAAATTTTGACTATGTATTACTTGCTGCATTATTTCCTGGAATCTGTTAGAGTAATTACGTGAATTATTATTCCCAAATTTACGATTAAAAGAAAATTGCTTCTTTCTTTGCTCAAAGTTGTTAGGCCTTTTTGCTTTCCAGCTTGGTATGCCTTCTCTTTTCTTATTATGTTCATAACAGATGTTCGCCTTTCTCATGGCCTCTTCAAGAGTTCGAGGACTATCATATTCAATCATGTCTTTTATGTGAGAGAGCAAGCAGCTCAGAAACCTTTGTATGTTAGGTTTTTCTTCAATGAAATAAGGCACATACCTTAATAAATTCAAAAACTTGCTGCACAACTCTCTCATATCCATGGAACCTAGTTTTAACTCATAAAACTCTTTAGCTCGTTCCTCATAATACTATTCTGACATAAATTTTCTTTTAAAATATTTCTTAAAGTTACTCCAATTTACACTTTTCTCTTTCAAACCTTTAACTCTTTTCAGATCTTGCCACCAGATGTCTGCTTTTCCAGTTAAGTTATAAATTGCCATTTTAGTTTTTAGATGACTTGAGTAGTTGTAAATCTGGAAATAATTATTCATACCGGACAGCCATGCTTCAGCTGTCTCACTCTTTTCTATTTCTCCATTAAAAGTTGGTGGTTTGATCTTTTTAAACTTTCCAGAAATTTCTTCGTAGGGCCTGTACTTCTTTTTCTTAGTGTAGTAGTCACTGTCACTACTATCACTAGAATACTTATGCTTTTTCCCGTGCGCCCTTTCATCAAATTCAGAAGATGAACTGCTGTCATAATTAGTCAATTTTACCTTTTTATCCTTACGTTGATAGGACATAGTTCCAAATTCAACAGTATTTTTTGTTTCCTTATCTTGATCATTTTTATGAAGATTATTCAGCAGAATTTGATTCAGCTCATCTTGAGCTTTCAGGATTCGTTCATTTTCTTCCTTAACAGTTTTTATCTCAATTTTTAAATCTTTTACAGTCCTTAATAATTCAGATGAATTATCATTTAATTCAACAAATAAATTTTCTGCATTAATGTGTCCTTGTTCATTATTATTTTATTCGTTATTAAGGGACCTGTCCTCAGCTGACTCTGTTGGTCCTTCCATACCTGCAGACTCAATTTATAAAATGTTGAAACTGGAAAAAATAAATAAATAAATCAATAATTTGTAATTATGTTATAAATTTTCATCTGCGTGAATGAGCCACTTCAGGCCTAGTATTTGAACTTGCGCTCTGATACCACATGTAACATCCCCCAAAATTCACTAAAATTTAAAATTTTTCTAGCAGCATTAAATTCTTGTAATTACTCTGCGGAACATTATTCATGGTTAAAATACATCTATCCACAATTTAATTTGTTTTGATGATGACAACTTTACAATTGGTCGTTTGATAAATATAAACTTTCGACACACATATGTATCGACGATTATCGTATTTCATGTTTGTTTAACTCGCTGCAATATAGTTATCTTAAAGTCAACATGTCACAAGATGTCAACCAAATGTCTAAATGTTCAATGCTTACATTCCGTAGTTAAATATTTCCAATACATGACGTCAATTTTTCATTCTTATGTTATGAAATTTGATTCTAGAGTCTAAATGTTTGTCTTAATGAAATGAAGGGGTCCTTGCATACGCCCCAAGGCTTACTTAGATAATACAAGCTAATGCCCCGAACACTATTGCAGAATGCAGGTAAGATAGAGGAAATTCCAACTGAACATGCCAAAGTATTTCCATTCGCTTTACAGTACTAAGTTAGTCTTTTGAAGTTGATTACGACTATATAGAGATTTATATGGTCTAACCATCAAACTCATGTATAAATAAGTTATCTCTATGTACTTTGTATTCACAATGGTGTCTGAATTTCATCTATCGTAATTATTTCAGTGTTATCCTACTCCAACCATTTATGTAGGTTTCATTGTGTTAATAATAAAAACTATGGTGATTTTCATTTTAATGCATGACATATTTCTTCATCCAAACTATGGAAAGATATTACAATTCAATGCATTCCAAATGCATAGAATTTGAAAAGATGCGTATATTATTATGGTCTAATTGCATGATCATAAGTTAAGCTCTATTTATATTCAAGTTCTAAATGCATAGACTATATGCACAAATACTATTGTAATGAATCTAGACTATGATACAATATGTATTTAACCTCCATATGGATACGAACTTAAACTTTTAAACCTTGTAAACCATGCAATAGATGTATTAATGGTAAGTTACATGAAAGTGGACTATGCGTTGGCAGGTTTGTAACTAGTGGCTCTGTAGTTATGGTTCATTAACTCACAACTCAGTGGATCTTCTGCTGGCAACCCTCATGGCTGACCTTCATGTGCTAAGCTTCAAAAGAGGGTGGCAAACCCTTGCTATGTAATGCTTGCACGCTGTATTGGCAACACTCTTAACTTATGCGAGCTATGGTTTTAAATGCCAATTAATATGGTGGGTGATCGTATGCAGGCTTTATCTCGTGGCAAGATCCACACCGTCGATCTCCGGGAGGTCTCGGGTTTTGGGTTTAACCCTAACCTGCATTGATAATACAACTTGCTACGTTATTTACTTCATTTGCAAAACTGAGGAAGAGGTCGACAGGCTCTGCAATTTTCTTGGTTTAGTTTTCTCATGGCTGCTAACTCGTCGGGGTTCGATCTGGAGATCTGTCCACAGTATGTTAAACCTTAAAAATGTACCAGGGTTCCTTACTGGTTTTCACATAGTTTCTTGCTGAGCTTAGTGGTAACTTCAGTGTCGTTGTTGTGGCTAAGTTACCAGTCTTGTTGGGTTTTCGGTTGAATGTTGTTTTCAATACCAAAGTAGTAGTAATGGCAAGTGTTGTTATCGTTGTTTGGACCATTCAAGGAGCGACAACATTTACAGGTAAAGAATTCGTATCCAACCTTAGTTTTTCGTAAAAATTTCTTTAATTATTATTTATGTATACAACATTCAGCTGATAATGTTTTGACCACCAATGAAAGTGTTGTTTTGCAGGTTTCTAAAAGACAAGGGATTTGGGGTTCAGCTAGACTGGGAGGTGAGCATACTGGCCTCGGTAAGCCTCGGAGACATCCCAAGGGTAACCCAAGTATTTCGAAGTTTCAATGATGAACTAAGATTCCAATCCGGCCTTCGTTGAATGGCTGAGGAAAATGTATTTTGTTTTGGTTTTACAGTTATGGTTTAAAGCCGTATGGCATATGCAATGTTTTTTATTTAAACTGGAGTTGTTTACTCCCGATCCCTTCACTGCTCTCATTGGATTCTCAACGTTTTCTATAAAATACAAGTGTTTACCCATAAATTTATTGGTGTTTTAGGTTTTAGGTATGGTGAGACACTCTCGGCCAAACTTGATCTATTTAGAGTGTTTGATAAATAAAAGGGCAGAGCCCAATTTTGTTACTGTATGAATTGTTGTTTTGTTTTACCATTGTAAATAAAAATGTTGATCGTGTACCTGAGTTTACACTCTGTTATTTTTACTGCGTTTTGAAATTGTGTTTGTAAAAGAAAAAGCTAAGAGTTTCAAACTCTTCATCGATTTAAAAATTTAAGAAAACAGTAATCTCGACTTAACAGAGATAACCTTTAGCGTTGGTTTTAGGTCATGTGTTTGTCCTTCGTTTTAAATATATGAATGCAGTGTTAATAGCTGACAGTAGTTGATAATAGGGTTTGACCCTTCGACTTGTTGTAAGTCTTTTCGAGATGCATAGAAGAAAGGTAGGAAGCTGAAAGAAGATGTGGAGTGTAATTTCAGTCATTTCAAAACTATGGTATGGTCTGTTGGTTGTTGGAAAGTTCAGGGCAGTGCCCAACACTGTGTTTGGAAAGTTGTTGTTAAAATAAATTTTTTTAAACCCTAGAGCCGTAAAGGCTGGGTTGTAACCCTATAGTGAAATGCTTATCACTGTAATTTAAGGTCGAGGGTTTCAAACCCTGATATGTGAAGACTAACCTCTGTTGCAAAAATTTAACTTTGTTTTTGTTTATGAAATGCTTGTACTACTAGTTTTGACAGAGATAGAATTTTATACGATCGTTTGATTTATTTTAAACATGATCTCAGTATTGTACAATTTAAAGCAAGTAATTCATCAATGTTAAACTATTGAATGGATATTTTGTAAGACTCTCTATAAGTTATTTGATTCGAAAGACTGTGTCTGCTTAAAGTTTGAAGAAAGAAATACTTAAATAGTATGCTGCAATTAAATAAATAAAACTAGGGTTTTATTGTTAATCCTAAACAATGAAATATTCGCTCCATTTGTATTTCCTATTTAAATTCTAAGAGGTTTATTGAAATAAGACAATATTACAGTACTGAAAATAATTTAGATTTATTTAAAATAAGTCATCAATTCTATTACATTATGATATCATTATGATCTATTTAAATACCCTTCCCTGTACTAGAGTACGACACTACATCCAGTGTGTGGAAAAATACAGGGAAGCATTATTACTCAATCATTCTATCATTTAACTACATCATCAAAATGCATTTTATGCTAGCAGATATAAATTACAGAAGTAAAAGTATTCATTAACAGTACAGAATATCTAGGATTTAATTTGAGAACTAATAATATAAACAATCAGATTTATTTTGCTAACTTAGCATAAATAAATAAGATAACACAATCTGAACCTGGAAGTTTGTAGAAGAAACAAATAACCAAAGGAGCTTGTTCCACCCAACCTGCTCCTGAAGATAGCCAATTTACTTGTCTTAGGACCCCCGATCCTATTCAATGAACCACCAGGACGATGATGCTGTGTGGAGTAATGGAATAAATTCCCTTGCAACTCAGCAGTAGTAATTCATTCTTTTAGCAATATTGAACTCAGCAATGTGGCTGCACTAGTTCAGAATGCAGTCTTAGTTCACTCAATCACTTCTAACTTTCCCCTCATCAAATCTCTTGTGCTCATAAATTATCACAAGGTAAGAATGAACAGCCTCCTGTTGAATTCGATGGGTAGATAAGTAGCATGCCTAGGTCTTTGGTCAGTTTATTTTAGTAAATGAGCCACCTGCTCAGTTCCACTTTCTTGGGGAGCATGACCATAAAAGTATGGAAGTTTCCCCTTGCAACAGTTAGAGTGAGTTGAGGATGCTGCCACATGTCAGATTGCTCTCCACCCCAGTCCATTCCTCCTAGTGGGTCAGTGAGCACTCATTCAACAGTATCCTTTGGATATTTGTCTCCACTTTTATTTATTAATAATAAAATATTCAAAGTAATTAATTACAGTCATCCATGACCCCACTTGGTCAATAGTCATAAAACTTTACAATAAAAATAAAACATAATGTTTTCTCAATAACACAAAATGTCTAGAACTTGGGTATGTGACAGTAAGTGGCATGAAATTTTATATTTGCTTTTGCTAGTTGAGGAAATCTTAATGTATAAAAAAGGAATGGTAGAAATTACAGATATTCATTTTCTCTAAAAAGATATCATTTTCTCTTAAAATCAAGACTTAAAGTTGAAAATTAATTATAATTTATTTGAGAAGGTTATTTTGTTGTTTCAGGATTATATGCATACAAGATATTTATTTTCCCAAAAAAAAAAAAAATTGGTTACAAGGTTAGCTTCTTGTTCTTGGGATTTTATGGATCATTCTCTCATCAGAATATAGTTGGAAGTGTTTTCATTTTTATTTCTTCATATAAAAAAGAATATATTAAATCAAAAAAATGTGCTTTTAATGTTAGTCTAAGATACCATTTTGATTGCATCAAAGTGAAACTAAAATTAACTACCATACAAATCAGGAAAATGTACTCTAAATGTTAAGTCTGAAAAACCATTTTGGTTGCATCAAAGCAAGGAAAATGAGTGTCCATAAAAACTGTATAGACACTGCAAATTATTCGTTTTTTAATTTCCATTGCCATATGCTTTTATAAAAGCATTTTTTTTGTTTTTAACTCTAAATGATAGATACTAAATAATATAATATTAAAACGAAAATGAAAATGTAGATTTTGATAATCATTTCATCCCATTCTGAAACTTAAAACACATTGCTCACTCGAAGCTTTCCAAAACTTACGAAATTTATCACAAATAAATATAATTTTTTGTTAATTTATTATATTTTTGTTAATTTATTTTTTTGGGCGTATTGGTACTTCGTGTACGGAAATTCAAAATAAATTTGAATTCGTCGAATATTCAGTGTAGGTGTAATACGGATTTTGAAAACCAACTTAAAGAAAGAAAAAAAAAATTATTTAAACACTATAAAACAAAAATACCATTCAATTTCATGCTTACTTATTAAAATAACTATAAATAAGTAGTTTCTGTCTCTCACACTTCACATTTAAATTTTATTATATAAATGTCGATGTATATTTATGGTATATTTGTGAATATTTGATTTAAAATATTATATATAAGCAAGCTACTTCCGTATTTTATTCGTACTATATATCCGTATTCGAATGATGCTACTATGTTTCAAACTTGAAGAGAACATCATCTTTGGAATAGCTGGTTCCATTATCAAATCATAAAACTCCACGTGTAATAAATCGGAGCAGCATTCAAGTTAGTAATATAGTTTGCAGCGTCAACGTTGTGTGTGCAATTCCCATTGCATGGTGTTGCTGACTTGATTCATAATGGTTTCACATTTCGATATAGGTTGGCAATTCTTTCGCTTTATTGAGAATGTTGTTGACAGTTCACCATGTTTTATGATCCTTACAATTCACTTTGGGTGAGGAGAGATCAATGTCATTTTCATATCATAGTTTTAATTTTGAAATTGTAATTTCATTTGTTTTTTTTGTTAAATATCACCATAACACTTAAAATTTAAAAGTTGGAAGTCACAAGTTAAGTTTTCTTAAGGAGTTATATTTTCAATGTTATTTCTTAATAAAACATTTTTTATATAAAAATAATTTTATATTTGATGTCTTTTTTATTTATAATATCAATATTTAAATCTTTTAATTGTAAAAATAGTATTTAGATGTATATATAATTATTTAAATAAATAATGATAATAATATATCAGTCCATTGGATGTAACTTGGGTAGTTGGGTGGAATGGTTCCCCACCCAAGTTTGAATTCCTTGTAAGTGACATACCGAGCTCTTGAATGGATCTATATAATGTTCATAATACTCTTGTTGTTGAGCCCCCAAAATATCCACATCTAAAGGAGAATTTGATAATAGGTTCCTTATGTTCTTTTATAGATTTAGGAAGATCTTCATATAAATATATAACTTAATAACATTCAATGTCATATCAAACTTCACAAAAAAATCTCATCACAACCATGATGAAAAATATTTTAAAATAAATAATTTAATTCATTAATTATCAATAAAACATTATTTAAAAAATATATATATTTTTAAATACTTACAAATAATATAATAAAATAATTATGAATTAAAACTTATAATTTATCAACTTAAATGACAATCTTATTAAAAATATATATAAACATTTAAATAAATTCTATAATTTAAATAAAATAATTATGAATTAAAACTTATAATTTATCAATTTAAATGACATTCTTATTAAAAATATATATACATAAATTTAAATAACTTTTATAATTTTAAAATTTTAAATAACTAAACAACCACATGTTATATTAAGAATATTTTTTTAAATTTTAAAATATATACTATATATTTCTTATGTTATATTAAGAATAATTTTAAATTTTTTAAAATATATACTGTATATTTCTTCAAAATAATATATTGGTATTATACCATCTCTAAGAATATTTAAAAACAAAAATCTAATCTTTACTTTTGCTTTTACTTTAATTTATTTAATAATATTATATAAAATTAAAAATATTTTAAAATTATATATATATATATATTCAAAATAAAATAACATTAAAAACTGGGAATTTTCAATTTTTATATTAATTGTTGATGCAGATCTGTCGACAAGGGTTCACTCCACACTGCTATCAACAAATGCCGACCAAACACTCTTAAGCGCCGACCCAGAAAGGTTTTACCCTTTCCAGCGACACCTGTGGAGCGAGTGAAGTCTCACCCGAGATGTTTAAGGGGGGTTGTAGGAACCACGTTTCCGCAGTTGGGAGAGGACATGCATCCACTATCACTCAGTCGCTACAGAAACCAAAGATTTATCTTCGCACTATATAAATTGACTTAAGCATATACTTGACTTTCACATTAACAACATATCTTTCAACATTTGCAGTAACAACATGTAAATGGAATTCATATCAACTAACAATACAAATTAATCGACTGAGTAACAAAACCGCAGATACATTACATCATTCATAACATGGCGACAAGATAGAAAACCCAGAATATAGTCATAACCAAACGTCCTCATGCATTAACTCATCTCAAGATCTACGATACAAACTTCACAACAACAGTCCCAAGCGACTTAGCGCAAATCCATTTACTTAGAGCAAAACTTGCCAAAGGCAGACAAATACATCAATCGATTGTTTTCTCGATCGATGCTTCATTGATGCCCTTAGGCTTACAACTGCGATTTTATTTATAGATGACTATGACTATTAAAAAATGGTCAAAACAACCCATTCTAACTAACTGGACCAAAACTTGCACTTTCATCGGCTTCTTATCCTTAGCGAATGGTCTTTTCCTCCGCGATTGCTCCCTTTGTCGTTGTCGGCTTCTGCACTTTATGCGCTCTAACCCCTTGCCAACATTAATCCTATCAAATCTTCTTCTTTTTTTTACTTTTTTTTTAACCTATTTAACAAAGATCACAATTTTACTAAGTAGTTTTGAAAACATTAAAATGCATGCTTGTGGCAACTCCTCACAACCTACACACAATAGATCTATTGTTGCATTAATCTCATTGATAAATTACATTTTAATTTTACTAATTGGTTTTGAAAACATTAAAACACGTACTCACTCCACAACTCCCCACAACCTATAGACCATTCGTAACAGATGGTGAAGATCGCCCAACAATTGCACCTCGACTTTGTCATTTCAACTAGAGACAATTTTTATGAAGATGGATTGAATGTAACAGGTGATCCAAGCTTTGTGCAATCCTCCTTTTCCATTTATAGAGCTAGTATCTACAAATTCCATGGCATCTGGGTAATTATCATCATTATCGTGCTCATTTTCATTACATATATGCTCTTTTGAAGAATTATGTACAAACGTTAGTACTAAACCCTGAAAATTATTGAACAAGCTATGTAGGTTATTGTCTAATTGCTTACCATAATTGAGCTTGTCGTTTACTGTTTCTGCATTAAAAGCATATGCATGAGATTGCTTTCATGTTAGCTTGGTTTTTGAATCCGGTTTTTTGGGGCAATACCTGGGAACCACGTTACAAGAGTAATATATTGCCACACTTGGACCCTGCTCTGAAACACCATGATTCTCGATGGAATTGTTATAAATACAAATAAAGAGTTGCTTCAGTGTTTTTGTAAGTAACTAGGGAGATGCAACTTGAAGTAATTGTAAATGGCTATCTATAATACATATAATTGTAGTTATTGGTTGGGTATTATGGTCTTATAGTACATATAGATGTTATTATGATCTCCACACCTTTTGTCAAAATTAGTGCACAACATTGGTATGGACAAGGGGGCACTCAAACCACCATCCTTGTTTCTTGCGAGCTTTCTGATTGAATCGAACGAATAATATGACAAAAATCATTGTTTCACGGTGCTCTGAGTTCCATCAATGAACTCTTCATTAAGATTTTGGCCCTCTATATGTGGAAACTTAAAAATATGAAAAAAAAAACGGATCCAATGGAACTTTTCCAGTGATGTTTGGCCATATTATGACATAGCTCATCATAACGTTTCCTTATCAAGCTCGCATTACATTTTTGTAAAAATAGAAATTGCATTTTTGTGGAAAATACATCTTTGTAATGTTATTATGGTGTTTCTACATTTAACATGTGCTATGTTTTTTTTGCACCAAGTAGTATATTTTATGCACATACAAGTTATCATTGAGATCTCATATTTGGTCTCTCTACTATTCATTATGCATTGTGTTGTTATGGTGTTTATGCACTATTTTGATAACTACTTGCTATGGTGTACTTACACAAGAGAGTGATAAGTAAGTTGAATCTTGAATTATCAAGGTGAACATAGATAGCAACATCGCAGATGCTTCCTTTAAACTTTTAATTACTAGCATCCTTTCAATGCCAACATTGAATAATCATTGCCACCGAGGATAGACTCATACTTGGTTCTTTATTGTGAGTTATGCACTATGTTTTTATAGTGTATCTAGGTTATAATGCAACATTTTATTTCTACAATTGGTGATGTATTATGTTGCTTTTGTCATAGGGGATGTTTATGACAATTAATTTGTTAAGTTGTACTTACAAGAGAGGGTAATAAATAACTTGGATTTCCAATAATCAAGATGGTGATAAATAGTATACTCTAGAGAATGCTTCCTGTAATGCTATGGCAATAGTATCATTAACACTATGGCTAAAAACTATATACATTACCATATTTGTCCTTCTTATGTAGCTTCTCAACACAATGCAAAAATAGTATAGTATGAGAGAGACCATTTTCATCTGTTAATCAATGTTGAAACTTGATGGTCACCATTTCTTGTCAAATACAAAATAAAAAAACGACCAAATATTTTCACTTCCATTTAATTTATGTTCAAACAAATTTAAATAATGTTGAACATAAAATGTTGAAAATAAAGGGGTATTTACCTCTAAGTTACCAAAAACTAAAGCTTAAAAAGAGATGCACTAACACTAGATGTTGAAAGTTTTTTTCAAGATGATTCTTTGGCTCTCAATATTCTAATTTATCTTTCCTACCCACTTAGTGTATTGAAAATTAAGTAAAATTACTTTATTGGAGCCAATTACCAAGGTTCACTTTCCCCTTTACGATGTGGAGTTGGATGAGTCTTATACTCAAGTGATAATCACTTTTTTAGATTGAAGGTTGGGTTAGGATGGGGGACAAATAATTTGGCTAAGTTATTTGCTTTAAAATTATTGCTTATGCTTGCTATAGGGATATCATTTTGGTTTTGATATCTTGTTCATAACGATGGATAACAATAATTTAAAAAATGGGTTTATCGATACTACGTAATATTTTTGTTAGATTGATTATAATTTATTGAACATTATTTTTTTTTCGAATTCCCAAATTAATGAAATTTGGCATGCATATTCTAATGTTAATGGGATTGATTAACTTGCCTTTTTTAGTTCTTTATCATTTTTTAAACCTAAAAGGTAAGGACTGAGCTGCACGCAGCTCTTGTTTTTTATATAAATTTACATTAAAATATTTTACTTAAGATAAAATTAAAATATATATATATTTGTAATGCTACAAAATTATATTAAGCTAAAAATAAAAATATAGTAGAAAGTACATACTGTGGTGGTCTAAGCCAACCATGTAGATCAGAGAGGTCCTACTGTGCCAAGTTATACAAAAAAAATTATGCCCAGAGATGGGGAAACAGGATAGCCCGAAAACAACCAAAAAACCATAGTAGTTGTGAAGCATAAGCAAAAAGGAAAAAAACACAAGGAGAACCTCCATATCAGCGTGTAACAGGTGCTTCAGCGTGAGAGGGTGTCTCTTCAAGGATCGAGCAGCTGTAGCAAGCATAGTCATCCTCTTCCTCCTGTTGCTGCAGAGAGTTCTTGACAGGTGGCTACGGCAGAGAATTCTTCACAAGTGGCGGTTCGATCTGCCCAGATGGTTGAGAGACCTTCATGGCCGGCTGAGTGACCTTCGTGGTTGTCCTGGTGTTTCTTTCAGGCTGCTGGACTGGTAAGGGGGCATTCTTCCTGAAATATAAGCTGGAATTGTCCTGTTCACTGCGGGTGCGCTTCGCCAAAATCGGACCCAGGGTGGAAGGAATGGGGAAGGTGGTCTACATCATCTCCTTACCTCTCAGAAAATCTGGAGTCTGGGCAAAGGGATGGATAGTGCCAAGACCTGTCGGAGTGCTCAGAAAACGGCCACTCGCCATCATATTTCTGGATACCTGGGCCTGGGCACTGCTCTCAGGCCTGAAATCATGTCGCAGTTTGCGGTTTGGAGCATACGCCTCCCAGCAAAGTGTGCTCTCCATACTTTGCAGGGTGGCAGCCATGTTGGGTAGAGTGGCACTTAAGATTTGCGTGGTGTGCTTCACTGTGGCCCAGTTGGCCACGATATCCTCCATAATCTACCCAAGCATATTCTTCAGAAGCCAATACAGGTCCCATTGCTGAGCCTGGCTGCCCATGGTGAGGATATCAGCGAACGGGGATAGAAATCTCAGAACTGTAGGCTTTACGATTTTTCCCTTCAGCTTGGGCATCAGCTTTCTTCTTGCCTCGTGTTCCTCTCGGCTTCCCCATGGTGGTGCCAACGAGCAAGAGTTCAAGTAGGAGAATGACAGGGGTGGAACAGAGGCTAGGAGACAGTGAATTGTGAAACAGGGATTCCAGAAGTAGTGGAGCAAGAATGCCGTGGGGAATGAGCGAGGTCATGATAGAGGACCAAGTCCCGAAGCAGGTGAAGGGACAGGAGGAGTTCGCACGTTTGGGAGCCATGGGGGGAAGCAGGGGAGTTAATGACACAGGGGTCTGGACGTCATTTCAAGAGGAAGCCTGACGTCATTCCCAGCTGGTTGCCTGTCCTACAGCTGCCATGATGTCATGCCACTCCTGAACCACATGGCATGCTCCTCATGCCTGACTTGATCACCACCACCCGCATCCGAGGATTAAAATATATTTTATTAATAATATCTATTATTATTATTATTATTTTTAAATATCAATTTTATATTAATTTATAATTTATAATATTTTTATTTATTTTATATTTTATATTTTTTTACATATTAATTTTAAATTAAATAAATAGAAAAAAAATTACACATTAAAATTATAAAAAACTATTTTTAAAACGATAACATTAAAAATCACCATATATTTCATAATCTAGAACATAAAAGGGACATCTCCGTATTAAAAGGGAAATAAGTTACTCTTCATAAGTATTTTATCAACCAAAACTATGTACAAAAGGCACCACCATACACCTTATGTTTCATAATATAGAGATATGAAAAAATCTACCTAGGAAAAAGGGCATTGTGTTGTTAGTGTAAAAGGGAAATGGATTATCCTTTAAAAGTAATTGACGGGGTAATGTGTTATTCACTATAAAATAGAAAAGTATTATATTTTAAAATTATTTTATCAACCAAAACTACATACAAAATGCAATAGTAATTGTTTTAAGCATGTAGGATATACTTGTCTGGTCTTACTAAAGACGTGATTCATAAGTCACGGAGTTGTCTGGTCTTACTAAAGACGTGATTCATAAGTCACGGAGTGTTCGCTTTGACTACTAATGGAGAAGACATATGTCTCGTGAGCTTGGCCTTTGGTCTATTTGTAGCCAGTAATTATTCTTCAAATGAATTCAACATTAAATTCCATGCAATAAAATGAAACCAATTTTTAATTGATTTTCTTCATCTTAGATTCTCCAAAAGCTTTTCCCCATCTTAGTTAGATTCTTCAAAAACTAGGTGGTGACTCTAACTTTCTTTCAAGTGCTCAAGCTTTTTCTTACATTGTGTGGTATTGAGCTTGTTGTCGATTATAGGCTTTATCTCTTACCTATTTTCTCTCTACATTTTTTAATTTCATTTTACTCATATCGATTTCATGTTTAAAATGTTTAGGTCGCCATGGACAAGGGGCGATGAGGATGCTAACCCAGAATATGATTAAACTCTCAAAGAATGGATAAGCAAAAACCATTGATGCTTGCACCATACTATTCTCCATTCTTACAAAGTTGTATGCATTGGCCATAACTATGTGTCTAAACTTTGCTATATAGAGAAGGAAATATTGTCCATTTTTAAACTAACTTTAACTTGAAATTAACATATATATATATGATTTGAAGTTTAAATTTTGATAAAAATAATAACAATGTTATCTTTAAACATCCTTTAGACCAACATGATTGATCGTACATGGAAAAAACAGAGAGTGAAAAAAGAAAACCAAGGTATTAAAATCTTAAAATTATTTATTAGACAATGGTTTCAGTGTGACTTTAAATTGACAATAAAATATCCAAGCTTTGCTTGGTTGTCTTGTTTTAGGATTTCATGAACCAAGTTGCCACTGCAAATATTAGTGTATGAGAATTTGATATTGTTGTATCAAAGCCATTTTAGAAGGGAATGATTTTAGTCTTTAATCTTCTCTAAGTTTCATAAATTATAGATTCATTTTCCCAATAAGTTTTCAAAAGACTCCATCTCTTGTTACGCTATGTAGCTCATGTGAATTAGCTCTTAGAGATCATTGTTTCTTTCTTGAGGATTGCAACTTTATTACGGTAGGAAGGATTATTAAGATTAGGATTTATGGTTGTTTTATAATAACATGGTTCTATTTTTCCTCTAATATTTTCATCACTACATTGGAAATTACACTTTATTTTCAATTTTAGATTTTCATCACGGGGTTATGTCACTTTAGATGTCTCAATGTTTTAAGCATTTATCCAAATTATGTTTCCAACCTATCACTTAGACAAATTCAAGAAAAGGTTGTTGGGATTTTGAATATTTGGACAAATTCAAGAAAATGGACGAAAATAACATCATGAACATAGTTCATTTAATACTATTATATGATGATGAGTAGCTACTCCTAAATACAAATTTACAGAATTGATATCTAATGGTCTCCATTTTATAATAATTTTTTGTAAGTAGGTACTCGTGAATACATGGATTTGATATCTAAGTATCATATGTTTAAATTCATTAATCAAATTTTACTGTTATTAAATATAGTATTAAATTGAATTTTAAGCAACAAGGTGTATGGAAAGACAAAATAATGCACCAAAACAATTTCATGGTCTCACTTTATAAATTTTATGCTCCATAATATTATACTATAATAGTTGTGTGTAGATATTTTGTTATGATGCAGATGCTAATATTTTATTAAAACCAAGTTTCACATAGATATTTATTATTTAAAAGCATCAATAACTTATTATATTTTCATAAATACTTAGAACATCACATCAAATGCACATTTTTCTTGTCTAAATAATTACTTAGTATATGGACCTTCACATAAATAAAATTTTAACTTTTGAAATACATCTAAGGTGAAATACACATATACTTATTGCAACTCTAGATTCGATATAGCTAAGATTGATTCAATGTATAAATACATTTTCAACTATGTCAATATTCTTAAATTTAAATTGGAGTGTTAAAGGTCATGCAATGCACATAGATATGTGTTCTCTTTTCTTTTTAATTGACATTGCATCCATACTTGTCTAACACTTTAATTTAAAGGAGAACAAGCATATACTTGTTTGACACTTTTTATTCCTTACTTCTATCTGCATCCCTTTGCACCTTTTGGGGAAATTGCTAGTATATTATTGGCTTCAAATTTTGAATGGTGCACTTGTGTTCCTACCACTACCTTTTTTCCAATGAAAAACCTCCCAGAAAACCCTCTGAGTACTTCCCATGATTGATGGATGGTTAAAGGGGTAAATGGATGGCCTTGATTATGGAGCCTAACCCGACAGGGACATCAAGTGAGACACTCAACGTTCACATACATAGCCAACCTAGGGAATCAACCATGTGACCTCGCATATGCATCTCACAACACTCAACCACTCGATTTAACCCAACAAGCTTTGTTCCTATCACTACTAGTGTTGATCTAGTTATAAATATATTCCATTAAAAAAATCATAATTTAACTTAATTCAAAAAACTAAAGAACGCAATGTGGATGAATTAAATCTATTAAATTTTTGTACAAAAGGATTTCTAATGATGAATAGGAATGATGTCTCGGGCTCAAAGGCAAGATAAATTGTCCATGAATCAACACCACAACACTAATTATTGGAAATGTGCATTGCCTTGAGCATAAGACTCCACTTGTCAACCAAAACGATCTTTGAAAGGAAATATATTTGACATATGTGTTGATATAACATAGGTAAGGATGCACACAATATTATAGATTTGAAGCAAATTCCATTGATAGGCTTAATTTGGTCAAAACAAGCAAACTCCAGCAAGGCTTCCTCTACTTTCTTTGAAATCTTATGTCTAAGATTGTAATGCAAATGCTACAATTAGTTTATGGTACACACTACTCTTAACCATAGAATGGAAATTTGACTTAATGTATCGCTCTTGTTCTAGATAACTAAGACGTGTATGATAGTTTTATCACTCAATTTCTCATCGCATATTGTTCCCATTCTCTTTGTCCATACAATGGGATAGACCTTTTTTGTATTTATTACTTCATTATATTAATGAAGATAGATAGAAATTTGGATTGAAGTCAGAGCACCTCTAGACATTGAATCCATTTATATGCTTGATTCGACATCATAAAATGTCCCCCCTTTTATGTCATGGAACCCAATCGACTCTTTACAGTGATTTTGGTAGCTTCTTATTAAATTTCTACTTCATCAAAATTCCAAACAAGATTCAACATATTGTAAGAAATTAATTCCAAGATAAATGACAAAATCTATGGACAATTTAATGATATATAGTTTTGTTCCTATGTGCTTGAACTTCCCTCGACGATCATTCCAAAGGAAAAAATTCAAAATTTAATCAAAATGAGCTATATAGGAATTATTGTTCGTTATCAATTTGTTATTCAAGTTTACACTACTAAGTATTTTGCAATTGAAGGTAAATGAGTTATATTATCATTAAGTTTACATATCTAATTTGTTTTCAATTGAGTGTACTTTTTGTAGACCCATGAGACTATTAGAGCATATTCGTAGAAAATAAATTGCAAATCTGTGTAAGCATCAAATCAATACATAAATATCAAATATGATGTACTAGTGAATGGATACAACATGCTTCATAACAAAAAAAAAATGTTATCTTGACTCATTACAATATTGCTCACATACTAATGACATGCATAATTAGAATCATTATATGCACTCCATGATATGGAAGCCAAACCATATACAATTATTTAATCATTCGATGCCATCAAACAATCCTAGCTAAGTCCCTTCCTCATGTTGCCTATTCTTATAATTCAAGGCACCAAAAGCATTGCTAATGACAAAAATGTAAATAAGGATCTAGTTTAACCATGTCACTATACCCTTTAGAGATGGCATCAACATTTGTAAAATGATTATTATAATTATAATTTTAAACAATTAACAAGATACTATATATCACAAGTAAGACCCAAATGGGTTGGATACATTGGTTAGCAAAATGGATTGGATACATAGGTTTTTTTTCCGTGAAAAAAAGCATACTATTGATATTCACTTCTGAATCAAATAGTACATGATACTGTTTCCAATCCTTCCTCTCAACAGTAGAGAGTTTCAGTATTTTCAAAATATACAAAATAAACAAAAAACAAAATATTACAGACAGCAATTGTCTTTGGCATAACTCAGCAAGATCAGTCAAGGAAATACAAAGTACCAGAATCAATCAGTTGATTCTCACTAAATTCATCCCAATATAAGTAATCATCCTCGCCCTCCAAAGCCTGCTTTGACAGCAGATCATCCTGTGAATTAAATTCTCTGAAGATATGTTCCAATGTGACCGCACCAAATCTGTTCAATTCTTCCTTCACTCTATTGCACCAACCAACCAAATTCAAAATCTTGAGATCAAACCCCCCCCCGAGCCCATTTAATGGTAACTCTAGAATCACCAAAAATATTAACATTCACCAAACCAAATAGGTTAGCCACTTGTGCAACACACCATAAAGCTAACAGTTCTACCTTCATATTAGTACCTTTTCCACATTTCATCCGAATTGTAAATAGTAATCCTAACTGATATGAATAACCCCACCTGCACCACAATTACCCAAGTTGGCAGCTCCATCAAAAAATAATACAGGCTCAGTAACCACAAGTTCAAATTTCCCGATGTCACGTTGAACCCATGGCATCATCTCCTTTTGATAGTTCATATATTGACTGATAACTGAATTTTATGATCCTTCCAAATATGGCTGGGAATCCTCAAAAGTAGCTTTATTTCTCACCCCCCACACAACCCAGCAAATGAAAATCGGTAATGTCAGATGTTCCTTACAGTTCTGCGTCCATAATTTCAGATAGGAGTCAACATTATGACCAGTCCATCTTTCTTTAATATCAAATATCTTATAAGTTTTCTCCCATAATTTTAAGGTAAAAGAACATTCCACAAACAGATGTGTAGCGGATTCAATATTACACTTGCACAATATACAATGACTAGGGTCTATCCAACCCATGAAGGAAAGATTATCCCAAGTCTTCAACCGGTCTTGTAACACAAACCAAATGAAGCATTTCAATTTCTGTGGCATATACCAGTGCCAAATTTTCTTATACCACCAATGGTTTGGCTATATGCATCTCCTTTTAATGATACAGCTATATGCAGTGCTGGCAGTCACTTCACCAGTGGCTTCATTGCCACCCCAAACCACCACGTCATCTTCAGTACTTAGACGGATTCCAGCAACATTAAGGCACTGTGTGTACATATTCCATTCCTGTGCTAAATTTGAAGGTAACTGCAACTCAACATCATTACACCAATAACCATTCCAATTATATTTTGCAACTGAGTTCAAAGTATAATGACTAGCATCTTTCAAAGCAACTAACATATTAGAAGATAATTTATATGTTTCCCTCATTCCCAGAATTGGATCAACGCCTATAGCAACTTCATTCCCTTTGCCCACTTTCCAGCACAGTTCAAAAGCTAGCCAGCAGTATACTTTCATGAAGCCATTCCAGATTGGAGAGACCCCCCGCACCTTCTTTCTGGATATCCTTAACCAATGTGAGGTCTCAGACTTGATATATTTTTGGCGAATAACCCGCGACCAGAGTGAGCTGCCAAAGATCGCTCTCCACATACTCTTCAAATGGAGGGCTTCACTAAACACTGATAAGTCCTTAATTCCCCATCCTCCAGCATCATAGGGTAAAGAAATTCTTTCTAAACCAATCATCGTCAAGGTAGTTTTTTTCAGACCACCCGTCCATAAGAAGTTGAAAAGGAGTCTTCTTAAGGAATTGATCACAGAACATGGAACTGGCAATAAAGAGAACCAATAAACCGGGGTACCCATCAACACAGACTTAACCAAAGTAAGTTTACCTCCGATAGATAGCAGGCGATATGTCCAGTTAGAATTTCTATTTTCAAAATTTTTGAGCAACCAGTCCCAATCTTTAATCAAATACCCATTACGCTTGAGATGGAAGCCAAGGTAGGTAAATCCATCAACAATTTTTCCGAACATGTAAGGCAACAAAGTTTGAAAATCCGACACTCTGTCATATTCAATAAGGTTCTCATAAAAACATGATTTTTTCAAACCAACTCGCATCCCAGAAGCTTTACAAAATAGCTTAATAATACCTTGATAACACCTCCATTCATTCAATGAATCATTGCCAGCTAATAAAACATCATCTACAAAAAGGACATGTGTAATATATAGGTCCTTGGATATTTTAATGCATTTTATCTTACCTTCAGCTTTTGCCTAAATGATCAGCCTACTCAGTCCCCCGATCACCAAAAGAAACAATAATGGAGACAATGAACACCCCTGTCGAATGCCTCTGGAGCAGCTAAAATATGAAATAGGAGCACCATTCACTAAAACAGCAATAATCACAGTATTTACACATGCCATTATCCATTTGATAGCCAGTGCAGAAACACCAATTTGCATCAAAATTAACCTTAGAAAATCCCAATTGACTTTGTCATATGCCTTTTCTAAATCCATTTTGAGCAGAATTGCTTTCTTCTTTTTACATTTGATAGTATGCAATAACTCTTGAGTAATACCCACTGCATCATGGATTTGGCATCTGTCATTTGACCCTTTAAGAGAAAAACCTTTGAAAAATATTAAAAATATTTGAAAAAACCTTTGATTATTAAATAAAAATTTGATGTAAAATCATAAACCATCATTAAAAAAGAACTAGAAACACTCTTTAAAGCAAAAGGTGGAAGTCAACATTAAAGTCTTGTAATTTGGAAGAGAGTATCAACATAAATATTATTAGTCAATGTGTCGATTTATAATAGCTATAATCTTTGAGGGTTTAAAAAAAATAATTTTCATAATATTTGTATTGTGTATTTATTTTTCATTTTTAATAATATAATGTTAATTTTTTTTAAAATTGTAATTAATTTTATATTTTAATGATAATAACTCTTCATCTTATATATTTATTAGTATTAAATTTTAAATAATGACTGTTATTTTAAATAAAAATGTTATATCTACATTATATGATGTATTGTTTTATGGTTTTGGAATAAGATTTAAAATAAAATTATTTTTTATTGGCTAGAATATGGTAGGAGTGGAAGTACTACCAAATGGATATGGTATGGTTTGCTTGAATAAAAGTGATGAGCCAACTCACATTTCCTTATGGTAGCCAATGAATAAAAGTGACAAGTCAATTCACATTTGCGGATAGTAGCTAGTGATAGTTGCCTTCAATAAGAATTTGAAAACTAAATTATAATAGGTTTTACCATCTTCAAAAAAAGAATGCACTTCTCCACCCAATAAATTAAACAAATTTTATATTTATTTCCATACAAAACATTATAATTCCCAAATTTCCAATGACAATTTGTGTTTTTGTGTTTGGGAATTTCCAAAGAACACATGCATGCATGATTTTGTTTAATTGATAGTTCTACTTTGATTTTCACTCAAAGTTTTGTATCTATTCCTTTGAAAACCATTTATCTTTTCCTTTCTTTAAAGTATGAAAGTTCCATTTCAAGTTCCCAAACATTGTGAGTGTGTGATCTTTTCCGTAGAGTTAGAAATATATGATTTTGTTTTGACAAAATGGATCATAATAAGCATTTTTATGATAGAATTAAGCATATTTAATTTCATCACCATTACATTAGACAATTGGTTGATAATGTATCTCACAACATAGTAAACTACTTCACAACATAGTAAACTACTGACATAATGACAACTACTTGGCAATGATAAATTTATTAAGTTTAAGAATAAGTGATAACATCTCTGACTCAGGATCGTGTTTCCATGTGTTGATCGATGTGCAAATCGTCGTTGTAGCTAGCTGGCTGATAGCATTTTCGGGGACATTACCACTTGGCTCTTGTTTCTAAAAAAAATTGAACTTAATAGCATATAAATAACTATGATGAGTAAAAGTAAACAAATTAACTTAAATTTTGTTTACACAATATTATAGTGAAAGAGTATACAACAAATTTAAAGTGAATACAAAACTATTAAAAAAATTTATTAAATCAAATTTAAACCAATTTGTCAAAACTTTACAATTTTTTATATTCAATCGTCAAGATGTTATATGATTTTCTAATTATGTAAATGCTTCCCAAAATTTTGGAAAGTTGTGTAATTTTGTAACGCCCATATTTTACAAGATTGACCCATATTCTACGAGATTTGTAATATTCTGCAATTTTGTACACGTAATCTTTACGTTTAAGCTCGCTTTTGATACTAATTTATTTCTGTACTTGCGCAACACATCTCGTCAGTCGTCACGTTTAAGCTCGCTTTTGATACTAATTTATTTCTGTACTTGCGCAACGCATCTCGTCACGTTTAAGCTCGCTTTTGATACTAATTTATTTCTGTACTTGCGCAACACATCTCGTCCATTAATATGAATATATGTATATATGAGACAACGTCCATGAATATGAATATATGTATATATGAGACAACGTCCATGAATATAAATATCTGTATATACTATATATGACACCACCTGTGCACCACTTTCATTATTCTTTTCAAAGACAGTTTGGCCATGGACGTCGTGCTTCAACTTCCATGGCTTTGGCTTCTTTTCCTCCTCATTACTGTTTACCTTTATCTTTCAAAACGCCAATACATTAATAATCCATCAATGGCCCAAACATCTGTGTTTGCTTTCCTCAGAAATCAGCACAGATTTCTGGAGTGGCTAACGGACGTTCTTTCCTCATCACCCTCTCACACGGTGAAGATTTCACAAGTGCCGGGACTAGGAATCCCCGGGATCGTCACTTCGAATCCTGCAAATGTGAAGCATATACTCAAAACCAATTTCGAGAATTATCCAAAGGGACAACGTTTCAGATTCCTTTTCCATGATTTCTTGGGCAGAGGAATCTTCAATGCCGACGGGGAGCTATGGAAGATTCAGAGGAAGGCTGCCATACACGAATTCAATACGAAGTCATTCAAGAATTTTGTGTTCGAGACGGTGCAGTCGGAGATTCAGAATCGCCTCATGGTTGTGCTCCAGAATGCAAGCCAGCGAGGCGAGCCTGTAGATCTGCAGGATATTCTACAGAGGTTTTCATTTGACAATATTTGCAGAGTTGCGTTCGGGGTCGATCCCGGTTGCCTCCATCCCTCTCTGCCCACGTCAAGGTTTGCTGAAGCATTTGACAGAGCGACTGAGATTTCGTTTGGAAGATTCCTTTGCTTAGCTCCTGAGCTCGTGGTGGGGATGAAGCGCCTTCTCAACATTGGATCTGAGAGGCGCCTTCGTGAAGCGCTTCGTGTGGTGGATGAATTTGCTGAGGATGTCATTCGATCAAGAAGGGGATTAGCTGATGATGATCTTGAACTTAAGCAAGAAGAACATCATGACCTTCTTTCAAGATTCATGGCGGCTGTCGATGAGAAGCAAGACGACGTTATGCTCTTGAAGGAAATGGTGATTAGCATCATCTTGGCAGGCAGAGATACAACTTCCACCGCTCTCACCTGGTTTTTCTGGCTTCTTTCTTCTCATCCCCACGTCGAAGAAGCCATTCGCCAAGAAATTATGGGCGTCTTAGCCAAACGTGGAGTCAATGAAGGGGAATTAAGTGGTGTAGTGTTGTTTAGTTACGAGGAAGTGAAGGGCATGGTGTATCTCCATGCTGCACTGTGCGAGTCAATGAGATTGTACCCTCCCGTCCCTCTGGACAGCAAAATTGCTTCTGGGGATGATATCTTACCGGATGGAACAGCCATAAGCAAAGGGTGGTTTGTAGCTTACAGTATTTATTCAATGGGCAGGATGGAAAGCATTTGGGGTAGAGATTTCATGGAGTTCAGGCCAGAGAGATGGCTGAACGTGGACGGGAGCGTTGAGAAGGAGAACTCATTTAAGTTTCCAGTATTCAACGCGGGACCTCGGACTTGCCTGGGTAAAGAGATGGCCTTCATACAGATGAAGTCCATCGTTGCTTCTCTTCTTCATCGCTTTACTGTAAAGCTGGGCGTGGACGAGGGATTCTGTCCACAGTACACTCTTTCAATCACTATGCCGATGAAGGATGGGCTCCCGGTTATCGTCACAAGTCGATAGATACCTTCGATTGTAATGGCCGTGGCCGTGTATAATTTCCACGATATTAATATCCAACGGCTAGCAAAGCACCGGCACCAGCATTGCCTTGAATATCTAACTGTTAGCAAAGCATTTGCCCCAACATTCAATGCTATTTAGTTAGTGCTAGTTAATGTTTCCTGATTTTGATTTGAACATATTATAGTATGAGAGTTAATGATTACATCAATGTAATAACGTCACAATTTATAAGTCACAGAAGTGATTAGATTTAGTTGATGTTTATTAGAATTGAAATTAGTTGAAATTAGTTGAAATTAGAATTGGTTGAATAAGTTAAATCTGATAACAATATGTATACTTTATATAATAGTGTTGTTAATATAGAGTTGTTATAAACTTGAAATAAATTCAAATTTGGTGGAGAATTAAATTTTGAAAATCAATTTAAAGAAAGAAAGAAAAAACATTAATTATTTGAACACTATAAAACAAAAATACCATTCAATTTCATGCTTATTTCTTAAAATAACTATAAATAAGTAATTGTAGTCTCTCACACTTCCATATCGAGGTTGTTGAGATTTATATTTTTGTCTTTTAAATATATGTTAAATTTTATTATACAAATGTCTATATATATTTATGGTATATTTGTGAATATTCTATTAAAAATATTATATATAAGCAACCTACTTGTATTTTATTGGTACTAAATATTTTCATTACTTTTTTTTTTATTGAATCGTATTCGTATTCGTACTCAAATTATGCTACTATGGTATTATATATGTGTTATTTATGTTTTTTTTACAATTTATTTAGTACTTAGCTCATTTGATAATCAAGGAATTGGAGAAGAAACCAATTTGAAAGAAATCTGCATTCTAATAGTTTTCTATAAGGTGAGAGTAGTAGTTCTAAGTGTGTTGAGTATTAATTCTGTTTACACTTATTTTACTAAATATTATTTAAATTTCAAGATAGATTATAAAATCTTAGATGGATAATGATAAAAGGAAGAGGTAGGAACATAGTTTTCTTCTAATTTATATAGCCTTCCTCACTAAAAAATTGTATCTTAGAGAGTGTGGCAAAGTGATGTTGGGATGATCATTCATGAAGAGGTAGTTAATTTGAGTCGAGTGGCTTGATGGTGTCTTTGAATGATAGCTTAGGTGGCTATTGAGTATTTGTTGAGGTCTTGCGGTTTTTGCATGATAGTGGCCATTTTAGCCCTACAACTTGTTATGTTGCTCATTCCTAGTAACCATTTGTGGTAGATTTGTTGTTTGTCTTTGTGGTGTTGCTTCTTGGTGCAAGATTCGTGTATGGAAATTTGTTGGTTTATGCTCATGGTAGTGCTTATTGTTTGATTCCTTAATTCATGTGCCCAAATCTTGGCCTATTAGGTTGTCGCAACTTTCACGCTTGAGGGATTTGCATGTGAATTGGTTCAAAGCTAGATATGCCCATTGCAGAATACGTTTATCATACAATTAGGTCTTTCTACCTTAAATGGTAGTCACACTACTTGGTTTCCTTGCTATACATGATTTATAGAACTTACTTTGACTCAAATTGAGGGAAGGGAAGATAGTGATAAGTTGACTTTGTAATCGTATTTATTCCTACATCTAATCGATTGATTCTCTACAACCCATCACACATGCAAGGGTACACCAACACTATAATGAATGGCACTTCCTCTCTCTGGTTGGTTGAGTTACTAAAGTACCTCTCCTTAACAATTGAGTAACATAAAAGTTCCTTAGTTTGTGTTCCATCCTAGACTTGCTGTGAAGTTTCATAAGGTGTCTCAACTTGTGGTGGATTTCTATGTACCATGGTTGCTTGGTCTTACCTAAACTATGGTTTTGTTAGCATTCAAGTAGTTCTTGAGCCCTTACGTGGGTGTTATGTAGTTTGATAATTAGGGGTGGCTTTGGTCATCTTTTACTTCGTGGAAACTTAGTAGTATATATCATTCATATACACTAGGGGAGAGACTTCTATAGTGGTGCGGGGACCAGATGTGGTCATAGGACCTATCCCATAAGCGCCCAGTTAATGAACAAATATTCACAAATTAAAGAGAAAGTGATATTATTTAAATATATATATAAAGTCCAAAATAGGTACAAAAATAGTCATTAAGATGACTAGGCCCATAACTGTCCATAAATAGTCTCATGAATAGGCCCATAGATCAAATTAGTTTGATCAAGCAACCTTAGGCATCTCAAGCCACATGGTTCAAGCAACTGCGGGCAACTCAACAATGTCGGGCAATGAAGATTCTAAACCTCTTTGACAATAAAGGATGTCCTTTGCTTAGCCTAGCCACAAACATTGTGGATTATGTCATATAGGCTTTTGTTTTTCCGCTACTACCAATTTGAATCCAATCTGAAGATGTTGAACCTCGCCAGCCATAGGGATGTTATATGCTTTCCCTAGGGATGTTATATGCTTAGCATGATATTTTTTTTATGTTATATGTTAGATACCGATAGACTAAATCTTTGGCACTTTTTTTGCTACAGACTTGGAGGCAATGTATTTACCTACCTATTAATATATATGAATTTTGGTTACCTACAACTGGGTCTCAATTATGGGCTGCAACAAAATCTTAAGTTGGCATGCATGCATTCAAATTTGTAGTGGTTACCATCTGATTCTAGTCAGCAAACACTTATCATAATTCATATACTTCTAAGTAGGATTTTTTTTCAAAAGAAAAACAGTGACATCAAATTGATATTCAAGAACGAATCTCAGTTGCACAAACTTTGTTGATTCGCATCAATCTTCTACAGAGGCATAACCCTTCCCAAAAGGGAAGTAACGTAAACTAACCAAAAAGTTCCTTAAGCCTTCCTAAGAAGGCATCAACAATGCATAAAAGAAACCTGCTATAGAACCTACTATCAAAATATGAAGATCCAAACTAGAAGGCATATGTTGTTTATACGCAAGCAATGAATAATCGGTCCTTCTCAAGCAGGAAGATGTTGGATGTTCAACCCAACCCCATGCCATGTGGATTATCAATCAACCTAACATGAAGGTGATGTGGATTATCGATCAACCTAACTTATTGATAGCAGCTCCTGGTTTATGGTTAAGGATGACCAATTTCTAAAGTCATGGAAACCTCGCTTCAACGTGTTCATAAACTCTAACAAAATCTCTAAGTTGGGTAAGAATTCCTACTCTTCTTTATAATTTTTTTTTTACATCCTCTAAACTACAAAACGCATTACAACACTACAAGAACACATTACAACAACAAATATAATTCATAATGAGACCAAGAAATCAAGTTCAGTGATCAAATTTATTGAGAATTCATAACATTATCTATATACTTCACCAAATATCCATATACTTCATGAAATTCACCAAGCGACATATTAGCAATATCCATGGTCTAACAATCTAAATGCGGTAAGTAAAAGAGTAAAGTAACTGCAATCTCTACTTAAATTATATATAAGAGCCATGGCTCTAAAGTTCGAGGCCTATGGGCCTTGCCCAACTAAGATTTCGAGTAGGGATAAGACTTGCAAACTGGTTAGGGATAAGACTAGCAATCTACAAATATCAAAACTACCAAACACATTACAACAACAAATGTAATTCATAATCATACCAATAGTTCAAATTCAACAATCGAATTTACCGAGAATTCATAACATTACCCATATACTTCACCAAATTCACCAATCAACATATTAACAATATCCATAGTCTAACAAACTAAATGCAGTAAGTAAAAGAGTACTAAAGTATCTACAATTTAAGTTTCCATTATTCAACGCGGGACCTCTGATTTGCCTGGGTAAAGAGATGGCCTTCATACAGAAGAAGTCCATCGTTGCTTCTCTTCTTCATCGCTTTACTGTAAAGTTGGGCGTGGACAAGGGATTCTGTCCAGAGTACACTCTTTCAATCACTATGCGGATGAAGGATGGGCTCTCGGTTATTGTCACAAGTCGATAGATACCATCAACCGTACATAAATGTTTTTTACAATAATTATTGCAATGGCTGTGTATAATTTCGACGATATTAATATCCAACGGCCAGCAAAGCACTTCAGGTGCTCTAAATATCCAATCGTTAGCAAAGCACTTGCAGCAACATTCAATGTTGTTTAGCCGGTTGCTTATTGCTTCCTGGATTTGAACATAGATGATGTAAGAGTTAATGATTACATCAATGTAATAAAGTCACAATTTATAAGTGACTAAGGGATTAGATTTAGATTTGGTTGGTGTTTGTTAGTATAGTTGAAATTGGAATTGGTTGAATAAGTTAAATTTGATAACACGGGTTGAGGGTAGGAGCAAGCGGTGGGGTCTGATGGTTGTCCCTGCGGGGGAGGTGTGGTTTATACATGGGCTGCACCCTAGAAAAAGGTCGTGTGACTAGGGTGGTGGTTGTACTCCCATTGATTATGTACTGTCCAACATTAAGGCTGGCCCCATCCCGTGGGTTTGGTATCCAGGTTGTTCAATTGACAATACTCACGGAGTGGTTTAGAGAGGTAAAAAAAAAAAAAGTTATATCTGATAACAATATCTATACTTTATATGTGATTCATAATATCATTTATATGAAGTATTATGTATGTGTTATTTGTTATTTTTACAATTTATTTACTACTTCGCTCATTTGATACTCAAGGAATTGGAGAAGAACCCAATTTGAAAGAAATCCGCATTCTAGTAGTTTTCTATAAGGTGAGAGTAGTAGTTTTAAGTGTTGAGTATTAATTTTGATTACACTTATTTTACTAAATGATATTTAAATTTCAAGATAGATTATAAAATATTAGATGGATAATGATAAAAGGAAGAGGGAGGAACATAGTTTTCTTCTAATTTACATGGTCTTCCTCAGTAAAAGTTTGTATCTTGAGAGTGTGGAAAAGTGATGTTGGGATGATCATTCATGAAGAGGTAGCTAATTCGAGTCGAGTGGCTTGATGGTGTCTTTGAATGATAGCTTAGGTGGTTATTGAGTATTTATTGAGGTCTTGCGTTTTGGGCATGATAGTGGCCATTTTATCCCTACAATTTGCTATGTTGCTCATTCCTAGTAACCATTTGTGGTAGATTTGTTGTTTGTCTTTGTGGTGTTGCTTCTTGGTGCAAGATTCGTGTATGGAAAGTTGTTGGTTTATGCTCATGGTAGTGCTTATTGTTTGATTCCTTAATTCATGTGCCCAAATCTTGGCCTATTAGGTTGTCGCAACTTTCACGCTTGAGGGATTTGCATGTGAATTGGTTCAAAGCTAGATATGCCCATTGCAGAATAAGTTTATCATACAAATAGGTCTTTCTACCTTAAATGGTAGTCACACTACTTGGTTTCCTTGCTATACATGATTTATAGAACTTACTTTGACTCAAATTGAGGGAAGGGAAGATAGTGATAAGTTGACTTTGTAATCGTATTTATTCCTACATCTAATCGATTGATTCTCTACAACCCATCACACATGCAAGGGTACACCAACACTATAGTAAATGGCACTTCCTCTCTGGTTGGTTGAGGTACTAAAGTACCTCTCCTTGACAATTGAGTAACATAAAAGTTCCTTAGTTTTTTGTTGCTTCCTAGACTTGCTTTGAAGTTTTGATATGGTGTCTCAACTTGTGGTGGATTTCTATGTACCATGGTTGCTTGGTCTTACCTAAACTATGTTTTTGTTAGCATTCAAGGTAGTTCTTGAGCCCTTACATGGGTGCTATGTAGTTTTATAATTACAAGCGGATTTGGTCATCTTTTACTTTGTGGAAACTTAGTAGTATATCATTCATATACACTAGGGGAGAGACTTCTATAGTGGTGCGGGGACCAGATGTGGTCATAGGACCCGTCCCATAAGCACCCAGTTAATGAACAAATATTCACAAATTAAAGAGCAAGTGATAATATTTAAATATATATATAAAGTCCAAAAAAGGTACAAAAACAGTGATTAAGATGACTAGGCCCATAGTTGTCCATGAACAGGCCCATAGCTCGAATTAGTTTGATCAAGCAACCTTAGGCATCTCAAGCCACTTGGTCCAAGCAACTGCACGAAACTCAACAATGTTGGGCAATGAAGATTATGAACCTCTTCGACAATAAGGATGTCCTATGCTTAGCCTAGCCACAAGCAATGTGTATTATGTCATATAGGCATTTTTGTTTTTTCCGCTAGTACCAATTTGAATCCAATTTGAAGATATTGAACCTCGTTAGCCATAGGGATGTTATATGCTTTCCCTAGGGATGTTATATGTTTAGCTTAGGGATGATATTTGTTTTATGTTATATGTTAGATACCAATAGACTAAATCTTTAGCACTTTTTTTGCTACAGACTTGGGGGAAATGTATTTAACTACCTATTAATATATATGAATTTTGGTTACCTAAAACTGGGTCTCAATTATGGGCTGCAACAAAATCTGAATTTGGCATGCATGCATTCAAATTTGTAGTGGTCACCATCTTATTCTAGTTAGCAAACACTTATCATTATTCATATACTTCTAAGTAGGCTCTTTTTTCAAAAGAAAAAACAGTGACAACAAATTGATATTCAAGAACAAATCTCAATTGCACAAACTTTATTGATTCGCCTCAATCTTATACAGAGACATAACCCTTCCCAAAATGGTAGTAACATAAACTAACAAAAAAGTGTTGTAAGCCTTCCCAAGAAGGCATCAACATTACATAAAAGAAACTTGCTACAGAACCTACTATCAAAATATGAAGATCCAAACTAGAAGGCATATGTTGTTTATACGCAAGTAATGAATAACTGATCCTTCTCAAGCATGAAGATGTTGGATGTTCAACCCAACCCCATGCCATGTGGGTTATCAATCAACCTAACATGAAGGTGATGTGGATTATCATTCGACCTAACTTTTTGATAGCAGCTCCTAGTTTATGGTTAAGGATGACCAATTTCTAAAGTCATGGAAACCTCGCTTCAACCTCTTCATAAACTCTAACAAAATATCTAAGTTGGGTAAGAATTCCTACTCTTCTTTATAATATTTAATTTTTTTAATTTTTTTTTACATCCTCTAAACTACAAAACGTATTACAATACTACAAGAACTCATTACAACAACAAATATAATTCATACTTAGACCAAGAAATCTAATTTAGTGATCAAATTTACCGAGAATTCATAACATTATCTATATACTTCACCAAATATCCATATACTTCACCAAATTCACCAAGCAACATATTAAGAATATCCATGGTCTAACAATGTAAATGCAGTAAGTAAAAGAGTAAAGTAACTGCAATATATACTTAAATTCTATATAAGATCCATGGCTCTAAAGCTTAGGGCCTATGGGCCTTGCCCAGCTAAGATTTTGAGTAGGGATAAGACTTGCAAACTAGTTAGGGATAAGACTAGCAATCTACAAATATAAAAACTACCAAACACATTACAACACCAAATGTAATGCATAATCAGATCAATAATTCAAATTCAGCGATCGAATTTACCGAGAATTCATAACATTACCCATATACTTCACCAAGTATCCATATACTTCACCAAATTCACCAAGCAACATATTAACAATATCCATAGTCTAACAAACTAAATGAAGTAAGTAAAAGAGTAAAGTATCTGCAATCTCTGCTTAAATTCGATATAAGAGCCATGGCTCTAAATCTCAAGGCATATGGGCCTTGCCCAGCTAAGATTTCGAGTAGGGCTAAGAATGAAAAACTGACTAGGGCTAAGACTAGCAAACTGTAGATATTAAAACTACCAAACACTTAATAGTAGCAAAAAAAATTCATAATCAAAGAAAGAATTCAAATTCACTGATAAAAATTCCCAAGATTTCAAATTCATTGATCAGGTTTACCAATAATTCATAACAACATCCTTATACTTCACTATTGACCTCAATAGATTCAACAAGCAACACATTAACAATATCCATATAATTCACCAACAACAACATATTAACAATATCCATATAATTTACCAAATTCACCATGCAACCAAATCATAGCCATTAGCGATTGCATGATTTCTCAATGCCATAAACAAAATTATAACCAGTCACAATAGCCTGAATACTCAATGCCAATAACAACAACATAACCAACAATAATCCATATTGAAGTAGATGAATTATACCAACAGAACAAAAAATGTAGAACATTCGATGCCATATCGAATTCGTCCCCAATACATAAGCAATTCATAATATGACTAGAACCCTACCACAGCAAAAACAACCCTACCTCAACAAAAACCCTACATTGACAAATGCCTCATCAAAATCCCTAGCTCGGCAGATAGTTATAAACCCTTCCTCTGCAATAAGACCCAAACCCAACAATTTAAACAAGGGACAAACCCTTCCAATGCGAATACAGGACGAATCCCATTTAAACAATGTCATCACGATTTTTTATCGGCTGCATGAAAGACCCTATCCCAGCACCCACAATAGCGAAGCAAAGCTAAAAGACCGAAATCGAACCAATAACAAACCAGAGACAACTTCCAACCAAACCAAACCAGAGACAAACATCAAACCGATAATAGCCTCCAACCAAACTAGAGCCGAAGTTCAATAACCAACAACAAAAATCCACGAAGGAATTGAGTGTGTTAAAAAACACAGGCATGGAGAAGCTAGCAGGGTAACCCGGGCCTGAGAACACACGCTTCCATCCAATGGACGCCATCACCTCCCCCCTGTCACTACCTACAACTAAAACCATAGTCAAACATCCAAACTTACAATGAGTCGAACTGGGCATGTGAAAAAACAGAAAATTGACGACATGCAACAAACAAGGCTCATTACCTTGGTTGCAGAGGGAAAACAACAGCCAAACATCCAAAATGGAGCATGAGCCAAATTGGGCCTATTGTCCACTAAGTTGCACTTAGGTGGACTCCTTGTGAACCTCAGAAGACTTGAACAACTCACATTGTTCATTGCCACAGTTCAGAAGTTCATCGAGCCAATTTTTTGGCCCTTTGTAAAATTTGCATGTCGAGATGCCCATGGGGGCATTGTAATAAGTTAGTCTAAGCATGATACTTTTGTAAAAGTCTTGGCCTACCTTAGGTTTAGCTATCAAGGGGATACTCTAGAGTGTTTTTTCCTTAGAAATTATGCGTTGCACTTAAATGGCGTATAATTCCTAAGTTTTTCACTCACAACTCCAAAGTTGGAGTATTTTCCATGGTGGTCGAACCTAGGGAGATTATTAAAACCTATGTGTCTATGTATTTTTCACATGCTAGCCATCAATAATGAGTCATATGGACATGCACTAGGTCCCCTAGGATTTTCAGTTAATTCGGACAAATATATTTTTCCCGTTTAACGGGATTTTTTAATAGTTTAATTAAAAAATCAAAAAAGTGATAAAAGTGTGGTTATGAGGTGAATTTTTCCATGGGGGTGCTCGTTTTCTAACCCATAGCACCCACAAAACCCCTAAACCCACTTTTCCTAAGTTCTAAGTGAATGCGCCCTCTCCTCTCTTGGGAGACTTTCCCATGTGGCAATTCGTGGGAGGTTGGAGGAGTTAACAAGGAAGGAAGGTGGGGCGCCTCCCTTATGTGGCATCCACCTCAACTTCAATCCCTTGAATCATGCATCAATCAAGCTCAATCCACGGATTTGACATCCCCCTCTCAAGGAATGTGCCCCCCTCCTCATTAAATCACCCCCCTCTCTCTCATTTGCTATATAAGCAAGGCCAATGCTCCTCATTTGCACATGATGGAATGCATTGAACCTCTGCTCCTGTAATTTGTAATATTTCTTTGAGTAATAAGATTTGGAGACTTTGGAGGTCAAAGTGGTGGTTATTGTTCTTCATGCATTCAGTTGGTTGAGGTAAACTTGTATATTTCTAGTTTTGATTGCATATACAATAGTGGATTGATCTAGCTTGGTAAGGATCTTGGATTCTAGTAGGATAAGCATTCTTAGTTCTTGATTTGCTTATGTTTATTGAATATTTTAGAGATCTAGAAGCAACAAATGTATTTGGTTGTACTATTGCCCTTCTGATTTCTTTACATTTAATTTACTAGATTTAATCTCTTTTGTGTGTGAGTTTTTGGATGTTTTACACGATTCGGTGCTAAGCTTTAGGTGTATATCTTGTCTTGACTCTTCCTCCAAGATTGGTGGTGGATCACCTCTTTTCCAAGTGATATCCTGTTTTTGCAGGCATCAAACTTCTTCTCCACTTCAAAAAAAAAAACTATCAAGCTTTGATTTATCTTCCACCATCGTCTTTCAATCAAAAGCTCTTCTTTCAATTTTCTATTTGAAACGATCAGTGTAGATCTAAAGAATATTTAAAAGCTTCTTGTTTTCGAAGTAGATCTAGAAAAAGTCTCAATTTTAAAGCTAAATTTGTAGATCTAGATCTAATATTTCCATACTTGTAATTGCTCAAAGTTTCCATAATTTTTTGCAAGTATAGATCTTGTCAATTTTGTGTATTCATGTATGTTTAAACCAATAACCTTGCATTTTTAGTTCGTTGGTTTTTAGTAGGTCCAAGGGAAAAGAGAAAGAATTTCTGACAATTTTTTGTCAGAAAGTGCCAAAAATACTCTTTGTGGACCCCCATTTACTTGTATATCATTATGTCAAATTGTAAGCCCTTAGATCCAATTTTAAATGGACTAAGAGACACTTCTTTGAGAAAGCATTGTAATATTTTTTTAAGCGAGAGCAAGTGAGCTACACAGCACCCACACCCCATCCCCCCTGGGGGCATTTGCAGTGTCAATTTGTGGTGTGATTTTTTCTGACAAAACACAAACACACAAGACACATTTAACTACATGGTTGTATACTTATAAATTATTCTTTTATGTTTTTTTTTCATTTTTGCAAATTAGATTAAAGGAAATAAATTGGCATTGCTTTCCCGAAGTATGCTCTCACCATCACATAAAGGGCTTTGCCTCAGTATGTGATTGGATGATCAGAAAAGAGACTCCTTGCCCATAGTAATTAGCATAACATTTATGTTTTCATTTGGGTATTTTCTTCAAGTAAACCGGAATAAATATTTGGTCTACAATTCATAGTATGCTCTTTCCCCTTGTGGGCATCTTGCCTGGACCTATGGGAAATCAGAAAGAGTTGTAACCACTCTTTAAATTTTCACATTTTAATTAAAAACCCATCTTAATAAAAACAACAACCCTCACATAGTGAAAATCCGGCACTAAGTTTATTGAGTTTTGTGTGGGAAAATTTCTCAGAAGAAGCGGGAACAACTGGGAGGTGACCTCAGGGCACAGTTAAGCTACACCCTTGTTGGTGTAGTGTTGAACACCGCCCTAGAGACTCCATTCCAACCCACACGTTTTCGTGAGGAGCCACCTCCACTCAATTTTCGGACATTGCTCCTTGTACTTCACAGTATCTCTAGAGTTTCCCTTGTTCCCTTAACAATTTCGAACTTTTAATAATTTAAAATCAACCAAGAGACATTTGCAAAACGTTCCCTTTCAGCAGCATCTTTTATGTATTGACTCCATTGGCACTGGTCCACAACAACACTATTTCATATTTTGCTTAATATCAATCAATTGTTTTGTCATCTTTATATATTGGTGGTCTTTTATTTTATGTTGGTGAAAGCATCTCTTTAAAACCATTTTGCAAACAAACTTGGACTTTTGTAATCAAACCCCTCAAAACTCCTAAAAAAACATCCATAATTAATTTTCCGAAACATTCTAGTTAACCTTAGAAACATTCCATAGGGACTAACCCCCTTGGCTTCGGTTAAGAGTTGGCCTAAACAAAGGAGTCAAGATCAGGTGACAGCCTTGACTCGATCCTTGCCCCCAAGGATGCACCAAGCAGTAGCATAGATTTATGTTGTGTTAACCAAGTGCACATTTCGGTGGCAACATGGCCTATCGAAAACCAGCAAATTGGATGACATGTGGGAGAGAAGGCTCAAATCCGTGAGTGCAGAGGTCCATTTTGGACCAGGAAACAGCTTCGCAGGTTTAACCACAGACGCCAAAACACCGTAGCAGAGGGTCCACACAACACCAATAGACCAGATCGTGAAGAACCACCATGTAACAAACACACGAAACATCAAACCCGCATCCAATCCAAAACAGAGGCCACCATAAACCACCATGGAAACAGCTGCATGCCAGCAGTAGCTCTCAGCATCGCCACCAAACAAGCCAGGGCACACCACTACCTGGGTGGGAAAATGCCCACATGTCAGGCCCAAGCAAAAATGAATGGGCTCCAGACCAAGCCGCGGGAATGGACCTCATGCACGCATTTTGAGGCACCATAAAGTGCAATAAAGGTCGCCACCTACTGCACGCATGGCGCTACCACATGGACAGGTGACGTACAGTCTATCTAGACCACCACATGGTCATCCAGGTGGCTCAATGGGAAGCGCCACTAATGGCCTCCCTCCACTATACCGAGATTGTGCAAGAATTTGTAAAAGTTATACTCTCTTTCTTCTTGAGGTTGATGCCAATGTCAACCTGAGGAAGGGTTGAATTTCAAACTAAAAGAACGTTTTTATATTAAGCACGGAAAGTTTGACGTGGAACTCTTTATTTAAAAAGATATGGGTCTTTATAATATTCGCATCAATCGCTTTCAAATGCATAGTTATTAGCGGATCATATTTTAACACGTTTTATTCACAAATATTATGTTTAAATTTGTTTCACTTCTAAGGACAACCACGAAAATAATTATTATAGTAAAAGGAAAAGCTCGCTAATTAACTTATCCAAGGCGGGTTTCGAATCTCGTTATTGATTTGGGGATGTTTTATTTTCAATCTCTAATACAAATGGTCCAAATTTGGTAGCCACCGATTTCCTTCATACTTGGTATGTTAATATGCCCAATCCAAGCTATTGCTTATACTTTTAAAAAAAATTATAAGAATTATCCATTGTGTTCACATTCATTTGGTTTATAAAAAAGATATTTAAAATTCAGAATGAGCTCTTAGGATGATTATTTTGTTTATATTCTCTTCCTATCAATGAAATCAAAAAAAAAAATCATATTAAATATTTTTTAAATTGTTTTTTTTTAATATAGTAAAAAAGAACATATCAATATTATTATACTTATAATAAGTATTACACTTTAAAGTGTAATTAAGTTCAGAGTAGGTGTTTCTTAGTTCTATTTCATAAAAGTAAGATGATGTAAAACATCAATTATTATATAATGCGGTGATTCTTTATTAAAATAATGGCAATTTCATTATAAAAAAAAATATCAAAATCTTTATTTCAAATTTATTTATTTATTTATTATGCAAAAGGATGCATCAACATGAAAACTCTAGCACAAGGCAAACTAGACCATGCCCACATGATGGAATCTATAGGATTGCGAGATATTTATCTAAGAAACCAAAATTCCGATTATGTATGCAAAGTGCCAAAGTTTGAAGGATGCATCGAGGTGTTCAACAATATTTTTAAACGGAATATTGTTTCAAAATGCAATGAGCATTATGTTTATCATCTTTATATTTCTTGCTTTCTCGATGTCAGGTCAACTCAACCAAACTCCAAAAAATATGCATCAATGGAGAATCGGAATGTCAAAGTGTGGAAAAAATGGCATGGAATCGACTCTGGCAGCAACATTTCCCACCTTCAAATACAATCATGACCTTTTTGCTTCAAGAGAGGTTTCTCTGGACAGACGTCAATGATGGTTGGAAGATGTACAATATGCCTTGGTGAATATCAAGGAGAAGACAGATTGCTTATTTTGTGCATATGTGGCCACAACCTTCAAATCAATTGTATTGACTTATGGTTAAGGCAAAGTTTGACCTGCCCTATGTGCCAAGTATCTTTAGAGGATTCTGATGATAAAATAATATCGTCTCTTTCGTTAAATACAGAATTAAAGTCAAGTTATAATTCTAGAACCATTTCTAATGGTGTTTTTGAACATTCACATGCCTCTTAAACAACAATAGAGTGCAAACAACACATTGTGTGCAAGTCCAAGAATAATACTTAATGTCCTTGGCTTCAAGGCATGCAAAAATGGAAAACACCAAGACAAGATTGATGAATTGACATCGGAAAAATGTTTATATGAAATTGCCATCAATGACAATATAGAGCATCACTTATGCTCTGTGTAACTTAATGTTACGGGTTTGGAGGGAGGACATCTAAATTTCAGTAGGGACAAGGGTTTGTTTCTGTGCAAATTGATAATATCAAGGAGGTAGGAATCATATCATGTTTTCATGTTCAACAAGGGTTGGATGTTGGAAGTCCTAACTATATGTTAGATAGGTTTAGTCATGCAAATGAATTTCACATGAATCCTATGGCATGTGGAGTGATTGAAAATATCATATCACCAAGTGTGTGTGGGAAGTATATGAGGGATGGTATTGCGTCAATGGATGTGCAAGGAAGAGGTGCGACTATTGGTCGTAGTTTGTTTCCAGTTCTTAGTAAGACTAAAAGTTGAAATGCACTTGATGAAAGTCTTTATGAGCACAAAGCTATAAGCTCGGATGTTGTTGATGGTACTGCAAGTGATGGATTGAGTGTAAGAGTATATCAACTTGGAGAGTGTAAAGATTCATCGACAATTCTAGAAAGCAACTTTTCCCTTGCATCTAAAGAAACTTTTATAAGATTGATGTAAGGAATTTGTTACCATTATCTAATGAAAATTGTGAAGAAGTATCTGAAAACAATATTTAGGGAATGCACAAATTTCATAAGGTTATTCTGTGTGGGGGGGAGGGAATATATTTGATAAGAGGCTTGATAGTTGGAATAGAGATTAAAGAGGAAATATGGTAATTCAATATTTGACCGAGGAACGATTTTTGTGTTTGTATGCCGGTCAATGTTTAGATGGCAGTAATGCATCCATAGAAAACCCCTTAGCATAAATCAATCTACAAACAAAATTTGTTTTTGAAATTATGATTGCATTGTGAAGTATGGAAAAGAATTGTGATTTCCATGCTAGCCAAAACATGAAAAGAGCTTCTAAATTGTGAAAAATGATTATATCATCTTTAATAAGAGTGCAGTAAGAACATCCAAATTAACATATTCTAATCATGAAATAAATCTTCAATTTACACTGCAAGACTAGACATAAAAATAGCAGAGAAGTGTAAAAATAGGTTGGCATTATCGAAGAAAAAAAATCTTATTTAGAAAAGTGTGTTTAACTTGATGTCAAAAGCATAGGAGATGCAAGGGGAATTTGAGAAGAAAAAAATTATGAGTATACCTCATTCCTAAAATATAAGAGGCTAGATAGTATTATGCTTTAGAAGTATTTATCATTTCTTAGACATGTAAAATGTTCAAAGATATTGGTAAGATCAGTTGATTGGATCATCAAAAATTTTGTTGCATGTCAAATTTCCAAGAGGATTGGCCTATTAATGTGGTATGAATATATATGGGGATTTGTAAATTATGATTGAATTCAAGTGCATGTGAAACTCCAATTTGAGTGGACAAGGCGAGGGGAGAATGACTATGTACAAGAATAATTTCAGATCGGACCGGTTTGAAAACACTTGACTAAAATAGCATGTGATAAGATGTTCTTAGTAAGGGAACTATACTAGAAGTGTACAATCTTGATCAAGACTTAAAGGGAGGACTTATGTACATTGGTATTTTTGAAGGCTCTGTATTGGAAGGAAGAGCAATCGACTACAATAGGGCCTTATAAGGGGAAGAATTCTTTCAATTATTCTTTTTCTTGCTATCTTAATGACATTTTCTTGATGCATAAATAAGTGAAGAGCGTGAGAATGATTTTAGATGAATATGTAATAAAGGATGCATGTGAATATGTTTGAATGTGCTCATGCATGCTAAGTTCAACCTAACATGTTCATAGTAGCAAAAAGGATTGTTATTGTATAAATGCATATGAATAAAGAAGATGTTGCAATTATTAGCCTACAATAATAAGATGATAGCATAGGAAACCAAGTATAACATGATTCCTGATGAGGTTGTTGTTATGTTATGTGCTAGAGAAAGAAGGAGCAAGCTAAGGCATAAATACTAAGAAAATATGGAGATCAACAACTATTATATAAGGAGGCTAAAGGAAGAATTCTAAAGGATCCTGGTCAGATAACCCCAACAATATGGTTGGTAACCATAGAGGTAATGTGATTATAACTGAAAAGGGAAATGTGGTAAGGATTTCCTTTGTTGTAATTTGCTAATTAATTGATAATGCTATTGAATATAGGCTCGTTGACATGAAGGGATTCAACACAACATTCAACAAGAGACTACATCATTAAACACATATGTGTACCCATCAACCATCAAGACAAATATATGAGAAGGATGTCCAACCACTTTCTTATTCATCATGATAGTTATTTATACATACATAGGGATGGTTGGAGCGATTGCACCTGCTCCAACTAATCACTCATTTAGTCATATTTGTCCATTTACACATATATTTATATATTTATGCACTTTACCTTATATCATATTACATGAGTATGATGACATTTATGAGGCCTAAGAGGCCCTCTCAACATCCCCCCCACCCTCAAACTCTTCTCCGTCACGAAGATGTTGTGCAACAACATCTTGGTTCTCTACTCATGTTGAAGTAATCCATTATGTGCATTAACCATGCATACCAGTCTACATAGGTAATTCAGCCTCAACAACCACCAATTGTAAAGGAAGATACATGTATACAAGGTTCTATTGTGACTTGTTACTCTTTAGACCCCCATCTTCAATTTGGTAGGTGTCCCTGCAGTCAATGAGTCTCCATTCAACTCACCCTCTAGCCCTGCACAACACTCATAGTGTGAGTATCTTATCTCTGCGCTCTACTACCTATCATTTCTTTGCTTTCTAGCCTCTAACATCACAACCCAAGGACTTCTCTGCAATTCATGTATCGGGGAGCTCAATCATTTTAGTCATTCTTGTGTCATCATCTTTCTATTAATCTCTTTCTATGTGTGATCTAATGTCTCTTGCTTAAAATGTGTTTTCTCTTGTCAATGTGGTCAGGATCTCAAAATTTATGGGCTCCGCAAGTTAGTGCTTCAAACCAATGCTCAATCATTAATGCTACGAAGTTGGTCATAACCTTAATGCTCAATGCTACTACTTGATGTCAATGCTCGATGCCTTTATCAGTAAAAATTCTCAATATGTGTGCCAAGATGTATGCTTGATCGATTGTTCTTTCTCTTCAATATGCTTGGACGAGTCAACTATGACGCTTTTGGTCAACAATTCTTTGTTGCTTGGATGAACTTTGCCTTTGGTTGATAGTGGATTTCATGGGTATTTGAACATTGCTATGGTGTCTTCACTTCTAGGGAGTCTTCTTCAAGATGCCAAATATTCATATATGAAGGATAGAGCATACTTGACTATGAATCAACTAACACTTTGCATCAACGAATGGACTCAATTTACTAGGATTGATGACTCTAGGGTTAGATTCTACTATGACTCTTTAACTAGTTAGTAAGAAGTATTGGGCTTTTATAGGCTTGCAAATGTTGTCGACTAGGTATCGACTGAGGTCAGAGAAATACCGACTTAGATATGTACAGATTTAATTTCTTTGATTGACTCAAATTTTTCAGTGTTGGAATAGACTCAATTTTTTACGTTAATGACTCAATAGACACACATTTGATTTTTCTTCAAACTCAATTAAACAATTTAATCAACTAACTTTAGACTCAAAAAAAGAAAGTTGACTCAACTAATATCCTTTTTATAACTTTTATAGTTCTCATGACTCAATTGACATTGAGGACACTCTCTATGCTTTGCTTGATTCACAATGACTAAATATACCCAATACACTTTTACTTGAGAACCCATGATCAATATGGCCTACACACTCAATACTTTTGTCATTGATTGTTCCTATTTCATGACTTGGCATATAGATTAAATATTCGTCATTATGGATCAACATATGAAAACTTACACTTGGACTTGCCATTGGATGAGCCTTCGAACTGTCGACTTTTGAATAGTATTTTCATTGATCTCTTAGGGCTAGGTAATGTCAACAATGCATATCGTCTAATCACGACACATCGACCAGTCCCATTAATCGACTGGCACGTGGTCGGTTGGTTCCAACTTTAGTTTGGTAGTTGCATTCTTGATAGGAAGTCCAGTGATCACCGCCAAATTTATAAAACATCATCACTACACACGTAAAATATCTCCAACTTTTAAGCTTATCTGATTAGTGAGCAGTGGATCAGCAGCAACTTTGTCAATATGAATGTAATTGTTGTCGTTATAACTTTTTTCAATGGTTTGCATTTGTAATATTTCTCATTCAATATTTTGCTTGTATTATTGAATATAAGCAATATCGCCTTTTCTTATTCAATATTTTGCTTATATTATTTAATGCATTATAGATTGATACCGAAAAGGGTTATGTAAAAGCTAGTAATCCTCATGATTAGTTAATGAATTTATGTCTATAAAGATTTATGCTATGTCATGTGGTTATTGCAAGTTATGTTATGCTTCGTAGGATAAGAAACAATAACCAAATAGTGTAATGACAATTAAAACTGAAAATGGCATCCAAGCTAATCTCATGTGAGATTAAAGTGCAGTTGGTATTGGAAGAATGTAATGCCATGCAAGTATCCAATTGCCTAATTATTTGTGTCAACAGTTAGTACTGTAACCTTCTTGGACACACTAAAGAGCACTAGGAAGAAAGAAATGGTAGATCTGGTGTTGTGTGAGGAAGAAGAAGAAAGTGTTCAAAAGGTCAGCAAGTGAAGGAGATAGTTGGATTAGATGTTCAAGCATTGGCTCAACTAGCTTGGTATAGTGGAGATAAATAGCATGATTGTGTGAAGAACCTGCAATAATTAATTAATGCAAATACACGAGATATCAGAAATAATAGAACTCGGAATCACTTTTATATTGATCATGGGCCACTTCGAGGGGGCAACCTCCTTTGAGCAACCTCAATACAATTAACTTCACGGTGCCTTCAATGACCTCAACACACACTTATATACTAAGTCTATGCCCGATACTATGAGTCAAAACCATGGGACATATAATACTACGGGATGACTTACAAAGCATATGCGTCCAATACTATGGGTCAATACCATGGGCTAATATAAACTATGGATCAACAAATACTACAGGACGACTTACAAAGCATATGCGACCAACAACAATATATTAACAAAGTAAAGAGAAGGGTTGACACGGGTTCCTAACATCCCTTCTCCCTTAGAAAAAGCTTTGTCCTCAAAGCTTTAGTTGGGGAAATTGATGCAGAATCTGAATGAGTGGTTCCCCGGTAGCATCCTTGGGTTGCATTTCGGGCCACTGACGCCTTTGGAGTTTCAAGGAGGATTGCTTGGAAGGCTGTAGACAAAGAAGAACCATATCAGCTGTGTGAAAAGTGCGCTCAAAATGGTGCTGATAGGCTTGTTGTTGCAGTTGAATTCTGGCCATGTGAAGATTGTCCTACAGAATGAGAAGAATCTGATCGTGGTTTCGAAGAACCAAGTCAATTGCGTGAACTGGGGAGCTGCTAAGGTTGTACGGAAGAAGAACTGGCGGTGTCTGTCCATAGACTGCTTCATATGGTGTCCTTGTGGATGTGGTATTGTACCACCAGAGCGCTTCTAAGAAATCCATAGAAATAGTTGGCCAAATCTGTGTAGGGATGGGCAAGGGTTTGAGCAGTCTCGAAAGGAGTGTCGTTTCACCCTTGTTGACCTGGAAAGTATCACAGTCAACCACCATCTATTGAATTTTCATTTTCAGTCCCTGCCAAAAAAAGTTAAATTGTTCCCGGTCATACATTTTGAAGAACCCAGAGTGCCCTGCTGATGAAGAAGCATGGAGTTCGTAGAAGAGATAGCCCTGTTGAACATACTGCAACCAATTTGGAACAAGTAGAGAAATAGTTTTAAGAGAAACTAGGTCATCAATTGTGCGAGAAGGAGCATCTGCCACCATATTGTCCTTACCATTATTGTAAGTGATCGCATAGGGATAACCCATGAGTTGCATAACCCATTTCAGGTGTGTTGGGGAGGAGACCCATTATTGCAGGAAATTTTCCAAACCCTGGAGATCAGTCTTGATGCAGAAATAATTCCCTAATAGGTATGGCTGCCACTTCTGTACTACATGCAAAATAGCCATCATTTACTGCTGAGAGGTAGATGCGGCTAAATTCTTACCGGAAAGGTCTCTTGAAGGCAACAAGCTCATTAGTTCAGCAAAGACACCTGCATATCTATCCAAGGAAGTAGTGGAGACTGTTGATGGGTGCATCTGAATGGAATGGAGCTGAGCGATGACACCATGCGAATTCTTCTTAAGGATTTTTTCCAAGCGATGTGAACTAATGATGCAGAGAGACCCTGGTTGGAAGCCCATAAATTTGTGTTGTGCCCCATTGACTGAAAACTGCATCCAAAGTTCAGCAAAATCCCATAAAATGGGGCCAAGTGTGCGTAACCATTGAATGCCCAAAACCACATCACATCCGCCTAAGGACAAGGAAAACATGTCAGAGCGCAGGTTATAATCTTCCATAGAGATACGCACATTGTGACACTTCCCCTTGCAAGGTAAGGTGCCCCATTGGCAACCATGACTTCAAAGTGGGAGCAAGGATGGACAAAACAATCAGCCTGTTTGGCAATCCGAGGGTCAATGAAGTTATGAGTGCTACCAGAATCAATGAGTATGGTAAGAGGGATCTTCTTGAAGTATCCCCTAACCCGCATTGTTTATGGGGTGGTGACATCGGTTACAGCATGGAGAGAGATCTCGGGTGGGTCGTCCTGAGATGGGGTGTCAACAGGAGGGTGCTGAATGTCAACCTGATCATCTACTGTATCTAGAGCTTCTTCACCAAGTTCAAAGGCAGACGGAGAATCCACATCCAAGAGATAGAGCTTTTGTTGAACACATCTATGTCCCCGAGTGAATTTCTCATCACAATTATAACAAATCTCTTTTTCTCGGCGTTCCTGCATCTCTGTTTCAGACAAATGCTTGATAGGAGTTGGTCGAGGAGCAGGCATGATGGGAGGTCGTTGGGAACCCATATTTCTGAAGGGAACAAAGGTGGGTTTGGAGCATTGTTAAGCTACGATCTTGTCCTTGGCTAGCTTAACCAACCCTAGGACTTCCATCATTGTGTTGGGACATTACATTTTGACCTCTGAGCAGATTTCATCCTTGAGACCACTGATAAAACAACTCCTGTAGAATTCATCAGACAATCCTTCTGTGTGATTGGCTAGTTTCTCGAATTTCGTCTGATACTCTCTCACTGTGCCAGTTTGGTGAAGTTTAGTGAGTGCTCCTGTGAAGTCGTCAAAAGCACTAGGACCAAATCATGGCAAAAGGAGTTGGCAAAAATCTGTCCAGTTTGGCTCGGGATGAGCTTTGATGTACCAACGGTACCATTGAAGGGCTTCTTGTTCCAAATGAAAGGATGCAAGTGGAACTTTCTGGACATCAAAAGTATTATGCGGACTAAAATATTGTTCTGCTCGGTATTTCCATCCAGTCAGATCAGTACCATTGAAGCGAGGAAAATCAAGCTTCGGCCCACGAAAATTGTTGGAAGAAGAGAACCCGGTGGCTGCAAAAGATTCTGGATGTCGGTTATTGTTCATGGCTAAATGCTGAAGATGGAGGCTGAGAAATTTTTCATCCAGATCTTGGAGTTTGGTTTGGATGGCTGCAAGTGCTTCCTCCATGGTTTTTGCTCCTACGCGAGTGACAACCACAACCAGGAGTTTTTTTTTTTTTGGAAATGGATAGAAAAACACAAACAAAAGCTTATTTAGTAAAGGAAAAATTGGATTTGGGAAAAACTCGGATTGGTAATTGGGGTTTGACTAGGATTTGGACACTTTCTGATGGACAGGGAGGCAAAAATTGGGGATTTCAGAAGCGGGGTGAAAGAATGAGAAAATTTGGTAGAAAGGGACAAAGAAGCAAAATTAGGAAAGGAACACGGTGGCAAAATTTGAAGGCATTTGGGTGAAAATTGAAGGAGTTATGGCAAACCCTAAAAATAGACAAATGTGGGATTTCTGGTCTTGGGAAGTGGAATTTGAATAGGGTATTCAGGAATGAAATATGCATAATGGGATTGCAGGGATGTCAGTGAAGTTTCAGGGAAAATAGAGTTGAAACAAGGGAGATATGGTCGGAAAACAGATTTTTTTTATTTTTTTTTCTTCAGAAATGGATCGGCAATGGCGGCACGAAAGGGATCTGCAACAGATGGATCTCCAACGGCACGGAAGGGATCGAAAAATGGCTGGATTTGAAACGGTGACTGGATCTGGAACGAATTTCAGAATAGATCTGAAACTGTTGAATCTGGAGTGGAAGTGATCGGCAACAATTCAGCTAAAAATAGATATGGACCCTAGGTATGTGCGGCTTCCTATCGGTTCAGGGGATTCACTCGGCCACCAATGTTGTCTGACGACTTTCGTATTGGGGCAGTACCCCTCACTCCACGGTTCAGGTAAAACTGATAACCGCTTTCCCACAAATGACAGCTCTTGGTTTACCTCACAAGTGGGAACTAGTCAATTAGGTAGGGGTCGTAGCCCTTTTCGCTGGCAGGTCCTCTCAATGGGCCAGCTACTTTGGGGTTCCTGTGGTACTCCTCGCAATGAGTTTTAGGGCTTATGCCCAAGTACATCCCACAGTTAAGCGGATAGGGATTATTCCCAGATCCAAACTTGCAACAGATGCGAAAAAAAAAATTTGGCAGAAATTCCACCCAACGAGCCCAAGAAAGTGCTCTGATACCAGATGTGAAGAACCTGCAATAATTAATTAATGCAAATACACGAGATATCATAAATAATAGAACTCGGAATCACTTTTATATTGATCACGGGCCACTTCTAGGGGGCAACCTCCTTTAAGCAAGCTCAATACAATTAACTTCACGATGCCTTCAATGACCTCAACACACACTTATATACTAAGTCTATGCCCAATACTATGAGTCAAAACCATGGGACATATAATACTACGGGACGACTTACAAAGCATATGCGTCCAATACTATGGGTCAATACCATGGGCTAATATAAACTATGGATCAACAAATACTACGAGACGACTTACAAAGCATATGCACCCAACAACAATATACTAACAAAGTAAAGAGAAGGGATGACATGGGTTCCTAACAGATTGTATGGTGTGCTCTATGATGAAGGAGTTGAAATTAAAATCAAAAATTAATTAATTAAACTAAATAAGGAAATTAACAAGAAGTAATAATGAATTAGTAAACTAGTTAAAACTCCCACACATTAATAACTTAAGCAGGAGGGGGATGGAGGAACCCTATAAAAGCAATTAATTAATTCACCTATAAAATAATTATAATAATATAAATGTGATGGAAAGTGTGTGTAAATGTATGCATACGGGAACGTGTTTTTTATTGCGTTGTAATGCCCCTTTTTAGAAATTTATTAAAATGGTGAAATTTTCAACTTTTTCCACTAGTTCGACCTTTTACTAGTATTGGTCTCTTGGTCTCCAAATGCTCCCAAATTGTTACAAAATGTGTATGGATGATATTAGGACATAATTATGAGGTTCATGGATGCTTTATATTCTTCAATAGGCTTCTGAAACTCTCCTTTAAGTTCTGGCCAAAGTAGGGAGTTTGACTAGCAATTTCTCTTTGACTAGTATTGGTCTCTTGGTCTCCAAATGACTCCAAATGATTGTATAATGGGTATGAAGGTATTTGAGAGGTATTAAGACATATAAAATAGGATTTTGGATGCTTAAAAACCCTTAAAACACTTTTGCAACATTCATTTACAATCTGGACAAAGTAGGGAAGATTACTAGTAATTTCGAGCTTCAAATCCCCCAAGGGTAGTGGACAAAGATGGCTTCCCAAATGTTGTTAAACCCTTCCAAATTTCTGAAAAAAGGTATGGTACTGATAAGTGGATTTAATTATCTCCCCAATGTATCATTAATTAGTTCTTATGGCCTTCTACAACTCCTTAACATCATATGTTTATATGCAAGATTTCACATAGGGGGAAAAGCTAGTTATTTTCACCATGACTTGTGAAATTCGAATTTTAGGTGCCAAGGGCTTATGCTCCATTAATGGAACTTCTTCATAACTTTAATAACACTACATACATCAACAAAATCACAGATAATAATTGGTATAACTCGAAATAGTGTCTCTTCAAACTCCAACAACAAGATCTAAGGGAAAATTCATCATTTATGCATTGTTTGGTATTTTTACATAACTCCACTTAGTATTTCGACCTGAGAGTCTCATGAGCAGTGAAAACAGAGTATATATATCATATTAAAAATATATGGGGCCTAAATATCTATCCCAAAGAGTTCATCACCTCAACAAGTGCGCCTCTCCTCAAGGAGCAAGAATATGCCAAGAAATAGAAAAATAGTTGTAGAAGAAAGCTGGAAGAGATTTGACGATGAATGCCCTGTAGCTTCAACCTGTAATAAAAGACTCCATTAAATCTCCAAATGAAATATCTGAATGTCCTTTCCAATTACCAACTAGGATGGGAATCTTTCACCCTCGAAATTGGTGCTAAGGCAAGAAGAGTAGCACTCCACTAGCTCTCATCTCCAAATGCAAAATGAAAATTCTAAAATGATCAAAAAGATACCATCCTTCTTTGTTATTGTCTTTTATAAACTTCTAATGTCCTCCATGGGTCTAATTCCTCCCAAGAGCTTCATTCCAACTCAAGTTGGGAAGAGATTCCCAACTATGCCACTTGTCCTTCCAATTCTAGCCCCCTCCTTCTCCAAAGTCGAATTGGTGTCTCTTTGGCTGCCCTAACTCCCTTGAGCGCCCTCTTGGAGGCTATTTTTATCCATGACATGTCATATATGTCAGATGCCAGCATTCAAGTCTGATTTGTGTCATAGGTTTCATAGCATCTTCATCATTGTTGTCATAGAGCTAGGGAATCTAGTCCAAGTGTTCCACTAGTTCCAAAATGCCTCTTCCTCTACCATGGGAGTTACCCTTCCACTCCAATTCGACCTTAATTGAGTCATGCCAAGTATATTGACCTTCCAACTCATCCTAAGAACATTGGTCTTCTTATGGATTCGAAATGACAAGAGGAGGATGCCATGTGGCATAGAAAATCTAACTTGTGTGGGTCCCACATCTTCCATGTGTCTTCATGAGAAATTGCCACTTTGATTTTACCTTGTATTTATTTATTTAGATCCTTTATTAATTATTTATTTCATTCTAATGTCCAAACATCATTTATTATCCCACCTATTTCAAATCCCAATGCTTCCACCCCCAACCTAGGGAATTAGTGATTTTCCTCCATGACAGTTCATTTTGATGGGTATATTACAAACTTTGAATTGGGAATTTCTCTTAATGTGACCCACCTTGTCCATTTGGATCTAATTTCACATTATTAATAACTTGGACATCCTTCTTAGCAATTATTTTACCCTTAGCATCAATTTGACAAACTACCATGAGTATGGCCAAGGGGCTTAGGCCATTGTGACCCAATGCAAAATTTTGGGACATGACAAATCTTCCCTTCCCAATATTGCTTGCCCTCAAGCAATTTCAACACATGTATGTGGAATAACCTGCTTTATTTCCAAAAATTTTCTTCCCAAAACTTCTCTTCTAAAACCTTGAGTAGAGCCACCCATGCAGTACAATTGTGTGTTTCCAAAAGCAAGGAGATGTGGATTTTCTTTTTCATTTTGATATCCCCTGTAACATCACCACTAAACACCAAAATGTTAATTAAATCCATCAAAATCAAGTTGGCACAATTAATCTTTACCTCTTCCATATTTTGGAAACCCTTTCTGATACCACTGCATAATTCTTTGAAGTTGCCACTGAGTTGCCCAACTTTCAGTCTTCGAGATTCCATGAATATTTTAGAGAGGAACCACCATGCTTGCTGCTGCACTACTCTGATTAAAATCACTTGATTAAGTGGGGAATCCATCCCCCATACTACTTGTTTCCCAAAAAAATTGAAACCACTGAGACTAAGAATTATCCTAGGGTCCCATTGCTTGTATTGCACTCCAACAATTAGGAGTGCTCTCCAACCCATACCAATAGGAATGAAAACTCTCGGATCCCATTTTATTGTATGCATTCTTCCAAACATCATGAGTACAAAATGTATATCATCAAAGTACATAACAATGTAATAAAAACGTACATCAAGAAGGTGCCTCATCAAAGAATCGTGAAAGTGCTTATACCTCCAAGTGAGTAGACCACCATTTTTCAAGTGCGTAAAATCTTCAAGTGACCAATCAAATATGCTCCCATGACATAGGTGAGGATCCCATGTCCTATAATTCTTCTCCAAAAGTATGTAAGATGCATCAAAATAATCAGCCATGTGTTCTTTCATCCAAGAAGTGAATGAAGAACCTCCACTAAAATCTGAACCCAGTAGGGAGAAAGGAAAACAATAAGCCTTCAAGGGCCTCACATAAGTAGAATTTGTGCATCCATGAACATGTGTGTCATTAAGAAATAACAAATGATATTGCTGCCAATAATAATTTGCTCCAATCTTATATCTCTTCACCCAAGTAGTGGATGAAGTTTCTCCAATATCAATTGAACTAAGCAAAGAGCAAGGAAAATCATGAGTCTTCAAGTGACTCAAGTGAACATCATAAGTGCATCCATGTAGATGTGTCTCATCATAAAGTAACAAGGGATGTTGCTGCAAGTGTAAATAAGAAATGGCTCTAATAATGTCATCATATAAAGGAGATATAGGAGTTTCATGCTCCTCATGTGGCACCATCAAAAATAAACCTTTCACCCATACTTCATTAGGATGACTGCTGCAAAATATGGAAGTGTAGGATGTAGGAGAATGAACCAACTCACCCAAATGATCAGAAAGTGCATAAGTGTCCTCATGGTAATGCTCCATAATGTTAGGATCATGCACCTCCCTCAAAAGTGAAAAACTTTCCCCATAGGTTGGTTCCAAGGTAGTGGAATCATACACGTCTTCAAAAATTGTGTCACCATTTTCAAGAGGAACTCAAGTTCCTCTTCCACCACATCAAGTGCTTGAATCTCATCAATATCATCTTAAAACACATCAAGAACATGCAATTTTCCATGTTTCTCATGATATATCATGTCATGAGAATCCTCCATGCAATCTACCATCTGAAAATTTGAAACATAGGAGAAAGAACAAGTATATTGCAACCTTTCAAGAAGTTTCTCATTTTGAATTTTGAGTTTATGAATTTCCTCATAATTCTTCAAGTATGCATCATGTAACAATTCATTAAACTCAACAAAAATAAAATACATGAAATTAACTTTGATGTTGCACATTGCTCTTTGACTCTTCTCCATGTCTTCAAGGAAGGATGGATCCTTCAATGAAGAAACCTTCCAACGAGAATTTGACACTAATCCTTGAGTGTCATGGAGCATGCTAATGGTCTCTTGGATCTTCTTTTCATTCATCTTTAATTACCCTTCAAGAAAAATAGGCTCTTGTAGAGGGACCTCCTCTTCCTCTTCCTTCTTACTTGGACCAACTTCATGAAGCTCAAGTGGTGATGGGGAAGTTGATCTTGTTTCTTCTTCAATTGCTACAAGGTCTTCATTCTCATGCTTAATGGAACTTTGGCTTGCAGCAACACTTTCAAAATTTATCTCTATGTCACCAACATAGAGGTGTGGTCACCCATCAGTAGGTACTCCTTCATAGTTTAAGCATCCATCAATATATGCTCATTGATTCATGTCCAAGGTATAATGTGTCTCAAAATGATCTTCAATATTTTCAATAGAATCTTCTTCAAGTTCATGGGATGTATCTTCATATTTCTCCTTCAAGCAATCCGATACACTCTACCCTTTGGTTTCCTTAAGATCAATACATTTGGAATCTCTTTTTGAAGAAAACCCAAAAACTCTCATCAAGTGGGCAATATATGCATTCCCTGAAGGTTCAGATATTTCACTACTCTTTTCACCCACACATATATGATTTTATCTCCAAGGTCTTTTACAAGAATGGCATAAACCTTTCTTCACTAACTCCACATCTTTTGGAGTATTAATATTTGCTTTGGAATCAAGAAATTTAGGTGTAGTAGGCCTTGGTGGTCTCTGAAATTCATTTTCTCTATTATGGGGTTCTGTGCTTGAGAAAATAAGCTCACCCATTGGATTATTTTCCTCATAATGAGAACTATTGTTGCCTCCTATTACTCCTTTTCTCCCAAGTTTGCTAGCCAAAAATTCAAATTCTTTCATTATCTTCTTGGTCATGTCTTCAAAAATTGGTTTCATGATTTTCCTAAGCTTCTCACCATCATCTGAGGTTCCCTTTTCATCCCTAGTCATAGTTTCCTCAAAACAAATTGCTCTTCTTTTCCTACTTTTTCCTCTTCAACAAAAGAACTTTTGGTTTCAATATCTAATGGTGGTCCCTGACTTATTGTCCTCATGAATATCATACAACATCAGGTTCCAAGATCATGCTCTGATACCACTGTAATGTCCCTTTTTAGAAATTTATTAAAATGGTGAAATTTTCAACTTTTTCCACTAGTTCGACCTTTGACTAGTATTGGTCTCTTGGTCTCCAAATGACTCCAAATTATCCCAAATTGTTACAGAAGGTGTATGTATGATATTAGGACATAATTATGAGTTTCAGGGATGCTTTATATTCTTCAATAGGCTTCTGAAACTCTCCTTTAAGTTCTGTCCAAAGTAGGGAGTTTGACTAGCAATTTCTCTTTGACTAGTATTGGTCTCTTGGTCTCCAAATGCTTGTATAATGGGTCTGAAAGGTATTTGAGAGGTATTAAGACATATAAATTAGGCTGATGGATGCTTAAAAACCCTTAAAACACTTCTGCAACATTCATTTACAATCTGGACAAAGTAGGGAAGATTACTAGTAATTTCGAGCTTCAAATCCCCCAAGGGTAGTGGACAAAGATGGCTTCCCAAATGCTGTTAAACCATTCCAAATTTCTGAACATAGGTATAGTACTGATAATTGGCTTTAATTAACTTCCCAATGTATCCTTAATTAGTTCTTATGGCCTTCTGCAACTCCTTAAAATCATATGTTTATATGCAATATTTCACATAGGGGAAAAGCTAGTTATTTTCACCATGACTTATGAGATTCGAATTTTAGGTGCCAAGGGCTTATGCTCTATTAATGAAACTTATTCATAACTTTAATAACACTCCGTACATCAACAAAATCACATAGAATAACTCATATAACTCGAAATAGTGTCTCTTCAAACTCCAACAACAAGATCTAGGGTAAATGGCATCATTTATGCATTGTTTGGTATTTTTACATAAATCCACTTAGTATTTCGATCTGAGAGTCTCATGAGCAGTAAAAACAGAGTATATATATCATATTACAAATATATGGGGCCTCAAGATCTATCCAAAATATTTCATCACCTTAACAAGTGCGCCTCTCCTCAAGGAGCGAGAATATGCCAAGAAATAGAAGAATGGTTGTAGAAGCAAGCTGGAAGAGATGTGACCATGAGCTGCCCTGTAGCTTCAACCTGTAATAGAAAACTCCATTAAAGATCCAAATGAAAGGTCTGAATGTACTTTCCAATTACCAACTAGGATGGGAATATTTCACCCTCAAAATTGGTGCTAAGGCAAGTAGAGTAGCACTCCACTAGATCTCCTCTCCAAATGCAAAATGCAAATTCTAAAATGATCAAAAAGCTACCATCGTTCTTTGTTATTGTCTTTTATAAACTTATAATTTCCTCCATGGGTCTAATTTCTCCCAAGAGCTTCATGCCAACTCAAGTTGGGAAGAGATTCCCAAGTATGCCACTTGTCCTTCCAATTCTAGCCCCCTCCTTCTCCAAATTCGAATTGGTGTCTCTTTGGCTGCCCTAACTCCCTTGAGCGCCCTCTTGGAGGCTATTTTTATCCCTGACAAGTCATATATGTTAGACGTCAGCATTCAGGTCTGATTTTTGTCATAGGTGTCATAGCATCTTCATCCTTGTTGTCATAGAGCTAGGGAATCTAGTCCAAGTGTCCCACTAGTTCCAAAATGTCTCTTCCTCTTCCATGGGAGTTACTCTTCCACTCCAATTCTACCTTAATTGAGTCATGCCAAGTATATTGACCTTCCAACTCATCCCAAGTATATTGACCTTCCAACTCATCCCAAGAACATTGGTCTTCTTATGGATTCGAAATGACAAGAGGAGGATGCCATGTGGCATAGAAAATCTAGCTTGTGTGGGTCCCACATCCTTCATGTGTCTTCATGAGAAATTGCCACTTTGATTTTACCTTGTATTTATGTATTTAGCTCCTTTATTTAATATTTATTCCATTCTAATGTCCAAACATCATTTATTATCCCACTTATTTCAAATCCCAATGCTTCCACCCCCAACGTAGGGAATTAGTAATTTTCCTCCATGACAATTCATTTTGATGGGTATATTACAAACTTTGAATTGGGAATTTCTCTTAATGTGACCCACCTTGTCCATTTGGATCTAATTTCACATTATTAATAAATTGGACATCCTTCTTAGCAATTATTTGACCCTTAGCATCAATTTGACAAACTATCATGAGTATGGCCAAGGGGCTTAGGCCATTGTGACCCAATGCAAAATTTTGGGACATGACATGCATCAAGATTATGCATGTTGATATGTTTAATTTTCACTACAAATTATTTGTTGAAGTGATCATGTTGTTAATAATTCTTTGCATGAGTGGTCATGTGTACATACTACAAGAAAATTATATCAAGAGAGAGTAGAGTAAAAGAAAAAAACTTGAGTATAGTTGTAAACTATTGATGCTAAAATTTGGAAAGTAAAAGGGAGGAAATCACTAAGTTGACATTGAGATCATATTGTCTTGATCACCAAGAGTGCACTCTCTTGTGTATGAAAGCCCTTGGCTAGGATGGATCACCCGAGGAACTGTATAGCAATGAATGGGATGTATGAGCTTGGAGGGGTGAGTGAAACAAGGAAAAGAGGCATTGTATAAATTTAAATAATGGAAAAGAGGATCAAATAGGCATGGGATTTTCTAAAGAGGGTAGTGAGCTAAACATCGCCTCTAGCATCCAAGTAAAGTGGACAATGTGTGTATGAAAAAGGATATGAGATCAATTTCACTTGTGGAATCCATTGAAGTGGACAAGTATACATCCAGATAAGTATTAAGAATATTGTATTTTGTCTATTGATTTTAATATGCATGTGTATATATTTATTCTAGTTATGATTTTGGGAAATTCTAATAAGGAAATGATTTATCCATGAATGGATATTACATGTGTTATATTTATTTTGTTGTTGAGCATAGGTATTGTTGAAGGCAAGTATCTTGGAGGCATTTCTAGAATAAAGAGATATATGGAATTCTTAAGAGCTCAACAAGTATAGTTGAAGGTTTGAAGAAGATTCTAATGGACGTCGATGAAGAATAAAAAAGACCAAAGTCCATATGAAGTTAAAGATAAGGAAGAGTACCATTAAAGGCTGCAGAAGAAAAAAAGGAAGCTTTGGACAAGCAGCTAGGATCAATAAGCAATGATTTATATATGCAAAAATAAATCAACATCGAGGATCATGTTGAAATTAAGGGGAGGGGAAATGTAACACCCATATTGAATCCCCAAGCTTGTAAGGTGATTATAAATGTAAGTTGTTGAGGGCCAAGATGATATATTTGTACTCAAACAATTATTATTTATTAATAAATATAGTTGGTTGCGGATGAGGAGAGAACGATGAGAAGAGATGGGGGACTATGAATCCAAGAGAGGAAAAGGTGCAAGGTCTTAAGAATCCCTAAGAACCTTGGTGGTCATGACCTTGTAATTATCCCTAGCTTTGTCATGTCCCATGATCATTTAATTATTATTTTATGTTTAAACCTAAGTCTATTAACCTTGGATTAGGGGTTTTCATGCATTGTGTGATTAGAGTTTAATAGTGGAGTTCATGGATTCTTGGTGATGGCAAGTGGCACCTAGGATTCATGTACCAAAAGCCATTCTCCTTGGTGATTATACCATTCGATCCATCACTACATTCAGTTATGTTACTTGAGTCTGCCCTTTCCTTTCTAAATCTAAATAATTACCTGTATCATGGTTTTGGTATGTTGTTGGTGTTGGTTCTTATTGAGTACAAATGGGTGCAATATTTTCATGATGGGAGTTAGTTTGTAATGGCGTCACCCTTTGAATTTCCTATGCATAGAAGAAATCTAGTTTTAGGAGAGTTGTTATCTGTGAGGTCTGAATGGAAGAGTTAAACAATGAAACATTTGCCTTAATGGATTCATAGTCCCAGCTCATGGGTGGAAAATGGGTTGTGAGAGCAATGATCCTAGTTTCCTATAGTTGGGCGGAGCATTCCTCACCTACAACCAGTTGTTGTAATATTTTCTAATAAGGGGGTCGTGTATGTTACACAACAAAGGGTAGATGGCTCTAATACCACTTATCTATATTATATATAGAATGAAATAAGAGGTAGAAATATGAATGGAAACACACACATAAAAATATTGTAGAGAATACAGTAATATAGTGAAACACAAGTTCTATTAATTACCCCTGGATGGGGTGGCTTCTCGACAAACCCAAGGCATTAATGGCAGTGATATGGTGGAGGTACCTGCGGCAGCATAGGATGTTGCAATGGTGAGAGAACGCCACCAGGCCCAAATCCAGAGGGGACGCTCTAGTCACGGGCAGAACAAGGATCTAGGAGAGGTCGGCATAGCTCAAAACCTGGCATCCATGATTGATATATATCTTGATATAAGGAGCAACATCTAGGAGATGGAAGGAGAGATGCAAACCCATATGTGTGAACTAGAACATAGGGTCCAATTTTTTATTAAATGGTGCACTGATATTGTTGAATTATTCAACCTCTCTTCACCACTCCTTGCGGTGTTTGTTGAGACAAAGGTGGTGGATGTCACTCCAGTGCAGATGGAAGAGGATGTGCAAGATGTCAAATGGAGGAAGAGCAAAAAATTGTCGTGAGGGAAAAGAATCCACTCGATCCTCACTCAAGAAATGGCAAGTGTGAAGCTCTGGAAAGCAGTGGAAAGCAAGAAATCAAGGAGGATCCTCTACAGTAGCGAAAACACTTGGATACTGACTATTCGAAGCCTCCTCAGCAGTGATGTTCGACCTGCATCTCTTCAGTTTGGAATGATTTACCCTTCTAGTGTTTTCTTAAAAATTCAAGTCTGTAGTGTCTCTATTTTTACCTGTCAATCTGGTAATATTTTTGTCTTTAACAATCCTTGCAGATGGCACCAAATAGACTCAGTTAGAAAAGACTCTATAACACTTATTCACAATTTTATTTTGATTATAATCCTACTTCTTTCTCCCTTAGGGAGGCTCGGTGACTAATTTATTGGTCCCCTCTCTGACTTAGTGCCTGGGTGTTTCTCCCTCCGAAAGGCTCAGTGCAGACTTGTCTTGTATTTTTTGTAAATTTTGTGCAATATTAATGTAATATCTAAATTACAAAAAAAAAGTTCTATTAATTACTGAAATAGGAAAATACCGTAAAATGAAAAGCAATACAAATTAGCTAGAATGGTGGCATCTTCTTCTAAAGAGAGAGGTGTCAGCTATGATCATTTTCAGGAACACCATTACAAGAGGATAAAAAGTAGCATTTTAATATAAAATGTTAAACCCTAAGAGGAAAAAAGCCTAAATATCCAAAACCCTAACCCTAGGAGATGAAGTGGCAAAAGGAATGTGGTCCCTAATGAGTTTGATTGATACGTAAACTTCCCAAGGCCTTGGGGCACACAATAGCCCATTGGAAAGATCTCAATGAAAATAACAATTTTGGTCAAGGCTTAGGTAGGCCTTTGCCAATTCTATGTTATTGAAAGGACAAAGAACACTATTTATGGCCTAAAAAATGCACCAGAAGCTCATGAACTAAAGATCTATAGAAACACTACTAAGATGGAGAATCATTCTAAGTCAGTGGAAAAGGTGGGTGACCATTGATATCCACCTAGACCACATATGACCTGAGTAATTATTTTTGCAACCCTAAAGTTTCCCTAAATCTATGTATGGATCGTAAATACTCTTTGTTGGGGATTGGACAATGATTATGGGAATAAATATATTTAGGTGGTGAAACTAAGGCTAGGAGTTAGTTTTTGTTATGAAATTACCTGTGTGAACAAGAATTTTTTTCCATTAGGAGGATTTATTTTCTACATTAATGAATGTTTTTGAATTGCTTATTTGGGAAGGGTAAAATTGTCACCTAGGTTGCTAAATTGATTAAAGCAATTGAGGATGAGTCGCAAAATTGTTTGAGTGGGTAGGATAGGGTTTGAGATGTACCTAGCCTCTAAGACATGTGAATCGCATCATTTCTAGCTTGTTTAGGAAGAGTTCCACAATTATAGGTGTTGTGGTACCAAATCCAAAGTTGGTATATTTCTTGCACACTAGAGCTCTATCAGGAAAGTTTATGTTGTTACTAGAGGCCTCTCCACCATAGAGTTGCTTATAACATTTTAATCTTGTAGACATGAGTTGTTGCAATTGGTTAGGCATAGGTGTTTCTATTTTATTTTACACTTAGGTGAATGAGCCAATAATTTTCCCACTAAGTTAGAGCCTTGCATAAGGGGAATCAATTATTTTGGGTGCTTACAATTGGTTGGTAAGAAAATCTACCTTAGAATGTGATTTCCTTTATGACTTCCATTGGAGTTGAAGTATGGTTTGAACCAATTAACTGGTCATCATAAAATCAAGTCTGATCCAATTAAGTGTTTGCTTTATTTAGTTGTTTCATGTTACTAAATAGCATTCTTGTTCTAAGAGGTTGAAAAGATAAGAATGGTGTTTTGTAATTTTATTTGTTGAGTTAGAGGAATGAGTTCTCAATAAGTTACATCCCACATAACTTGCTCATGTTGGGTTGGGATGTTGCAAAGTGGTACCAAAGCCTCAGGTTTACACAAATTAGTGCCTATGGGGGGGGCTTAAAGAGTTAATTTTTGAATGACTAGTTAAAAAGGGTAAATAAATCCACAGTTGAGTGAGTTACATTGATCCGGATTTATGTGGGAACGAAACAAAAGATAGCATATACAGAATCATATACAGAGATATATTGCAAATAACACAGTGCTACAGTAAACACATATTCTATTAAATAGCAGAAATAGAACATACTGTAAAATACAATAGCTAGAATGGTGGTAGCTATCTCTGAGAAGAGATGTGGCCGCTATGCTCATTCGTGCCAAGATGAATACAAAGAGAGGCCAAAAGGACCTATTTATCATAAGAATGAGGGAAAGAATCCCAAACATCCAAAAACCTAACCCTAGAAGATGAACCGTCATAAAGTTTGCGGCCCCAAGGTGGTTAGTTGAACAGTCAACTTCCCGGGGTCATAACTTTTGCATACGATCTCCGTTTAGGGCGCTCGGTAGCGCGTTGGAAAGGTCTAACCGAGATTTACAACTTTCAACTGGGCCCAAATGTATGTCGTTGGCAACCATCTAGTCCCCCAAATCACCAAAAAATGTCGTTTAGGGCCTCAAAATGGCTTCGGAAGTTCAGGACCCGAAAAACTGCTAAAAATAGTAGTTTACCAAAATTGCCAGAAGACTGTTTTGAGCCAGTTGGAAGAGGTGGGCCGCCACCGATATCCACCTGGATCAATCCTCCCTCCTTAGGAATCAATGGTCTCCATTGCGTTAAATCCCTTATCATATGTCGAGCTGTGTGTCGAGTTGAGCTCTTGGTGCGACATTTGCTGAAGTGGAAAGGTTGCCTTACTTTGACATCTTCAGAGGGTTGTAATTGTTGTTGATGGATGCGCTGGAGCTGTTCAACAGTTTTGGTTGTTGTGGTATCCTTGGTATGCACCGGTGTGGATGGTTTATTTTTGGAGGAGCACCTTGAATGCGTGGCCTTGCACTGTAGAGGTACCCGAATAGGCGATGCTGCACCAACTTTGTGTTTTTCTTGTTTCTGCCGAGTAGAAGGATAATCTGCAGAGGTTGTGGATGTCTCTACGATCTGATGTTCACCTTTAGTGGCATTTGCGAATAGGGAAAATTTCCCAGTGTGGGAGATTATCTTCCTGCCCTGCTTGGTTGGGGTAGGTGAAATTGTCTTTGGTATCCGATAGAGATGTCCTCCCAAAGTGACAATGACACTGCGAGGTCGAGATTCATATACAGCATGGCGCTTCCGCATATATGGCTGTCCTAAGAGAACATCCCATACTTCGAGTGGGGCCACATCACATAATACCTCATCTTTGAAGGGCTTGATGCCATATGGTAGGCGACATTGGTGACTGACACGGATCCTTCGTCCTTGGATTAGCCATCCAATGGTGTATGGTTGTGGGTGTGGCGTTATTGGTAGCTCCAATCTCTTGATGACTTCTTCTAAGATCAGGTTCTTCTGGCTGCCGCTGTCCACAACAAAGTGTAGGGGAATTCCTTTCACCCACATTTGTGAGTGGAAAAGGCACTCCTCTGCCTCCGATTCTTCAGGATCCTCTGGCTGAATCTGTGTGGTGGCCACAACCGCACTGGGTTCCGCATCAATGATCTGCTTCCCTTTTTGCGTGGCTGTGAAATTAGGTTCTGAGTCAGAATCGGAATTGGGATTTGATTCTGAAGCTTTGATCTCAACCACCAATGACTGTTTTGAGCGACATTCATCAGTGTTGTGCCAGGGACTTTTGTGGAACTCGCACCATTTCCCGGTGTCCTTCTTTGCCTTTTCGTTACCCTTCTTTGCTTGTGGTTGGGACTGGTTGTCCTTTCCCTGCCCTGTGTTCTGCGAGCCAGAGTTTCCCTTGCCCTGCTTCTGCGTAGGTCCGAAGTCACGCTTGTTCTTTTGCTGAAATTTATGCTCGATTTTGACAGCATATCGATAGGCGGATCCGAGTGAAGAGATTTCCAGGAAATCCATCTCTGTTCGGATGTACCGGTGTAGGCCACTGCGATATTTCAGTACTAGGTACCGCTCGGAGTCCTTGATACCTAGCTTTGTGCGCAAGGTATGAAATTTGTTGGTGTAATCCGACACCGTTTGGTCCCTCTCTTGATGCAGAATGGTCCATTTTGTGTACTGGTCATCATAGTTTCCAACAGGGTAATATTGTTCCTTGACAGCATCTATAAAAGAGGCCCAAGTGGGATTGGAATATTCAAACAATCCTGACTCGTCTGATGAGTTTTGCTCACAATAAGTTTCCCACCAATTTTTGACATGGGGGACGGCCTTAAGGAGCGCAAAGATGATCTTTTCCCTGTCAAAAAATTGGTGGACAGAGAAATATCCTTCTAGTAGATTCAACCATTTATCTAGGGCATCGGCATCGATTTGGCCTTCAAATAAAGGGATATCAAAATTAACTTGTACCTTGAAGGGAGTTGTATCTCCGAAATGGCTGCTCGTTGAGGGTGCATTTGCCGCTGTTGGCATGCGTCGAAGGATCTCAGTGAAATTATCCATCATCTCGTTCCTCTGTCGCGTGAGGGATTCCTAGAGCAACAACTTGATAGGATCTACTGCTCCGTCGTCTCTCTTTTCTTCCGCCATGGGAGGCCGTTTGGGGCGGCGAGAGTGGTCTTCCCCAAGTGAAACTAGTTCGAGACCCAACTCTCTGTATCCTGACCTCGTCGGGGACATGCACCGAGAAACAATCAAAGAGCAGACCGCTCTGATACCACTGATCCGGATTTATGTGGGAACGAAACAAAAGATAGCATATACAGAGATATATTGCAAATAACACAGTGCTACAGTAAACACATATTCTATTAAATAGCGGAAATAGAACAGACTGTAAAATACAATAGCTAGAATGGTGGTAGCTATCTCTGAGAAGAGATGTGGCCGCTATGCTAATTCGTGCCAAGATGAATACAAAGAGAGGCCGAAAGGGCCTATTTATCATAAGCATGAGGGAAAGAATCCCAAACATCCAAAAACCTAACCCTAGAAGATGAACCGTCATAAAGTTTGCGGCCCCAAGGTGGTTAGTTGAACAGTCAACTTCCCGGGGTCATAACTTTTGCATACGATCTCCGTTTAGGGTGCTCGGTAGCGCGTTGGAAAGGTCTAACCGAGATTTACAACTTTCAACTGGGGCCAAATGCATGCCATTGGAAACCATTTGGTCCCCCAAATCGCCAAAAAATGTCGTTTAGGGCCTCAAAATGGCTTCGGAAGTTCAAGACCCGAAAAACTGCTAAAAATAGTAGTTTACCAAAATTGCCAGAAGACTGTTTTGAGCCAGTTGGAAGAGGTGGGCCGCCACCGATATCCACCTGGATCATACATACTTGGGATAAGTTCTAGAAAACCATTTTTTTTTTAATTTCATCCTTTTTTTTTTTTAACAGTAACAGAGAAAAGATTATATTTATAAAGCTGAGCACAGCTATTCATTACAGACTTGCAAACAGAGTATTTAACAGAGCTGAGATGTCAGGACCAGCTAACACTACTAAAACTATCTGCATTACATTATAATCTCTGAGTTTAGTCTTCCTGAAATTGTCCAGCATAGAGCTGGCATACACCTTAACAAAATGACTGCAGAGGAGTTTACAAAAATACATTAACCAAAAGCAAAAATTATATGAAACCTGGGCTAGGCTAGCCTTTCTTCCTGAGCTTGACAGACGAATCGTCCACCCTCAACTGATTTATTTCCTGATTCACCGTTGTATTCTCGTGTACCCAGCTTCCCTGCGTCGCTCTGAAGTAAACAGCCAAGTCTTCCTGAATTCTATCAACTTTTCCCATTAATTCTATGATATTTCGTTCCAGATCATCAATCCTGGAATCCTGGCAGGATAACTGGGTGCAGACGTGCGTTATGACCGACGCCATATCAGAGTTCTGATTCACACTGGAGCAGACCGCCTCATAAGTTCTCCGGAATGCAAACTTAATGTCTATCAGGGTTCTGCTTAAAGCAGCAATGGCCGCCCTGATTGACGGCATCGTATCCCAATTAACCGCCTGCGAAATACGAGGAGCAGAAGGGGCAAGCTCCCTATCCCAATTATCCGCCTGCGAAAGACGAGGAGCAGAAGGAGCAAACTCCCCGAGGGACAAACGGCTCAGAGAATCGGGGAGATGGAGAGGAAGAGCCATCGCGAAAGGAGGAATAGGGAGGGCAGATGGGGGAGTTAAGGAAGCCCCGTGGGAGCTGACACCGGGGGGAAGAACAAGGGGACAGGTGGAGGGAAGGACGGGGAGGCAGATGGAGGAGCGAGTGGATAGGTACGTGGAGGACGAGCTCGGGAAAGAATTCGAGGAGAGGAGAAGGCCATAGTTTGGCAAAGGGAGTGGATGGTCCCTTAAGGCCAAGTCCCTAACCAAATTCCACAACAAAAATTGAAGGGGCCAAGACATTGGTAAGTTAGGGGATAAAATGAAATCCTAAAACTCCTTTATGATCCTTAGTTTGCCCAGTTGTGAGCGTGATTCCTTTATTTGCCGCTAAGTCCGCCACCCTGTTGTTCTCTCGGAGGATATGGAAGAAGGAGGCCTTTGAAGATAAAGAAATGGTCTTAATTCTTTGCAAATATCTATCTGCTTTTGAGCCTGGCGAGGCATATCCTCTTCGCATGATTTGGATGACGTGCCTAGAGTCTCCATAGATTTTGAGATTGGCTATGCTGTAGTTGGAGGCCATTTCTAAGGAGAGGATGAGAGCTAGCCATTTTGCCTCATTATTAGTTTTCCTGCCTAATCCCCAAGCAAAGTCTGCGATTTTATTTCCGCCGGGATCAAAAAGAATCCCACCCGCACCTGCCACCCCAGTTAATTTCATCCTTTTTTACTAATTGTTGATTTCTAGTTTTGGGTTGACACAAAACATATCTACATATGTATTGTATGAATCTATTGATGCTTTACATGGGTGATATTAGAATTTGGGATATCTCAAAGAAAGTGTTTATTTTGTCAAATTCAAGTCATCAACTTTTGACATATTTTTTAGGCCATGAACGATGTTTTTTGGCCCTCTGAAGACTTAAGGTTTTCATAGGAAACCCAAGACTTGGAAACATTTATTATTCTCATTAAAACCTTTCTAATGGGTATCATGCACCATAAATGGAGTTCGTATAAAAAAATGTATACCATTGCAAGATAATGGTCCAAATATTCCCCACATGTCTAAGTGGTGACCATGGAAGCTCACCACAATTCAAATACACATCGTTTGAAATGTGGGGTAATCCACTAGATACCTCTACAAGCATCATTCAATTTATAAGAGGGTTTCAAAACCCTAAACCCTAACCCTGATTATAGCTATCAGAAACCTATCAAAAGTATGGAAGAGGGTTCAATTTTTCATTACTCATCAGCTATTCCATTGTATGAGCAAGAGTGTGGAAGAGTTGCTAACGAAACAAAGAGATAGAAACATATTGTAGAGAACTGTAGAAGACCATAGTGTTTCATAACTTCATAGTAAGCTTGGAAATATTTTTATCATTTATTGTAATCTTCATAATATAAGAAGGCACAATGCATACCTCTTCATTGAATGTTGATTTTATTGTAAGGGTGTTTAGTGTAAATATGTGTGCTCCATTGTGTGTGTCTTCCTATTGTAGTCTATTTCATATGTAAAAATACTTAAAGAATATGAATCGTTTGTTTTTATATATGGTAAAGTGTTAAAAATTACAAAAACATAATCATGGAGTTGAGCATAGGCTCACTATAGTCATTTTAAGTTTAAATGTGTTTTGATGAGTCGACCATTGAAATATCCAAAGCTGTTTACAAATCATACCGGTATCAGAGTGGATTTATTTGGTTTTTTTGTGGTTTGAGGCATAGTGTATGCTTACTCAACTTAGGAAATCCAAATCGACGGGAGATTCGTACCCTATTGATCTCGATATTATCATAAGAAGGGTTAAGAAGCAATCAAAACTCATAGAAATTGATGAAGAGCATCGGGAAATACCCATTGATTAAGATGAAAGGAGATTTCATGAAAAGAAAGCCATGAAATCATGAGGATCATGGGGAAGAAAAGGAAGAACCAGAGCTTAAAAAATGTGACTCTGGTGGCCAATTCTCTTGGTAGTTATTTAAAATGGAAGCAAAACCCTATGAAGGTGAGCCCAGTGCACTTAAATTGAATTGTTGTTTTTGACAACTAGAAGTCTATTTTAGTGTGCATATTGTACGTGGCGAGTAGAAAATAACTTTCACTAGAATAAAGCTAGAAGGCCATGCGCAAAATTGGTGGAAGAGCCACACAAAGGCCCTTAGGTTAAGGGGAGACTTAGCAGTCAATAAGTGGGAGTTATTCCAAAAAAAATCAAATATTGGTTTTATTATATTGGATATGAAGGGTACCAAAGGATTTGGGGGAACTGTTACCAACAAGGGACAAGATAGAGTGTACAAGAGTACACTATGGAGCTCCAAAAATAAGCCATCCGGTTGGGCAAAAATTTCTTCAAACCTAGATGTCGTCATCAAGCACCTAGCGGTCTTCATAGCCGCAAAATAATATAATTTATGCCATTTAATCCTAATACCATAGATAAACCATATCTATAGGTGCAGTACATTGAATCAACGAGAATATGGGGGAACCAAATGGTTCAAAGTAGACAAACTAGCATGTGTCTTCCAATAGGGGAAAGAAGAAGAAGGGAAAAGGAAAAAATAAGAAGAATGTCACCACTGAACATGTCTGCAAAGACACTAATAATTGTTGATAAATGTAGCTCGAACATGAACTTCTTGCACATGTTTTAATATGAACATGAAAGAAGTCGTTCAAGACAATTCGTAAAGTGACCACTAAGGAAAAGTGGGTAATATTTCTACTTTGTAACTCAATTAAAAAAAGTGAAATCTTATGTTTTGTAGTTGAATCTAATAAAGTGTATTTCATATATCAATGATTCAAACTAGATTTAATATAGGTTGTCCATCACAAAATAAGATTAGGGTTTTGGAAAAGCATAAAGATAGACAAGATATTGGAATATAACACTCTAATAGTGGTTATAATTTAGTGTAAAAGTAATATTCATATATTAAGTGAATAATAAATTGAGAATTAGAGATTATTAAATAAAGTCGTTACATTATAATGGTAGCACAACTACCAATCCAATGACATAAAAGGAGACCAGACCCATTGTAAATGACTCATTGTAATAAAAGAATATTTTATGCGAGTCCATTTCGATCATATATCCAATATTGTTTGTGTGTTTAAATGTTTGAGAGGGTATTAGAGTGAGATATATTATTTATGCATATAATTTTGTTTATTGAAGCTCTTAAGCAATAAAATCAAAAACTAGTACGAAGTGATTGAATTTCAATATGATCTTGATTTAGATAAAATATTAAAGAAGAAAGTGTTGTTGTGAGGGATTTGAGAGTGACAATCAAAGCCATCATACATCGACCACTGCGAAGATAAGAATAAAAGACATGCAGAAGAGTGGAGAAATCTAGAGTACAAAGTAGTAGAGAAATATGAGTCCATATAAGACAAGAAGTAGAGGTAGTAGAGAAATATGAGTCCATATAAGACAAGAAGTAGAGGTATCTGTTTGATTTTCTGACATAAAATATCGCTCACGTTTTTTAACTCTTCGAAAGAAAAGAGGGTGGAGATATGTTTATTTCTCGGAAGAACGATTATTTACTTGTTGAAAGAAGAGCGGGGTGAAACCATTTTTATTATTGTTTATATTCTCCCTTTATTTCCAAATAAAGAAAAATTATCGTTCCAGAAATAGAAAGATTAAACATAGAATGTTTTCATTCTTAAAATAGTTGATATTTTGATAGTTTATCTAAGACTAGATGTGGATAATTTATTCTTCGAGAAAATCAAAATAGATACTAACCCAAAATAATCAAAGGCAATGAATGATGATGACAAAAGCAAGATGTGAATTTTTATTCTGACTGGTTGAAATTTCAAAACTATTTCAGGAGATTAAACCTACGCTAGTGGTCTTTGGGAAAACCACCACGGAGCGATACCCAAAAGAAACTCAAGACATTCAGAAAAACTAAATTCAAACACTTTGCATGCAAAATTTCTTGGAAAACACAAATAAGGGTTTAGAATAAAAACTCACCGAGAACCCTATAGTTTGATGTAGATCCCTTGGTTGTTCGCTACTCCAATCATCTCACCAACACTTCAAGACTAAACCTCAAAGTGAGCAAAGAGTGACAAGAAAGTAGTTACTGCTGCAAAATATAGTTTGTAAACATATTGTTGAATTACTCATCCATATTCAAGAATTCAAAACTGAAAGTAAGATACTCAAATTTGATTGAAAAGAGAGTTCTTTTATAAATTGAACAACAAGTTACATAATGATATCACTTGAATCATGTTGTGGCACCGTTCTGAAGCCGAGATCGGAGTCCTTCCACCCAATTATTTCACACTCAATCCGGTTTACTGAAGGAGATATGCCCAAAAGAACCATGACTTCAATTCTTTTGCACAATAAAGACTCACAACAATGGCTGAAATTTGGTTTTAGATAAGGAAATGGGGTTTTTGCAGACTAGGGACAATAGGGCTTTCAACTCTTAATGAAATCCAACAGCATGAGAGTCCTCTCCAATGCTTGGGTCTCCAAATTACTTCTCTTATGACTCTTTTATACTAATGAGGAGGCAGTTAGGGGGGTTATGAGTGGTTACTTATGGGATTTGGACGAGTGGGAACGGATGAAACCGTAATATTTTTCGTAAAGTAAATTTATTTTATTTTTTACCGTCGAACATGCATGTACACGGTTTAGACAAAGGTAGGTCGCGTGAACATGGTCTAGACACAGGTAGGTCGCATACATCTTGGAAAACATAGTTTTTAAAGAGGTTTTCCCAAGAATAAGCATTATTCATAGATGATCAAGGATAAAGGAAGTCTACAAAAGGGGTAAATGGGTAAGATCGGCCATCATAGCATCTATGGAACAAGTGTGACAAAATATGCTATAACAAAAACATAAAGGGATAAAATAAGGTTTAGCTCAGCATGGATTATTGTCTAAGTAATTCAGTAAATTCATGGATTTTTGTGTTTATATCCCATTCAATGTTTAGATGGCAGTAATGCAGCCATGGAAAACCCCTTAGCATAAATAAATCTGCAAATAAAATTTGTTCTTTGTAATTGTGATTGCATTGTGAAGTATGGAAAAGATATGTGATTTATGTTCTAGCCAAAACATGAAAAGAGCTTCTAAATCAGGAAAAATGCTTGCAACATCTTTGACAAGAGTGCAGTAAGAACATTCAAATTAACATATTATGATCATGAAAAAAAATCTTCAATTTATACTGCAAGACTAGACATAAAAATAGCATAGAAGTGTAAAAATAGGTTGGTATTATGGAAGAAAACAAACTTATTTTGGAAAATTGTGTTTAACTTGATGTCAAAAGCATATGAGATGCAAGGGAATGTTGTAAGTATACCTCAATCCTAAAAGATGGGAGGCTAGATAGTATTATGCTTTAGAAGAATTTATCATTTGTTAGACATGGTAACATGTTCAAAGATCTCTCAAACATCAATTGTGTCGACACTTTCTTCGATAATTGTCACGGGGTTTCTCCGCTCTGCTAGTTTGAGAGTCGTATCATTTTTTTGCTCAAGAGGCTAGGGTTCCTACCATAGATGCCTTCTCCCTTTCCCCTGAGAGGTTGATTGATAGGCTAAGTGCAGGTGTTTTTGGCAGTCTTTTCCCAGCAGATTTATGGAGGGCTCTTGCACGGCGACCCGTGGAGTTTTGACCCCCCTGGGATCTTCTGCGGAGGCGGTGACTTCTCAGGCCTACTTTGTCTGCATCAGGGTGGCGGCGTTGGACTGCTATGGGTGGATTTTTCGGCGGCGTTACCCTACTCATGATGGTGGCTGGTTGGTTATCCTTCATGTCGGCGGCTCCCTCAACTTCTGCAGCGTGTGACCCTAGTGGCCCTGTTGTTTTAGCAGGGTTTGGATTGCGTCAATGCGTTTTGGGAATATTTCTGCTTGGAACCTTGTTTCAGATGGCCTACTCTTGGCTTCGTTCTTTTTTCTTTTTTCTAGCTCATTTTTTAGCAGCTTTGTACTGGCTCTATTTGAGTAGTATGTTATTGATGCTTCTGCATAGTTAGGTTTTGGTTTGTATCGGATTTGGTCTAAGACGAAATTTTTTGGATGTATCTATTTATACGATTTTGAGTTTCCCTCGGGAGAACTCGGATTTTTTTTTGGATAGAAGCTCTATATACTCTATGAAGCTGAAAAGTTATTGCTAGAAAGGGCTCCTAGAATCCTTTCTACAATATGTAATTTGATTACTCTTAATGAAATTACGCTTTTTTCCCTGGAAAAAAAAAATTGTTCAAAGATCTTGGTAATTGATTGGATCATCAAAATTTTATTTGCATGTCAAATTTCCAAGAGTATTGGCCTGTTGATGTGTGAATCTATATGGATGTTTGTAAATTATGATTGGATTCAATTGCATGTGAATCTCTAGTTTGAGTAGACAAGGTGAGGAGAGAATGAATTTGTACAAGAATAATTTCATATCGGATTGGTTTGAAAATAATTGAATACAATATCAAGCAATAAAATGTTCTTAGTAAGGGAACTATACCATAAGTATACAATCTTGATCAATACTTGAAGGGTAGACTTATGTACATTGGTCTTTTTCAAGGCTCTGTATTGGAAGGAAGAGCAATCGACTAGAACAAGACCTTAGAAAGGGAAGAATTCTTCTTATTCTTATTTTCCTTGCTATCTTAATGACACTTTCTTGATGCATAAATAAGTGAAGAGCATGAGAATGATGTTAGATGCATATGTGATAAAGGATGTGCGTGAATATTTTTTAATGTAATCACGCATGATAAGTTCAACCTAATGTGATCATAGTTGCAAAAAGGATTGTTAATGTATAAATGCATATGAATGAGGAATATGTTGAATTATTAGCCTACAGTAATAAGATTATAGCATAGGAAACCAAGTATAACATAATGCCTGATGTGGTTGTTGTTCTCTTGTGTGCTACAGAAAGAAGGAGCAAGCTAACGACATAGCTCATGAGCAAAGATGGAGATCAACAACTATTAGTTGAATTGGTTGAAGGAATAATTGTAAAGGATCCTAGTCAGGTAACCCCAACAATATGGTTGGTAACCATAAAGGTAATGTGATTATAACTGAAAAAGGAAATGTGGTTGGATTTCCTTTGTTTTAATTTGGTAATTAATTGATAATGCTATTGAATATAGCATGTTTGATAAGTAGGGCCTCAACACAGCATTCGAGAAGAGACTACATCGTTAAACACATATAAGTACCCATCAACCATCAAGACAAACATATGGGAAGGGTGTCCAACCACTTTGTTATTCATCGTGATAGTTATTTATACATACATAGGGATGGTTGGAGCAGTTGCACCCACTTCAACTAATCATTCGTTTAGTCATATTTATCCATTTACACTTATATTTATATATTTATGCACATTATCTTATATCATATTACACAAGTATGATGACATTTATGAGGCCTAAGTGGCCCTCGCAATGTCTCCCCCACCCTCAAACTCTTATTTGTCCAAAAGAAGTTGTGCAGCAACATCCTGGGTCTCTACTCATGTTGAAGCAATCCCTATTGTGCATCAATGATGTGGGAGGATATCCTCGGTCGACAAATGCAGAAGGCCTTCATCACTGTCGAAGATGTTCAAACAACAAAAAGGGAAAAAATTGAAATTAAATAAGAGGGAATTATTAACTAATATTTAAGCTCTATGCTTAAGTATTTTTTTCTCTCAAATGTAAAAGGAAACTAACGGAGAACTAATACGTTAGTCTTCTAGTTTCCTAGTCTCGTGGAGACTTGAGATATTCATGGAGATTTGAGATCTTCATGGGGATGTATATATTTTCTCTCATCTTATCCCTTGAGTTGTGCTTAGATCCTACATTATGGGATCTTGAAAGATATTTTCTCCTTAGATTGTTGAAGTGGTTTTCAACCATGTAAAGCTATTTAAGCCTCTTCTTTGGAGAAGGAAGTAGGCTTGGGATTGTAAGCCTCTCATGAGAGAAATTTTTCAAGCCCCTTATTGGGAGAATGAGCCATTTTTTAGCCTTTTGAGAGTGGGAAGAGATGGTGACTTTGGCCCATAGTTGTTGCTGACTGCTCAATGAAGCCAAAGGAATTCTCTTGTAGACTGGAGATCCATTGTAATGTCATTAAGAATTTGGAGTGCTTTGAATTATATTAATGGAGCAATTGTGTGATTAAAGCGGGACCAGAGACATAGCCAAGGGATCTAGTGAACTCCATTAACAATTTTAGTTTGCATATTATTTTATGTGCTTGCTTGTTTAATTCCAGTTTTAATGTTGAGTTTTAATTATTATGCCAATTTCTTTGTGAATAATGGGAAATTGAGAATTTTGATTAAGCATCCGTTAATGGGTAAAAATTGAGCTAGTTTTTCATGTGACCATTTTCAAATCAATAAACCATGCATACCAATATAAATAGGTAAATAAATTGCAACAATCGTCAACATTATAGGAAGATACACATATACAATGTTCTACTATGACTAGTTACTCTTTATAGCCTATGTCTTCAATTTGGTAGGTGTCCATGTTGTTAATGAATCTTCATTTCAGGTCAACCTCTAGCCCTACACAACACTCGTAGTGTGAGCATCTTGTCTCTGTGCTTTTCTACCCACCATTTCTTTTCCTTCTAGCCTTCAAGGTCACAACCCAAGGACTGCTCTGCAATTCATGTACCAGGGAACTCAATCATTGTAGTAATTCTTGTGTCATCATCTTTCTATTAATTTATTTTTGTGTGTTGTCTAATGTCTCTTGCTTAAAATGTTTTTTCTCATCATTGTAGTCAGGATCTTGGAATTTATGGGCTCTACAAGTTAGTGCTTCAAACCGATGCTCAATCATCAATGTTATGAAGTTACTCATAACCTTAATGCTCAATGCTACTGCTCTATGTCAATTCTCGGTGTCTTTATCAGTTAAAATTATCAATATGTGTGCCAAGATGTATGCGTGATCGATTGTTCTTTTTATTCAATATGCATGGTCAATTCAACTATGCTAATCTTGGTCGACAGTTCTATGTTGCTTGGATGAATGTTGACTTTGGTCAATACGAAATGTCATGGGTCTTTGAACACTGCTATGATGTCTCACTTCTAGGAAGTCTTCTTCAAAATGTCAAATTTGCATATATGAAGGATAGAGCAGACTCAACTATGTCTCAACTAATACTTTGTAGGCACTACTAGACTCAACAATACTGGACTCGATTTACTTAGACATGACTCTGGGGTTAGATTCTACTATGATTCTCTAACTGGTTAGTAAGATTGAACTACAAACTATTTTACTGGTACTGGGATTTTATAGGCTTAAAAATGTTGTTGAATGGGTATTGACTAAGGTCAGTGAAAGACCAACTTGCATATGTATAGATTCAATTTCTTTGATCAACTCAAAATTTTCATTGTTGGAATAAACTCATTTTTTTGCGTGAATGACTTAATCAACACATATTTGCTTTTTCTTTGGACTCAATCAAATATTTAACTCAAATAAATTTAAATTTGATAAAAGAAACTCAACTCAACTAATATCCTTCATATAAATTTTATAGTTCTCATGACTCCATTTATATTGAGGGCACCCTCTATGCTTTGCTTGATTTACAATGACTAAATATACCCAATACACTTTTAATTAAGAACCCATGATCAATATGGCGTACACACTCAATACTTTTTTCATTGACTACTCTTATTTCATGGATTGGTATATAGATTAAATATTCATCATTGTGGATCAACATATGAAACTTACATTTGGACTCTCCATCGGATGAGTCTTCAAACTATTGAATATGCATATTATTTTCAATGATCTCTTAGAAATAGGTAATGTTGGAAATGCACGATGTATAATCACAATGCATCAACCGGCCCCTTTGGATGACTGGAACGTGGTCGATTGGTTCCAACTTTAGTTTGTTAGTCACCTTTTTTATAGGAAGTTCATTGATTACATCCAAATTTATACAACATCGTCACTACACAGGTAAAATATCACTAGCTTTTAACCTCAATCTATTGGTGAGCAATGGATCAGCAGCAAGTCTATCAGTCTGGATGTAATTGTTTCCATTATAACTTCTTTCAATGGTTCACATTTGTAACATTGCTCATTCTAGTTGATTGCTCTCTCGGTTAACCACTCCATTTCTTTGATCACTCTATCCATCCCAGTCAATGGCGAAGAGATGATAGAGACGTTATCTTTCCTCCTCATCACCCATTCTATGTTTTGCTTCGATCAACATGCGTTTCTACCCTAATCCTTTTACCGATGATGATAGCTCCATAGGTGGTTTATCTCAATTACTGGTTATGGATTATGTCATCAACTTTGTATGCACAATATTGTGGCTCAAACAAAGCAAAATATTTCCATTCACGTTATTTTATGGCAATATCATTTCCCTTATGTTTACACAACTTGTAATTTCTCATGAAGGTCTCATCTTCCCATGTCAAATCTTCAACTGGTAGATTATTCCACTTTATGAGGTACTCAGTAATAGCCCGATTTCGTAGCTATTTGGTCCTTGTTTTAGTGATTTGTTCAAGTTCCAATATGACTTTTCCTTCTTCATCAAGATCCGACAAGATTGTTTGAATGGGGATCTTGTCTCCCATTACCTTCTTTAAGCAAGAAACATGGAAAATTGGATGTACTCTTAAAGATGAAGGGAGATCCAATTTGTAAGCCATACTACCAATCTTCTGCAACACTTTATAAGGACCATAATACTTGGGTGCTACTTTATTGTCCTTATTTAGTTGCTTGAGATACATCTACTTATAAGGTTGTAGGCTCATAAATACCCAATCCCCTTCTTCAAACTCCTTTCACTGTGATGTTGATCAGCTTGTTGTTTCACCCTATTTTTTGACATAGTCAGGTTGTCCTTAAGTATCTGGAGAACTTCTTGTTGGTTCTCTATGTGATCTTCCACAACTTGAACCTTGGATTTTCCTTTTAAGGGAGATGTGATAGATGGATTTTGGTACCCATAAAGTGCCATAAATGGAGACAATTTTTATGATGTATGGAAGGAAGTATTGTGCCAAAGACAACCATTTCACCCACTGTGTTTTTTTATGAGATAAAGCAATGAAGATATCATTCCAAACACTTATTCATTATCTCAATTTTCCCATCAGATTGAGGATGGCAAGATGAACTGTGAGCCAATTGAGTACCTAAATGAGAAAATAATTCAGTCCAAAATTTTCCAGTGAAATTGGATCTCTATCACTTACAATAATCTTCGTATTTCCATGTAACTTTTGAGCAGTTTCCATAAAGGATGCAACTACTGTACTTGCAATAAAAGGGTGAGAGAGTGCACTAAAGTGTGCATACTTTGTGAGTCTATCAACAACCACCATTATAACATTCTTTCCTTCGGACTTGGGTAAACCTGTGATAAAATACATGGATACTTCCTCCCAGCGCTGGAAAGGTATGTCTAATGCTTGTAAAAGTCTTGGGGTCTTAATTGTTTCACCCTTATTCTATTGGAAAACCAAGCATTCAACCACGATTTTTTGAACACTAGATTTAAGACCTTCCCAAAAAAATTCCTTCTTGACCCTGTGGTAAGTTTTAAGGAATCTAGAGTGCCCACCTATAGGAGAGGCGTGTAATTCTGAAAGGACCTTCTGCTTGAGTTGGGATTTTTTGCATAAATATAAGCGCTCCTTATACCATAGTGAATCATTTTCCACACAAAAGTATCTTATACACTAGGATCGTTTTGTTGCTTTTGAATGAGTGTCCACACCAATAGGTCATTTTTCCAATCTTCCCTTGCTGCTACTACCCAATCTGGTTGTAGAATGGAAATGGAACAAAGTAATGCCCCAACATCTTCATCTTTTCTGTAGAGTGCATCTACCACCACATTATGTTTCCCCTTTCTATAGATGATTTCAAAGTCATATCCCAACATCTTGGTTACCAACTTTTGTTGTTCTTCCGAATATAATCTCTGTTCCAAGAAGTATTTAAGACTATCATGATTTGTTTTGACCTTGAATTTCCTACCTATTAGGTAAGGACGCCATTTCTTAAGAGCGTGTAGTATTTCCAACATTTCCTTCTCATAAATGGGCTTCTGTAAGTTCTTTCCCTTGATTGGATGACTTGTGAAAGCAAGTGGGTGTCCTTCTTGCATTAGAACAACGCCAATGCCAGTTCCTGAAGCATCACATTCCACAATAAAGATTTTTTTGAAGTCTGGTGTGGCAAAAACAAGAGCTGTGCACATAGCCTGTTTAAGTTGTTCAAAATATTGAGTTGCCTCTGGAGTCCAAGAAAATGCATCTTTATTCAATAATGTTTTTAAAGTCGCTGCTATTCTTCCATAATTCTCAACAAACTTGCGGTAGTACCCTGTCAGATATTTTTCATGGTTTTGGGAATCGGTCAGTCTATCATGGCTTTAATTTTGTTAGGGTCTACCTTGACACCTTCATGAGATACAATATGACCCAAATACTCTACCTCCTTCATCCCAAAGAAACTTTTGGAAGGTTTTGCATATAGTTGTTGCTCCTGTAGTAGTTGTAGTACCCTATCAACATGTTGAACATGTTCTTCCCCAAGACTTTCTATAGATTAGTATATCATCAAAGAATACTAGCACAAATTTTCTAAGAAAAGGATTGAAAATGGAATTCATCAAACCTTGAAATGTGGAAGGCGTGTTCGTGAGACCAAATGGCATGACTAGAAATTCATAATTTCCTTCATGAGTTTTGAATGTTGTTTTTGGGATGTCTTCATCCTTCATTCTAATTTAATGATACCCCAAACGAAGATCCAACTTTGTGAAGAAAATTGCTCCATTTAATTCATTTAACAATTCATCAATTATAGGAATGGGAAACTTATCTTTAATGGTGATCTTGTTGAGCTCTCTATAATCTGGACACATTCTCCATGATCCATTTGGCTTGTGTACCATTACCACTGGTGCAAAGTAAGAACTTTGGATGGGCCTAATTATTCCAGCCTCTAACATTTCTTCAACCATACGCTCAATTTCACTCTTTTGTCCATAGGGGTATCTATAAGGTCTGATGTTAGGAGGAACACTTCCTAGAATTAAGTGAATAGCATGATCAAAATCTCTAATAGGTGGAATCGGAATATATTCAAATACCTTGAAATTATTATTGATAACCCTTTGGAGATTTGCGGAAATAGGAGGCTTAGATGTTTGAACATATAATGAGCATAATTGTGCAATTACACCTTGATGTCCCTTTTTCATCAATTTTTCCATACCATTAGAGCTTATCACCTTGCTTGGTTTCCCTGTGATACCTTGTAATTCATATTCCTTTCCTTCCCATAAAAATCTCCTGAAAAGCTTCTAAAAATTAAAAGCCACAGTTCCCAAATATTGTAATCATTGAACTCCTAAGACAACATCAACACCACCCATTGGAATAGCAATCATTGGACTATTCAATACATATTCCCCCATAGCAAGATTTATATTATCGAATTTCATTGAGCAGATGATAGTTCCTCCATCTAAAATCATTAATTGAAAATCTGGTGTTGGATATACAAAGCAATTGAGAGCTTTTGCTAATTTATAGTGAATGAAATATGAGTACTACCAGAATCAATCAACATTGTTACCTTTTTTTCTTTTTGATATATCCTTCGATCTTGAGAGTTTGAGGAGTGCTAATTCCATCCAATTCATGACATGATATGGTGGGAGTAATCTCTTCTGAAGTAGTATCCTATATTTCTTCATCTGGAGATGGTTCTTGTTCTTTTGGTTCTTCCTCTTCACAATCTATGTATAATAATTTCTTCTCATCACACTTATGTCCCTTACTATACAAGCTGTCACAATTAAATCATAGGCCTTTTTCTCTTCTTTCCTCTAGTTGTTTGGGTGTCAACCTTTGAGGTGTGTTAGAATAAGTAACAGTATTCTCTTGGAATGTGTTGGTGGTGGCCTTTCTAGTAGCCATCGTCATATTTTTACTTTCAACCTTCATTTCCATCATGAAGGCCTTCCCCAAGGATGGTGGTTCAAAGAGACACACCTCATGTTGAATGTTATCCTTCAAGGTGCCAATAAAGAGATCCAACAGATTATCTTCTGAAATTTTCTTCACTCTAAGACTTAGCTTCCGAAATTGTTTGGTGTGCTCTGTAACTGGACCTTTTTGCTTGAGATTTATTAACTAGATGAAGAAGGTATTTCTATTAATATCCCCATAATGTGCAATCAATTCTTCGGTGAATATAGACCAAGATATAATAGAGTCATTTTTATGGTCACAAAGCCATTGGTACCATACAAATTGATCAGGATCTAAATATAATGATGCAATAGTTACCTTTTGCAAAGTCGGAACCTGGTGTAGATCAAAAAATTGCTCCATTTGGAATATCGATGTTATGGGATCATTGCCATCAAACTTTCTCATGTCAATATTGGGAAGTTGGGTACCCCTTGGTGACCATACCTGATGACTTCCATTACTAGAATCATTTCCTCTTGTAATATTCTTATTCATGGCAGGTTTCTCAACATGAGAATTATCTTTATCCTCCTGAGTATCCTAGAACACATCATCACCTGTAGGGAGAGTATCCCTTGAATTTTGTATGAGATTAGAAATATTTGTCATATTTCCCATCAACTTCTCCTCTAATTGGAGTAAATAAACGGTTCTCATTGAACCTTTCATAGTTTCCTCTATTTTATTCAACTTCTCCTCTAAATTATCCAAATCGTTTTTCACATACCCTTTAATCATATCTTCCAACCGGGACACTCGAAAATAGAGGTATTCCCTTTCATCATATGTTGAGGATGGATCCTCTAGTGGTTTGGATGGAGTGAGTATTTAAACTTCCATTTGGTGGCATTTTGAACAATATAAATAGATATCACACCCTAGGTTTCACCACAATTAGATCCTTCCACTCAAAGTTATTCAAAATTAAAAATGGTGTACCTTTTCCAACCCTGATTGGAAGAGTGCTTTATGGACGACATGAAATTGATGTAAATTTGAAATTTTTGTTCCTCTGGGTCTGAAACTTCATATTGTTGTATCTTGACATGTCCTCTTTCCAATGCCATAGGTCTTACCTAATTTGTATGTGCCAATAAGAAGTTATTGTGAATCTCCCGACACTTATTATTTTTGGTCTTCTCATAATAACGAACTTGTACGGTCTAACACATGTCCAATATTTCATATCTAAAGTTGAAAACCCTATCATAGATACTTTGGTCCGTCTTAGTTCATATCAAAACAGGTTATCACTCAATTTGGATCTCGCATGCCCCATATATGACTTTTTTTCCATAACACATGTTTTAGACTAGTTTGTGGACTAGTCAAAAACCCTAGATTATGGAGTGAATATCTCCGAACATGTAGTGTTTTAGGATCTGAAACTTGGACCACAATTAATTCGAACTTTTTTCTAGGTGGGTTTTAAGTTTTGCTCTTTGAACCCTCGTATAAAAAAATTTATAGCAAAAATTCCAGGATGACCCATTTTGAAGAAACCAGTCTCGAGGAAAGGGCTCTGATACCAAATGTTATGCAACAAATTTCCAAAAAGAGTATGAAAAGAGCAGAAATAGATCAGAGAGATTACTCCACGATTTGATTGAAGAAAATAATTGAATAACAAGCCTCTTTTAGGGGGAAACCTCCTTATACAATGCACTAAGTACACAAGACAAGACAAGATAAGATCCTCCAAATGAAAAGGTCTCCTTCCTATATATAGGAGACTAAGGGGTACAATCCCAACTAATTGACCCAAGCCGACGTAACCAATATAACCATAATAATGACAATTACCACTGATAGACCAATTACGACATCAAAACTGATGTAATGAACCAAAATATAGGGGGAAATGTGACCCTATTGAGGGCTTAACAACATACCCATCAACCATCAAGACAAATATATGGGAAGGACACCTAAGCACTTTTCTATTCATCTTGATAGGTATTTATACATACATAGGGATGGTTGGAGAGGTTACACCCACTCCAACTAATCACTCATTTATTCATATTTATCCATTTACACATATATTTATATATTTTTTCACTTTATCTTATACTATATTACACAAGTATGATGACATTTATGATGCCTAAGAGTCCCTCTCAACAAGGCCCATAGGTCAATAGCAAAGTTAAGTAAAAGAACAATAAATATTTGATACATGTAAATGGTCATGTATGGGCTGATTATAAAGTGATAACCAGAACCCTTAAAAGAAATGATCCTTTGAATTACAACCTTGAATGTTGTATGGATATGGAGCCATGGTAAATTGGAACGAATCATAAAGCACTACACATATACCCATTGGTCTCCTTGTTGGAAGGACATCTAGTTTGCAACCTTTTTGATGTCATTTGATACACCTAAAAAGGAATGGACGCATTCCTAGTGTGGTGTCCAAGTAGAAAGGAAGGAAACTAGATGATCAACCAAGTATTAAGGAGAAGGTTGGGTAGTGTTTCGAGGTGTTGTGTAGAACCTTCAATTTCCATGGTGATACATTGAGATGTATGTAGTGTTGATGTCTACTTTTGCTTATGATCATTGTTGTATTTTGTTTAAGTGCATACATCTAGATAATGTAGATTGCAATGGATGCATGAATAATGAAAGAATGTTACTTGTAAGCAAGATTGCAGTTATGCATTTTGAAATATTAGGAAGATGATTTGCATTCATCGGAATAGGGTTGCATTAAGAAGAAGGCATTTTCAATGTTGAAATGATTCGTTGAACTGTATGGAGCATCCTGAGTACTACATAGTACATGGATAGGTATATTGAAATGTAAATTGTGTTGCATATGATTTAAAGTAAAATATATTGGTGTGTATGCCTTGAATAAAGTATGTTGATATATATGGTTTTGTTAAGAGTCCATGTATGGATGACAACAGGGATAAAATGCAAAAGAAGTTATGCATGATAAACAATATGGTGAAGAAAAGACAAACAAAATGGCCATGAAAAGAGTGAAACAAACAAAGGATTTAGTACAATGCATAAAGTGATTAGGTATCATCAGGGATACAAATGGCATCCATGCAAGTAAGAGTGAAGCCATGTTATAATGCATTGTGCTAAAGGTATTGGGTAAGAATTCGTTTTCGATCATGATTTAATATTTTCCTTATATTATTGAATGTTTTATGGATTAATACCCAAAAAGGTTATGTAAAAGGTTGTAAGCCTCATGATTTGTTAATGCATTCATGTTTATAACAAGTCATGTTATGTTATGTGGTTATCGCAAGTTATGTTATGCTTCGTAGGATAAGAAACAATAACCAAATAGTGTATCAATGTTAAAATTGAAAATGGCATATGAGCAATTCTCATGTGAGACTGAAGTGTAGTTGATATGGGAAGAATGTAGTGCCATGCAAGTATCGATTGGGTTCATTACCTATGTCGACATTTAGTACTATAACCTTCTTGGCCACACTAAAGAGCACTGGGAAGATAGAAATGGTAGATCCCTAGTGTTGTGTGAGGAAGAAGAAGAAAGTGTTCATATGGTCAGCAAGTGAAGGAGATAGTTGGATAAGACGTTCAAGCATTGGCTCAACTAGCTCGGTATGGTGGACATAAATAGGATGATTGTATGGTGTGCTCTGTGATGAAGGAGTTGCAATTAAAGTTAAAATTGGATTAATTAAACTAAATAAACCAATTAAAAAGAAGTAATAATGAATTAGTAAACTAATTAAACCTCCCTCGCATTAATAAATTAAGCAGGAGAGGGACGGAGACACCGTGCAAAACCAACTAACTAATTCACATATAAAAATAACTATAATAATAAAAATGTGATGGAAAGTGTGTGTAAATGTATGCATATTAGCACATGTGATTTATTGCATCAAGATTATGTATGTTGATATGTTTAATTGTCACTACAAATTATTTGTTGAAGTGATCATATTGTTAATAATTCTTTGCAAGTTGATGTCATGTGTACAAGACTACAAGAAAGTTATATCAAGAGAGAGTAGAGTCAATGAAAAGAACCTTGAGTATAGTTGTAAAGAGTTGATGCTAATAGCTGGAAAGTAAAACGGAGGAAATACTTGACACTGAGATCACATTGTCTTGATCACCATGAGTGCACTATCTTCTGTGTGAAATCCCTTGACTAGGATGGATCACTTGAGGAACTGTATAGTAGAAAAGAGGATGCCTAAGCTTGCAGGGTTGAGTGAAACAAGGAAAAGAGGCACTATATATATTTAAATAATGGAAAAGAGGATCAAATGGGCATGGGTTTGTCTAAAGAGGGCAATGAGCTAAACATTTCCTATAGTAGCCAAGTAAAGGGGACAATGTGTGTATGAAAAAGGATATGAGTTAAATTTCACTTATGGAAACCATTTGAAGTGGACAAGTATACATCCAAATAAGTATTAAGAATATTTGTGTTTTATCTATTGATTTTAATATCCATCTTTATATATTTATTCCAATTATGATTTTGGAAAATTCAAATAAGGAAATTATTTATCCATGAATGGATATTATGCGTTTTATATTTACTTTGTTGTTGAGTATAGGTATTGGCAAGTACCTTGGAGGCATTTCTAGAATAAAGAGACATGTGGCATTATGAAGACCTCAACAACTATAGTTGAAGGTTTGAAGAAGATTCCAATGGATGTTGTTGAAGAAAAAAAAAATACCAAAGTATATAGAGATAAGGAAGAGTACCATTAAAGGCTGCTAAAGAAAAAAGGAAAGCTTTGGACAAGCAGTTGGGATCAAAAAGCAATGATTTATAGATGAAAAATAAATCAACAGCGAGGATGGTGCTGAAATTAAGGGGGAGAGGAATGTAACACCCATGTTAAATCCCCAAGCTTGTAAGATAATTATAAATGTAAGTGGTTGAGGTCCAAGAAGATGTATTTGTACTCGAAAAATTATTATCTATTAATAAAATATAGTTGGATGCAGATGGGGAGAGAACGATGAGAAGAGATGGAGGACTATGAATCCAAGAGAGGGAAAGGTGTGCGAGGTCTTAAGAATCCCTAAGAACCTTGGTGGTAATGACCTTGTAATTGTCCGTAGCTTTGATATGACCTTTGATCATTTAATTATTATCTTACGTTTAAGCCTAAGTCTGTTAACCTTGTCTTAGGGGCTTTCATGCATTGATGTGATTAGATTTTAATAGTGGATATTGTGGCTTCATGGTCATGGCACATGGTGCCTAGGATTCATGTACCAAAATCCATTCTCCTTTGTGATTCTACTATTCGAACCATCATTGCATCCTATCATTCAATTATGTTACTTGAGTATGCTCTTTCCTTTCTAACTCTAAATCATTTCCTTTATCGCGGTTCTGGTATGTTGTTGGTGTTGGTTCGTATTGAGTACAAAGGGGTGAAATATTTTTATCCCATGAGTTATTTTGTAATGTTGTTACCCTTTATATTTCCTATGCATAGAAGAATTTTGGTTTTGGGAGAGTTGTTATCTGTGAGGTCTAAATGGAAAAGTTGCCTAATGAAACCTTTGCCCTGATGGATTCATAGTCCCAGCCCATGGGTGGAAAATAGGTTGAGAGATCAATGAGACTAGTTGCATATGGTTGGGCAGAGCATTCCTCATTTACAACCAGCTTTTGTAATATTTGATAATGAGGGGACTGTGTACATTACACAACAAAGAGTAGATTGCTCTAATACGAATGATCTGGATTATATATAGAATGAAATAAGAGGTAGAAATATGAATGCAAACACACCCATATAAATATTGAAGAGAATGCAGTAATATAGTGAAACCTAAGTTTTATTAATTACTAAAATAGGAAAATACCGTAAAATGCAAAGCAATACAAACTAGCTAGAAAGGTGGTAGCTTATCTTTGAAGAGAGAGGTGTCGGTTATGATCATTTGCAAGAACACCATTACACGAGGCTAAACAGTAGCCTTTTAACATAAAGTGTTAAACACTGAGAGGGAAAATGCCTAAATATCCCAAACCCTAACCCTAGGAGATGAAGTGGCAAAAGGAATGTGGTCCCTGAGGAGTCTAATTGATATGTCAACTTCCCATGGCTGAAACTTCTACATACAAACTATGTTTGGGGCACTCAATATCCCATTAGAAAAATCTCGATGAAAATAACAATTTTGGACAAGGATTGCGTAAGCCTTTGGCAAGTCTATGTTGTTGCAAGGACACAAAACACTATTTATGGCCTAAAAAATAAACCAAACTCTCATGACCTGAAGAGATATAGAAACACTTCTAAGATGGAGAATCATTCTAAGTTAGTGGAACATTGATATCCACCTAGACCACATATGACCTGAGTAATTCTTTTCCTAACCCTAATTCTTCCCTAAATCTATTTATGGCTCGTAAATACTCTTTGTTGGGGATTGGAAATTGATTATGGGAATAAATCTACTTAGGTGGTGAAACCAAGGGTAGGAATTAGTTGTTGTTATGAAATTACCTCTGTGAACAAGATTTTTTTACTTGAGGAGGCTTTATTTTCTACATTGCTTTTTTTCGAATTACTTCTTTGGGAAGGGTGAAGTTGTCACCTAGGTTGTGAAAGTGATTAGAGCAATTGAGGATGAATTAAAACACTAGTTTGAATGGGTAAGATAGGGTTTGAGATGTACCTAGCCTCTAAGAGGTACCAATCCCATCATTTCTAGCTTGTTTAGGGAGAGTTCCACAATTAGAGGTGTTGTGGTACCAGATCCAAAGTGGGTGCTTGCAATTGGTTGGTAAGAAAATCATCCTTAGAGTGTGATTTCCACTCTAACTGCCATTGGAGCTAAAGTATGGTTTCTACCAGTTAACTGGTCATCATCAAATCAAGTTCGATCCAAAGAAGTATTGGTTTTATTTAGTTGTTGCGTGTTACTAAATAGTATTCTTGTTCTAAAATGTTGAAAAGATAAGAATGGTGTTTTGTAATTTTCCTTGTTGTGTCCTTCTCAATAAGTTACAACCCACACAACTTGCTCACGTTGGGTTGGGATGCTACAAAGTGGTACCAAAGCCTCAAGTTTACACAACTGAGTGCCTATAGGGGAAAAATTAAAGAGTTAATCATCAATGGTTAGTTAAAAAGGGGAAAGAAATATAGAGTTGAGTCAGTTACATACTTGGGAGAGGTCCTAGAAATTTGTTTTTTTTAATTTCATGATTTTTACTAATTGTTGATTTATAGTTTTGGGTTGATACAAAATGGATCTACATATGTCCTCTATGAATATATTAATGCTTTACATGGATGATATTAGAATTTGGGATGTATTAGAGATAGTGTTTATGTTTTCAAATTCAGGTCATCAACTTCTGACATATTTTTGAGGCCATGGACAATGTTTTTGGACCTACGAAGACTTAAGGTTTTCATAGGAAATCTAAGACTTAGCAACATTTATTATTCTCATTAATACCTTTCTAATGGGTTATAATGCACCTTAAATGAAGTGGAGGAGCGCAAAAAAAATTCGGAGGGAGACCTAGCTCTGTAACTAGGGTTTTGGGAGTCGGCAAAGATGCTTTAGGTGGCCATGGATCCTTCCATGGTTGCTTTCCCTTTTCTTGTGTGAGTCACGCATCCTGTCAATGGCCGACTGAAGGGGTTTTTTCCGCTTTGGAACGATTAGCGGTGTCTTGGCGCGGCGACGCATTGGGTAGCTAGCTTCTTCGGCTTCCCAGTGGCGGCGGCGGTGGCTTCTGCAAAGAAGGTTGCAGTTCCGGGGCTAGACGTCTTTGGACGGGAGACGACATCGGTTGCGAGGTCTGTTGATCTAGGGGCTCCTGCATCCTCTCTGTTGGTAGCGGATTCGTTGAGGAGGTCACGCAGTGGGGATTCCTTGTCCCTGGTTCGTTGATGGGTGGCGGGCATCTGTTTGCTCAGCGGACTCTTGCTCTTCTCAGTGGCGTCTCTCATGTGGGTGGACAAGGAGTGGCATTCCTTCGGCGTTCTGGGGATTTTTATTTGCAGGTGTCAGTGGCTTTGCCTCTTTTTGAGGATTCTGGAAACGTTTTTTCATGTTTTCTTTCTCCTTTCATCTTTGGCATTTTGTTGCTGGTTTTTTCCATTCAGAGCCATTCATGGTCGTCTGGATTTAGGATTTTAGTTGTTTTTTTTTATGAGGTACCTTAGTATCTGTGGTTTTTTTTGTATGATGCTGAAAAGCTCGTAGAAATCTCTGCAATTATTTGTACTACTTAGCAGCTTATACACTCTTCAAGAGTGAGAGCAGCAAAAACACTCTTCTAGAGTGAAGATGATCTATGTAATTTTGTACTCGAAAGATGAAATAAAATTACGCTTTTTTTTCTGGGAAAAAAAAATGCACCTTAAATGGATTTAGTACAAAAACATTTATACCACTACAAGATAATGGTCCAAATATTCCTCACATGTCTAAGTGGTGACCATGGCAGTTCACCATAATTCAAATATGATGAGTTTAAAATGTGGGGTAATCCACTACATATTTCTCCAAGTGTCATGCAAGTCCTAAGAAGGTTTCAAAACCCTAAACCTTAACCCTAATTAAATTTATCAGAAACCTAGCAAAGGTATAGAAGAGGGTTCAATTTTTCACTAGTCATCAGTTATTCCATTGTATAAGCAAGAGTATGGAGGAGTTGCTAACAAATCAAAGAGATATAAACATATTGGTGTAAAAGACCATAGTGTGTCATAGCTTCATAATAAGCTTGGAATTTTTTTTATCATTTATTGTAATCTTCATAATATAAGAAGGCATTATGCATACTTCTTCATTGAATGTTGATTTTCTTGTCGGGGTTTTTAGTGTAAATATTTGTGCTCCATTTTGTGTGTCTTCCTATTATAGTCTATTTCATATGTCACAATACTTAAAGAATATGAATCCTGTGTTTTTATTTATGGTAAAGTGTTAAAAATTACAAAAACATAATCATATAGTTGAGCATAGGCTCACTATAGTCATTTTAAGTTTAGATATGTTTTGACAAGCCAACCATTAGAATATCCAAAGCTATTTACAAATCATATTGGTATCAGAGTGGATTTATTTGGGTGTTTTGTGGTTTGAGGCATATTATATGCTTACTCAACTCAGAAAATACAAATCGACATGAAAGTTGTACCCTATTGATCTCGAGATTAGCACAAGAAGGGTTAATAAGCTATCAAAACTCGTAGAAATTGATTAAGAGCATCAATAAATGCCCATTGATGAAGATGAAAGGATATTTCGTGAGAAGCCATAAAATCATGAGGAGCGGAGGAAAGAGAAGGAAGAACTAGAGCTTAGAAAAGGTGACTCTAGTGGCCAGTTCTCTTAATAGTTATTTAAAATGGAAGCAAATCCCTATGAAGGTGAGGCCAATGCACTTAAATTGAATTGTTGGTTGTGACAACTAGAAGCCTATTGTAGTGTGCATAATGTACGTGAGGAGTAGAAAATAACTTTCACTAGAATAAAGCTAGAAGGCCATGTACATACTTGGTGGGAGAGACACACAGAGGCCCTTGGGTTGAGGAGATACCTAGTAGTAAATAAGTGGGAGGTATTCCAAAAAAAAAAAAATCCTAGTTTTATTCTATTGGGTGTTAATGGTACCATAGGATTTGGCGGCAACAACAAGGGCAAGGATAGGGAGCTCCAAAAGTAACCCATCCAATTGGAAATAAATCATTCAGACCTGGATGTGGTAATCAAGCACCTGGGGATATTCATAGCCACATAAGAAGGTACTTTATGCCATTTAACCCTAATACCATAGATAAATCATGTTTATAGGTGTACTACATTGAAACTAACAAGAGTATGGGGCAACCAAATGGTTCAAAGTACAAAATCAAACTAGCATGGATCTTCCAAGACATGAAAGAAGAAGCAGTGGAAAGGAAAAAATAAGAAGATTGTCACCCCTTAACATGTCTACAAAGACCCTACTAATTGTTGATAAATGTAGCTCGAACATGAAATTATCGCACACGTTTCAATGTGAACATGCATGAAGTCATTCGAGACAATTTGTAAAGTGACCACTTAGGAAAAGTGGGTTGTATTTTTATTTTTTAACTGTTGGCAGGCAACAACCCTCTCATTTTTTTTTTTTTTTGCTTTGTTGAATAAATTGATCAGTTCTCTTTTATAATTCATTATTAAAAATTATTAAAGAGTGCCTTCAGAATCTTTGATTCTGAAGGTAATCTCAATTAAGGAAGAGTTATTGATCATAGTGGAAGTTTAGGAAGCATTTTCAAAAATTGAGAATTTTAGCAGCTGTTAATTTTTTTTAATTTTATATAAATCAATTTTCATTATTATTAAATATTTGATTATATATTGTTCGAGATTTTTTTTTTTTAATTACAGCTTGTTAAATAGTTCTTTGGATCAAATCAAGATAATTCGAAATTGCTTTTAAACTAGTTTCAGTTAGGTTTTATCGATTTCATTAGACTTTTTGACAAAGTGTTCATCATTAGTTTTTATGTTTATATGGTTAGGGTTCATGAATTAATTTAAAACATTCCATTTTTTACCCTAATGTATATATTTTAACATAGAAAACTTTATCATTTAAATACTATGTCATTTTATTTTGTAACTAAATAAAGTCTTAAAGGCTACATTGAGATGGATAATTCGATTTCATGCTTTTTCCTAGAATTTGATGAATGATCATGCTTCATCAAAATCGTAAGACTTTGATGGCTATTATATCTTAGAATGATTACACAAATCAATATATTTTGACACCTATTGATTATATATTTTAGTTCAAGTCATTTCTAATTTGTTTGATAACTATCCTTAATCATTTTGAAAGGTTACGAAGTCATTATTTAATTTTTGTATTATCATTTACTTCGTCCTTCCTTTTGTTTAGTTATCAAATCCTGGAGTCATCTAATTCCTTTGATTATCTAAGTTTCAGTTGAATGGGAATTGAGTGCTCATCATGATCAAGTTATATCCATAATGATCTAGCCTCTGCGTTCTTATCAAAATCCAAATCATAGAGGTTTTCATTACATCTATTTGCATAATTCACAATCATGATTACTAAGGAAAAATCTAGGGTTTTAATATTCGCTGCAAGTGAGCCGATGTGCGATTTGATAGTTTTCATGATGTCTGATACGTGGGTACCTATTCCTTCGATTTTTACAACCGCACTCGTTCCAAACCCTAGTCAGAGTTGTATTGGTGGTAAGACGGCTCCTCTGTGCCGGTTCAAAATTTCAGGTCCCGAATGGGTCCAAGCTGACCCTAATATCATTGCATCGTTTGACAAATTAGGATGGTGTTCTCTCTTTTAGCGGTTCAACGGCCATAATACTGAAGTTACCAGACAATTTTCCTTCAGCCTGAAAGACAATGTAGCTCGAATTGGAGGGTTTTAGTTAACAGTTGATGAAGATAGCATTGCCAGCGAAACTAAGCTTCCTCAGACCGATGAGCGTTGGTTTAAGGGAGGAAAGGTCAATAAGAGAAGGTGTAAGTCTTTGCTCCTACCTTTACCTACTAATTTAGACCTTACATATGGGGTTTATGCAAAATTTCTTAAGCCTGAATGGAAAACGTATTATAAGATTTTAGTCAAGTATATTTCATGTGATGGTCGTCTTTCACATATCCATTACTACCATATGCGTTTGCAACTGGCGTTAAAGTGTTTTAAAATCAACTTACCTTATTACTTGCTTCAAAGTTTGAAGAAAATGGCAAATACGGTGCAAAGCACTATAGGTGATCCTGAGAGGAGCCTTTTTCATCACGGGCTAATTAAAATTTTGGTTCAACATGAGTTATCCCTTGTCGGTAAATCGTGGGATGAGTTTCTAGCTGAAAATGACCTAGGGTTAACACAGTATTGGCCTACCTCACTTCCAAAGACCCGTAGAAAGCGAAAGGCTTCTTTAAAACCTGAAATTAACAATGTTCGTGAGTCTAAAGTAGGGGATGATAAGCCACAGGAAATAAATCCGCTTATGGGTGGTAATGTTGATTTTGTCATTACTAAGACACCTAATTCTTTGGGAGTCGGAATCAATTTAGTACCATCTTCTTCTGATAAGCATCTCAATAAGTCTGCGAACATGAATGAAGGGTTAGGGGATGTTGAAATATCTGTCAAGCATTCGAATCCTCTTATCATTAAATCTGTAGTTGACCCATGTTCATCTAAAGAACCCTGTGGGGTACCTGAGGGAAAACTCGAAGAATTAGCAAATGTATGTTATGCAGAAACTAAGGTAGAACAGAAGAAATTGGTCCAGGAAGGTGCTCGTAGATTTACTCATATTATGGCTACAACCTCCATTCCGATTTCAATGCATGTAACCCTACAACGGCATGAAGAGCCTCCATTAATTGAAATTGCGAGTGAAGATAAAGATCATATCTCTACTGAAATGTCCCTACAAGAACAAAAAATTGAAGATAATGATCTTATATCTTCTCCTGCAGGTGAGTCTGATAACAATCATTTATCTTGTCAATATGTTGGTATTAACAGTAATAGGGAATTGTCTTTCACAGATGGTTCTTCATCTAATCCAACATTAAGAAGTATTGCAAAAACTTTAAGATTAAAGAGGCAGATCGCCCAATTGGAAAAGAAGCTTGACAGGTCTGAATCAAACTCTATAATTTTAAAAGATGAGTTACAGAGTCTGAGATCAGAATTATCATCCCTGCTCGGCCAATGACAACAAGTGAAAATCAAGAAAGCTAATTTCAAGACTGAAAACAAATCTTTCGTAGCCATTAATCAAAAAATTCTTGAGCGAGAAGAAGGCTATAAGATTAAAATTGTCAAGTTGAAGGATAATATCTCTGAGGCTCGTCGAGTTACCAAGTTTCAAATTGCTTCTTGAATATCATTATTGTTGCTATGTTTTTTGGAAAGTAATAGAGCAGGTAATTAGCATGCCCGCAGAATCAGATTCTGTGAGCATTGCTTATTATTAAATTAAATTTTGTTATTTATTACATTGTCAATGAAACTCATGCACGGTTAATTCATTTTTGCAAGTGTCATAGCAAAATGGACTTTCAATTTGGATGTTGTTCTCCACATTTAAGTTTTGCCAACAAATAGTGAAGTGGTTTCGAGTGCAAATAATATGGGTGTTGAATATCAAATGTTAATGGCTTCTAGTCGTCTACGTGGACAGATTATCATTTAAAGGCTAGCTTACGGTTTTGAAAGATGATCACATCTGCCAGGTGCCTTCTTATGAGGAGTTCTTAATCAACAAAACGATGATAAAGATTTTTTGTCTTTATTATGTATTAGCTGTCAGGAACCGAATGTATATTTTTAGAAAAGTTGTTGTATAGAAAATTTGGAAGAGTTATAAGCTTTTTGCTATGAAAACTATGAAGACTCACTGTATAGGGGTCGAGAGGAGTACATGGGAAAAGACTTATTGAAATTTTAAATATGCTTTATGGTTTGAATTACTCTGCTGGAGTTTTTCTTCGTAGATGATTGTCACTGGGACTTCTCAAATTGGTATCAATACTTGTTACATTTTCTGAAACTTTATATATATTTTGATATACTATTTTATCAGTTCAAAACTTATGCAATTGTACTGTGATATAATTGTGTTTGCCATCTGAAATTTACTCTAATCACACAATATTAGTGTTTGACACAAGTGCTACTAAGTCTTTTTATTCAATTTTCTATTGATGACTATGATTTAGTGGTAAATACATTTCATATTTATTTCTTGATAGCATCTGTATGTTTACGAGGTTTTCATTAATAAATGTAACTTTTTATTCAAACATTTGATGTTGGACATTAGTTATCGATTAACAGAAACATTACAGAATATATTGAAATAGTTTTTCTATTTTAATCTTTTGTTTTTGTGCATTTTAAACAAGGTGATTCTTATGATAGTGATTCTGGTATTTTTATCTGAATTTGTATCATTTCTCTCTTTGTTATTATAAATGATTGATTGATAATTAATATAATCTTTTAAAAGTCGCTCTTAGCTGAGATAGGTTCAATAGTTTAATTTTAATTCTAGTTGTAGTTTAGCTTAGTTTATTGAAGTCCAGTTTTAGCAACTGTTAGATAGTCCTTTAGGTTAAAATTAGGAGTTTTACATTTGAATAGGTTCACAATTGAAGATTCAAACAAAACTAAAAAAGAGACTTTCATTAAGAAAGCATATTAGGACAACTTAGACTTAGAAATTGATCTTAGGATTTACCTTTAACAGTAGTTTAACTTAGGAAATATTTTGCTGAGTTTTTATATTCTCCTTAAGAGAATAAATTCAGCTGGTAGCAGGACCTCAACCTGTGAGATTTTGATATTCGAAACACACCGGGAGCTATTCTAAGCAACTTGTGTGGGCTTAATATCCTTAGTTGGCCTAGGACAGAAAATCAGGCCAACAAATGGCACTAGAAGGAGGGCCAGCAAATTATTAATGGTTGATAGAACTAAAGATAAACCTTCAACCAGTCAACAACCTCCATTACGGATTGATTCACAGAACATCACATCTTCTGGTTTACTGATAACTTCACAAGCTGAATTCAGTAGTTCTTCATTTAGTGAAACTGTAAGGAACATTCTCGAAAGAGATCATAACACACCCCCTTACATTACTGAATAGAACATTCGAGTTTTAAATGAGTCACGAAGAATACTTACAAGAGCTTATGCTCAACAAACTGGTATGACACCTGTAGATTACTGATTACCCCGAAGATAGCAACATAATATTCAGTTAACTCCAATTGAACAAGAAGTATCAGAAACTGATATTGTGCTAACTGGTACTCTAAGTCCTCAGACTAGAAGACAACCTAGAAGGACTACTAGAACACATACTGCACATGGATTTATAAATTTAGGAGGCTTTGGTGAACCACCTTCACCTCCAGATTCACCACCCGATACTCCCAGACCTTTTAATCAAGAGAGTTCTTCAGATTTTGAAGAAGATCCTATGGCTGGAAACATACTTGGAGGAGGAGGAGGAGGACGTAATCCGCCTAATCCACCTAACCCACCACTTCCATGGCTGAGAAGAGTTGTTGTTGTTGTACCTGGTGTACAAAATCCACTGCCAAAACATCCAGATAAACTTCTTCTGAAGTTTAATCCAGATAATAAAGAGCCAGCTGAGGTACATGTAGATAAATTCATTTTAGCTATCCAGGCCATGAATGTTCAGCATGAAGATGTAGTCTGTTGTCTGTTTCCATTAACCTTCGAAGGGAGAGCCTCAACTTGGTATTTCTCTCTAGTTCAAGGTTCAATCACGCATTGGGATGATTTCAACAAAGCTTTCCTAGACAAGTTTGGGGAAGATAAAACACCTGCTACCTTAGCCCTTGAATTGTCTCGAATTAAAATGGAAACTAAAGAAAGGATCAAAGACTTCAACCAGATATTTCTCACTTTAAAGAACAAAATTCCTATCGCTTCTCAACCACCTGAAGATATCATTATAGAAAACTATACTTCGGCTTTGCCAAAATACCTAGGGATGTTTGTTAAACGAGCTGGCAAGACAACACTTGCCAAAACCTTTGAAGAAGCTATTAATGTCGAGAAAGATTCTATGTCTTACGAACCTAAAAGAAGCAGAAAAATTTATACCTTCCCTCTTAAGAAAGTTGAAAGACATAGCTTAGATAAAGACAAGGCATTCGACGTTGAAAAATTGCAAAATGCTATTCGAGCGCTGACTAACGAAGTAGTAGGGTTGAAGAAAAACAATTCAGAAGCTTCTTCTTCTAGGGGGTATTTCAGGAACCAATTTAGACAAAATCCTACTGCTAATAATAAACCAAGCTCCCCTCCTGATGTAGCAGTCAATGAGGATATTTTTAACACTATTCGAGCAGTTTTGTCTTTGTCTAAAATATCTTCAAATTAGGAAACTATAGATCATGAAGAGGAAAAAAAATCTGAAAATGAGGAAGAGTTTCAAGAGCCTCAACAATTAAATGGTAATTTTTGGGATAGCCTGGTAAAAGATTTTGAAAGTAGAAATCCTCCTTCAGGACAGCATGCCTATAACACAAGAAATAGAACATCTACAAATACTCCTGGAGCTTAATCAAGTTCTACTCCAAGTAAATATAACAACAATTCCCAACCTGTCAAACAAACCCAACCTGCTCATAACTCTCCAAAGTTAGATCTACAGTATGACATAAATGAAGATCTGAAAAAGTTGTGTGAACATTAGCATGTATGATCTACTTCAAATTTATCCCATGCCTAATGGTCCCATCATAACTCCTGCCATGAGTTCAATAGCCCCTAATGTTCAGCAAAATGTAGTTGCTAGTAATTCAAACACTGAATCAGTCTTTAATGACAAAGGTAAATCAACAGTTGGAAAATCTTCATTAATAGGGAAGAACTCAAAATCTACAATGCCTCCATTTCTCCTTACATTCGAAATCTTTAACAGAAACGTCCATAATTGTATGGTCGATTCTAGAGCGTCTACAAACGTGGATGCCTTTGTCTGTTTGCCGAAGGCTGAACGCAAAGTATGTTCCATCAGAGTCACAAATTACTCAACTTGATAGAACAAATGTCAGGGTTTTGGGAGAGATGAAGGATGTTTTAATTAGGCTTGTCTGCAACCCTTCAATTTTTCAAATCATTGATATTGTGGTTGCAGACATCCCTGATGTGTATGGATTGTTTTTTAGTAGGGATTGGTCACAGAAATTGAATGGATTTTTCACAACTGATTGGTCAACCTTATGGTTTCCCAAAAATGGAAAAGCCAATCAAATCAAGATAGGCAGGGAGAGGTATTTGAAACACACAGTAACTGAAATGCACGATCCAAATGAACTGGTTCTGTTTTCAGATTCTATAATGGGTAATTATATGTTTGAACTTGGTTTTGGAAACTTCAAATCTGAAAATTCTTCTTTTTCTGATAAAAAACAACAATCTGAAATTAGGAATGTTACTACTATTCAACGAGATTCTTCATCTAGGGATATTGTAAATAATGTAAATAACCATGATTATGTACATATTGTTGAAAGTAAAGTAGTTGCAAATAGTTCTACTTGGACCTTGTACTTTGACGGGTCAAAATCTAAAGAAGGAGCAGGAGTTGGCTGCTTGTTAATTGACCCAAAAGGAAACAAGATTTGTATAGCATGTAGACTTGAATTCCATTGTACAAATAATATTGTAGAGTATGAGGCACTAATCCAGGGTCTGAAGAAAGCAATTGATTTGGACATCAAAGTGTTGGTCGCATATGGTGATTCTGAAATCATTGTCAGACAGGTAAGAAATTCAATACACTGCATTTCAGAGCATTTGTAAAATTATCAGCGTGAGGTATGGAATTTCATTTCTTATTTCGATGCATTCAATATAATTTCCATTCCTAGATTTCAGAATCAAGAGGCTGATCTATTAGCAAATGTTGCTTCTAGATTAATCCCATCTGAAAGTTTTACATTTGATTTATTTTCAGTGGAATTGATTTTTAGGCCTTCTATACCGGATAATATTATTAACTGGTGCATTTTTTATGATGATACTCAGATTGTGAATTTTCTAACGAATGAGGACACTTTCAAGGATGCGGCAATTGATGAAATTACCCATGATGAAAATTTATGGGATTTTATGGTAATTCATGATTTTTGTTCAATTGAAAAGGCTATGGAGAAGGTAAAATCAATCCCTAATTCAATTTTAAGATTGGAAAAGTTCTATGATCTACAGGATAAGTTTAATGTTGTTCCCAATTGCAAAACTAACAGTTCACAGCCAAAATATGAAACTCTAAATCTTGGGACAGAATCTAATCCTCAAACAGTAAACTTAGGAACATATTGCACCCCATTAGAGAAATCAGCATTTATCAAATTATTTAAGGAATTTAAAGATGTTTTTGCGTGGGCGTATGATGATTTAAAGATGTTTAATCTGCAAATTATGCAACACATTATCCCTATGAAACAAGCATCAAAACCTTTTCAACAAAATCTTAGAAAATTTCATCAGACGCTTGAACCAACAATCAAGAAAGAATTGAACAAACTCTTAGCTGCCAAGATTATTTTCCCCATTATACATACTCAATGGGTAGATAATTTGGTTCCCGTTAGGAAGAAAAATGGTGACATTTGACTATGTGTCGATTTCCACAATTTAATCAAATCCTCTGAAAAAGATAATTATCCAGTTCCACCCATGGAACAAATCTTGCAAAAGGTTTCTGGTTCTGAGATGCTGTCATTATTTGATGGTTTCTCGGGATACAACCAGATCCTGGTTTCCCCTGAAGACCAACTCAAAACTGCATTTAGAACCCCACGGGGAACATACGCTTACCGAAAGATGCCCTTTGGTTGATCAATGCTGGGGCAACCTTTCAAAGAGCAATGGATATTGCCTTTAGAGGATTAATCAATCATTCAGTCGTTATCTATTTAGACGATGTTACTGTATTTTCTAGGTACCGACATGATCACATTATTCACCTTGGAAAAGTGTTTGAACGCTGTAGAAAATATGGGGTTTCTTTAAATCCTAAGAAAACGATATTTGCTATCACACAAGCTCTTTTGTTAGGCTATGTGGTGTCCAAGAATGGGATCATGATTGATCCTAAACGAACCCAAGCTATATCAAAAATAACCTTTCCTTCAAGTAAAAAGGCAACGCAATCATTCCTTGGCAAGATAAACTTTGTTAGGAGATTTATTCCCAGCTTTTCAGAAATTGTCCGCCCATTGTCAACTGGGGACATGCTGAGAAAGAATCATTCCAGAGAATTTTAGAAGCCATTTTAGAAGTACCTAGTCTCTTGAACCCATATTTTAGCAAAGACTTAATACTGTATACTTTTGCCTCTGACATAGCATATGCAACAGTCTTGACCCAACAGAATCAACAGAATAATGAAGTACCAATTTCATTTATGAGCTCAAACTTTAAAGGTGTTGAACTTAACTACCATGAGGTTGACAAACAGGCTTTTGCTGTTTTTAAAGCTGTCAAACACTTCTGTACATACCTTTTGAAATCAAGAACCAACGTAGTTGTCCCTTTTCCTGCAGTAAGAAATTTACTGGTACAAAAGGATTTAGGTGATAAAAGAGCTCCATGGATGACAGCTCTCCCAGAGTATGACTTGGAGATTAAACCTTCAATGGTATTCAAGGGACAAGGGTTATGTAAACTGGCTACTGAGGCAGCCCATTTGCCAAATAATGATTTAGAAACGATCATTGATGAAACCTTGCTAATTAGGGAAATTTACTTTTATCCTCCACCACAGGACTCTTGGTATTCAGATTTAAGGACACTTCTTGAAACAGGAACTACTCCTGATCATCTTGAACTAAGAAAAAGGATAGCACTTAGGTTGAAATCAGCTCCCTATTTGTTGATCGATAATACCCTATTTAGAAAGAATTCAGATGACATTTTGCTTCGTTGCCTAGACAAGGATGAGACTGAGACAATCCTAAGGGAATTACATTCTAGTCCTGCAGGTGGCCATTTTGGAGGAGAGACTACAGCACATAAAATTATTCGGGCTGGTTATTATTGGCCTACCTTGTTCCTAGATTCGTATGCTTTCGTCAGAAAGTGCCAAGAATGTCAAATTGTTGCGGGTAGGGTTAAACATTCTGCCTTTCCTCTACAATCAGTCACAATTGATAGGGCATTTCAACAATGGGGTATCGACATAGTTGGTTCAATAAACCCACCTTCTTCTCTGCAACATAAATATATCATTACTGCATCTGATTATTTTACCCGATAGGTAGAGGCTGCACCTTTAAGGGTAGTGGACACCAATCAAGTTATCTTATTCGTGGAATCTTCTATAATTACGAGATTTGGTGTTCATGCCTCTCTTGTTTTCGATAATGCCTCATATTTTTCATCAGTTGAATTAACTCAATTTGCATTGGAAAAAGGTATAAGGGTTAGGTATTCGGAAAATTATCATCCTCATGGTAATGGTCTAGCATAATCAACCAATAAAAACTTATTAAAAATTCTCAAAAGGACCGTTTCAACCCATCATCGTGATTGGCACACAACTTTATTTATTGCATTATGGGCAGATAGAGTTACTCCTAAATTTTCCGTTGGCAATTCACCTTTCTTTTTGGTCTATGGTACAGAACCTATTCTACCCCTTAACATGTTTTTACCTTCTCTGCAACTTGCCCAATCCATTCAAGATGAAGATTGTCCAGTTATAGAGAAGAGAATTAACACTCTGTTGAAATTAAAAGAAGATAGAGATAAGGCTAAGCAACATTTTGTCAAACATCAACAAATTGTTAAATCATGGTTTGATCAATGGTCGAGTTCTAACAGAGAATTACATGTGGGTGATCTAGTGCTTAAATGGGATAAAGCTCACAAGGATAAGGGGGAACATACAAAATTCCAAAGTCTCTGGTTAGGTCCGTTCGTCATTGCTGAGAAGTTAGGTCCTAGCACTTTTCATTTGCAAACCTTGGAAGGTCAGCCTAAAACTTTTCCTGTGAATGGGTTGATCCTTAAGAAGTATTTTCAATGATTTCATCAATATTCGAATCTGTGCATAATTCTGTACATAAATTTGTTCATTTTTGTAAATAATTTTACAACACTTTCTTCTTATTTGATATTTCTGATTGCTGCCTTGTACAGTCTTATCTTCACTTATTTGTAACCAATCTCCTTTGAATAACTTTAATTTCAAGATTAATTTTATGTACGTATTGGTTGTTATCATCACAAAACTTCATCATTTTTGTGATCTTTCTGTATATTATTTTATCAAACAAAATCATTATAATTTTCTAATTTTCTTAGACATTCGAATTTCATTTTCTTTTGATTTTTTATTCCATTCATCTATGAATATTCCTAAATTTCATTTTAGGATTAAAATTCTTAATTTTCTGAAAAGATTGATCTCTCCTGTCAAAACATCATGATCTTTTCAAACCTTTGTACATATTTTTGTAAATATTCTGTATATACTGGCAGACAAATAAAGTTCCTTTATTTTTCTTATTTAAAAAAAAAAAAAAAAACTTTTGTACATTTTTCTTTTGAGGATACTTGTAAATAAATAAAACCCTGCTGCTTAATTGTAGTTGTTCATTTACCTTCATCAGTTGTGGTGAAATTTAGTCTTTTAAAATCTGCTTGAAGTGATCAGATCTTCTTGAATCTATGAGGAACCCGCCATTATTGTAAACCTTTGCAAATATATTTCAGATTGTTCCCAAATGACCCGTTTTCTTTTGAGTTGAGATAGTTGATAACTTGTTTTTCAAACCCTTGTACTTAGAAAGATTTATAAATCTCTGTCATCGGTCATTTTTAAGTAGATTTATAATCTGAATATTTCAAGGTCTGTTCCATTTGAATAAATCCTAAATAATAAATAAGGAACATAAGGTCTCAGTAATGAGCATGTCTGATTAGGATCATGAATATCATCGGTATGACATTATCAGGAAATCTGATGATGGCTCTTGGTCATAAGATCAAGAGATAGGGGGTCTCAGTAATGAGCCAGTTGATTCATTTTCTGATGCTATTTGTGACTAACATTGTCATTTGGTCACCAAGCTGGGCAATGATTCCTTATTTTCAGAATTAATTAAAGGAAACACAATTTTTAGTGAAGAATAGGAGGTCTCATCACGAGCCGACCTACCCATGATCATCAGCCCTGCTGGAGATAACATTAATTCTGATTACCGGGGTAATGGCTCTTGGTCACAAGGCCAAGGGACAAGGGATCTCATCGCGAGCCAGCCTGTTTATTTCTGGTAGTTCTTGTGAATGGTACTATCAATATCTGGTTATCACGCATGGATAGTATTCTTCAGTTAAAAGAGTGTCTTCTGATGTATTAATTAAAGAAAAAAAATGCAAAATTGAAATTATAAAATAAGATGCTTTTCTTTTCAAATAACCAGAGCAGACCTTAGAAATTCTTCAGAGAAGTAAGTTGATGTATTCTTATACTGATGTTTCTGATTATTTTTACTATGAGTACTTTGTTTTGCCAGAGAAGTTTTGGTTGTCTTTTACAAAAAAAATTATTAACGGGGAAGAGAATGATTCTGAAAATATTTGCAGATAATAAACCAGGTGTTGGTTCTGATTTGATTAGGGATTTTTTATTATTTTAAAGCAAATTTTAAGATTGTGTTTTATTGCAGCTTTTAAGATGAATGAACATAGATAACTAGTTCGCCTAGTTCGTCGCCAGTTGTTGGCAGGCAACAACCCTCTAAATTTTTATTTTTATTTTTCTGCTTTGCTGAATAAATTGATCAGTTCTCTTTTAAAATTCATTATTAAAAATTATTAAAGAGTGCCTTCAGAATCTTTGATTCTGAAGGTACTCTCAATTAAGGAAGAGTTAATGATCATAGTGGAAGTTTAGGAAGCATTTTCAAAAATTGAGAATTTTAGCAGCTGTTAATTTTTTTTAATTTTATATATAATCAATTTTCATTATTATTAAATATTTGATTATATATTGTTCGAGATTTTTTTTTTAAATTACAGCTTGTTAAATAGTTCTTTGGATCAAATCAAGATAATTCAAAATGCATTTTAAACTAGTTTTAGTTAGGTTTTATTGATTTCATTAGACTTTTTGACAAAGTGTTCATCATTAGTTTTTATGTTTATATGGTTAGGGTTATTGAATTAATTTAAAACATTCCATTTTTAACCCTAATGTATATATTTTAACATAGAAAACTTTATCATTTAAATAATATGTCATTTTATTTTGTAAATAAATAAAGTCTTAAAGGCTACATTGAGATGGATAATTCGATTTCATGCTTTTTCATAGAATTTGATGAATGATCATGCTTCATCGAAATCGTATGACTCTGTTGGCTATTATATCTTAGAATGATTACACGAATCAATATCTTTTGACACTTGTTGATTATATATTTTAGTTCGTGTCATTTCTAATTTGTTTGATAACTATCTTTAATCATTTTGAAAGGTTACGAAGTCATTATTTAATTTTTGTATTATCATTTACTTCGTCCTTCATTTTGTTTAGTTATCAAATCCTGGAGTCATCTAATTTCTTTGATTATCTAAGTTTCGATTGAATGGGAATTGAGTGCTCATGATGATCAAGTTATATCCATAATGATCTAGCCTCTGCGTTCTTATCAAAAGCCAAATCATAGAGGTTTTCATTGCATCTATTTGCATAATTCACAATCATGATTACTAAGGACAAATCTAGGGTTTTAATATTCGTTGCAAGTGAGCCAATGTGCGATTTGATGGTTTTCATGGTGTCTGATATGTGGGTACTTATTCCTTCGATTTTTACACCGCATTCATTTCAAACCCTAGTCAGAGTTGTATTGGTGGTAAGATGGCTCCTCTGTGCCGGTTCGAAATTTAAGGTCCCGAATTGGTCCAAGTTGACCCTGATATCGTTGCATCGTTTGACAAATTACAATGGGGTTCTTTCTTTTGGCGGTTCAGCGGCCATAATACTGAAGTTACCAGACAATTTTCCTTCAGCCTGAAAGACAATGTAGCTTGAATTGGAGGGTTTTAGTTAACAGTTGATGAAGATAGCATTGCCAAGGCAACTAAGCTTCCTCAGACCGATGAGCGTTGGTTTAAGGGAGGAAAGGTCAATAAGAGAAGGTGTAAGTCTTTGCTCCTACCTTTACCTGCTAATTTAGACCTTACATATGGGGTTTCTGCAAAATTTCTTATGCCTGAATGGAAAACGTATTATCATATTTTAGTCAGGTATATTTCATGTGATGGTCGTCTTTCACATATCCATTACTACCATCTGTGTTTGTTACTGGCGTTAAAGGGTTTTAAAATCAACTTACCTCATTACTTGCTTCAATGTTTGAAGAAAATGGCAAATACGGTGCAAAGCACTATAGGTGATCCTGAGAGGAGCCTTTTTCATCACGGCTTAATTAAAATTTTGGTTCAACACCAGTTAGCCCTTGTCGGTAAATCGTGGGATGAGTTTTTATCTAAAAATGACCTAGGGTTAACACAGTATTGGCCTACCTCACTTCCAAAGACCCGTAGAAAGCGAAAGGCTTCTTTAAAACCTGAAATTGACAATGTTCATGAATCTAAAGCAGGGGATGATAAGCCACAGGAAATAAATCTGCTTATGGGTGGTAATGTTGATTTTGTCATTACTAAGACGCCTAATTCTTTGGGAGCCGGAATCAATTTAGTACCATCTTCTTCTGATAAGCATCTTTATAAGTCTGCGAACATGAATGAAGGGTTAGGGGATGTTGAAAGATCTATCAAGCGTTCGAATCCTCTTATCATTAAATCCATAGCTCACCCATGTTCATCTAAAGAACCCTGTGGTGTACCTGCGGGAAAACTCGAAGAATTAGCAAATGTATGTTATGCTGAAATTAAGGTAGAACAAAAGAAATTGGTCCCGAAAGGTGCTCGTAGATTTACTCGTAGTATGGCTACGACCTCCATTCTGATTTTGATGCCTGTAACCCTACAATGGCATGAAGAGTCTCCATTAATTGAAATTGCGAGTGAAGATGAAGATTGTACCTCTATTGAAATGTCCCTACAAGAACAGAAAATTGAAGATAATGATCTTATATCTTCTCCTGCAGGTGAGTCTGATAACAATCATTTATCTTGTCAATATGTTGGTATTAACAGCAATAGGGAATCGTATTTCAAAGATGGTTCTTCATCTAATCCAACATTAAGAAGTATTGCAAAAACTTTAAGATTAAAGAGGCAGATCGCCCAATTGGAAAAGAAGCTTGACAGGTCTGAATCAAACTCTATAATTTTAAAATATGAGTTACAGAATCTGAGATCAGAATTATCAGCTTGGCTCGACGGATGGCAACAAGTGAAAATCAAGAAAGCTAATTTCAAGACTGAAAACAAATCTTTAGTAGCCATTAATCAAAAAATGCTTGAGCGAGAAGAAGGCTATAAGATTAAAATTGTCAAGTGGAAGGCTAAGCTCTCTGAGGCTCGTCGAGTTACCAAGTTTCAAATTGCTTCTTGAAAATCATTATTGTTGCTATGTTTTTGGGCAAGTAACAAAGCAGGTAATTAGCATGCCCACAGAATCATAGATTCTGTGAGCATTGCTTATTATTAAATTAAATTTTGTTATTTCTGTTTTGTTATTTATTACATTGTTAATGAAACTCATGCACGGTTAATTCGTTTTTGTAGGTGTCATATCAAAATGGACTTTCAATTTTGGATGTTGTTCTCCACATTTAAATTTTTGCCAACAAATAGTGAAGTGGTTTCGAGTGCGAATAATATGGGTGTTGAATATCAAATGTTAATGGCTTCTAGTCATCTACGTGGACAGATTATCATTTAAAGGCTAGCTTGCGGTTTTGAAAGGTGATCACATCTTCCAGGTGCCTTCTTATGAGGAGTTCTTAATCAACAGAACGATGATAAAGATTTTTTGTCTTTATTATGTATTAGCTATCAAGAACTGAATGTATATTTTTAGAATAGTTGTTGTATAGAAAATTCGAAAGAGTTATTAGCTTTTTGCTATAAAAACTATGAAGACTCACTGTATAGGGGTCGAGAGGAGTACATGAGAAAAGACTTGTTGAAATTATAAATATACTTTATGGTTTTAATTACTCTGCTGGAGTTTTTCTTCGTAGATGATTGTCACTGGGACTTCTCAAACTGGTATCAATACTTGTTACAGTTTCTGAAACTTTATATATATTTTGATATACTATTTTCTCAGTTCAAAACTTATGCAATTGTACTGTCATATAATTGTGTTTGCCATCTGAAATTTACTCTAATTACACAATATTAGTGTTTGATACACGTGCTACTAAGTCTTTTTATTCAATTTTCTATTGATGACTATGATTTAGTGGTAAATACATTTCATATTTATTTCTTGATAGCATATGTATGTTTACGATGTTTTCATTAATAAATATAACTTTTTATTCTAACATTTGATGTTGGACATTAGTTATTGATTAACATAAACATTACAAAATATATTGAAATAGTTTTTCTATTTTAATCTTCTGTTTTTGTGCATTTTAAACAAGGTGATTCTTATGATAGTGATTATGGTATTTATATATATATTTTTATCATTTCTCTCTTTGTTATTATAAATGATTGATTGATAATTAATCTAATCTTTTAAAAGTCGCTCTCAGCCGAGATAGGTTCAATAGTTTAATTTTAATTCTAGTTGTAGTTTAGCATAGTTTATTGAAGTCCAATTTTAGCAACTGTTAGATAGTCATTTAGGTTAAAATTAGGAGTTTTACATTTGAATAGGTTCATAATTGAAGATTCAAACAAAACTAAAAAAGAGACTTTCATTAAGAAAGCATATTAGGATAACTTAGACTTAGAAATTGATCTTAGGATTTACCTTTAACAGTAGTTTGACTTAGGAAATATTTTACTAAGTTTTTATATTCTCCTTAAGAGAATAAATTCAGTTGGTAGCAGGACCTCAACCTACGAGTTTTTGCTATTCCAAACACACCGGGAGCTATTATAAGCAACTTGTGTGGGCTTAATCTCCTTAGTTGGCCTAGGACAGAAAATCAGGGCAACAGTAACCCACTTAAAAAAGGTGAAATCTTATGTTTTGAAGTTGAGTCTAATAAAGTGTATTTCATATATTAATGACTCAAACTAGATTTAATCTAGGTTGTCCATATTAAGATAAGGTTAGGGTTTTAGCGGATTGGGGTTTTGGAAAATCATAAAGATAAACGAGATATTGGAATATAATGCTCCAATAGTGGTTATAATCTAGTGTAAAAGTAATATTCATATAAATAACAAATAAATTGAGAATTAGATAGTATTAAATAAAGTCGTTACTTTATAATGGTAGCACAACTACCAAGCCAATGATATAAAAGGAGACCAAACCCATTGTATCAAATGACTCGTTGTAATAAAAGAATATTTTATGTGAGTCCATTTTTATCATGTATCCAATATTTCTTGTGTGTTTAAATGTTTAACAAGGTATCCCAGTCAAATATATTCTTTATGCAAATAATTTTGTATATTGAAGCTTTTAAGCAATAAAATAAAAAATTAGTACGAAGTGATTAAATTTCAATATGATCTTGATTTAGATAAAATATTCAAGAATAAATTGTTGTTGTGATAGATTCGAGAGTATCAATCAAAGCCATCATCCATCAGCCACTGAGAATATACGAATAAAAGAAAAGCAGAAGAATGGAGAAATATAGAGTCCAAAGTGATAGAGAAATATGACTCCATATAAGACAAGAAGTAGAATTTTCCATGTGATTTTCTGATATAAAATATAACTCACATTTTTTTAATCTTTGAAAGAAAAGAGGGTGGAGATATAATGTTTATTTCTTAGAAGAAGAGTTATTTCTTGTTGAAAGAAGAGGCGGATGAAACCATTTTTATTATTGTTATATATGCTTTATTTATATCCAAATAAAGAAAAATTACCGTTCCAGAAATAGTTTTCATTTTGAGAATAGTTGATATTTTGATAGTTTATCTGAGACTAGATGTGGAGAATTTACGCTCCAAGAAAATGAAAATGGCTATTGACCTCAATGAATAAAAGGCAATGAATGATGGTGACAAAAGCAAGTGGTTTAATTTTCAAAACATAAAGGAATAAAATAAGGTTTAACTCAACATGGATTATTGTCCCAATAATTCAGGAATTCATGAATTTCAATAATTTGAGAGTTTGGGAGTTTGCGGGATTTAGGAACTTGGGAATTTAAAATAATTTGGGAGTTTGGGAATTCAAGGATTTTAGAAACTTGGGAATTTAGAAGATCCCATAATTTAGGAATTATGTTCTTACTAGAGTGTACGGGAGAGAAGCTACTTAAAGAATAATTTTCATTTTATATTTTTGTTGTAATTATTGATATTGTAGCGTTAGGAGGGGGTGTTGGAGCATAATGTTCCAATAGTGGTTATAATCCAAGGTAAAAGCCACATTCATATAAGTGACAAATAAATTGAGAATTAGATATTATTAAACATGGTAGTGACAATATAATGGTAGCACAACTACCAACCCAATGACATAAAAGGAAACCAAACCCATTGTATCAAATGACTTCATTGTAATTAAAGAATATTTTACATGAGTCTATTTTTATCATGTCTCCAATATTTTTTGTGTGTTTAAAAGTTTAACACAAGATAGAGAGGTCGATTCACTTGATCAGATTTAGCGAGCAAGAGAGGAGTTGGATTTTAGGAAGAAGGAGAAAGAGAATGTATAACAAGTTCGTATGACAAATATGCATAACAATTTTACAAGAATCACACAACAAAATATTTAGGTTGTACTTCTATAATTCAACATTATTTTCCCTTTTTTGTGTTGGTTACACACCTCTTCAGCAAGCCATACTAATATGTTTAAGAGTGGTTTGATTGACTGTACATTTGTTGGCTCTAGCAGACTTTTGAGGTTTCCTTGTAAGATTTGATCATCAAATGATAAGTTTATTTGAAGGAGAAATCATTTGTGTATGTATGTATTTCATTTATGCTTCCACTATTTACCTTTCCAACGATTATGTGATTGACACTGCGCTCATAAATTAATTTATGCAACTAAAAATGTTTTGTAAATGATTGTTTCATTGAAAACATAAGAAAATCAATTACCTAGGGTTTAGAAATTTCAACATGGAATCAGAGGGTCTCTTATTGAGATTCTCCAGGGTTTATGGTAACAATGGTTGACCACTGTCGGAAACAATGACAAGTAGTTAGAAGGCTTCATAAGTTGTGTTTACTTACGTATCAAATATGAGAATTTGTGTTTTAGATCCCTGAGATGGCATCATCTAGCCTCATATTTTAGGATATATTGGAAGGTGCCTCAAATTTCCTACATTAAAAAGTCAAGGTAACATTCTTTTTGAAAGAAAATGATCTATGATATATCAACCAAGATGGTGTGACTCCACCTAAAGATTCACAACCATTGGGAGTTGTAATAAACATATATATAAATACAAATAAAGAACAAATGAATAAAAGTAAATAATAATCAATCAAATAAAAGAAAAAGAATAATAATAATAAAGCAAATATATACGAAAAAGTAACTAATAAATAAGTAAGAGTCGTACCTTTCCATTCAGGTATGAAGGACCATACTTAAAAGTTCAATGAATTGTATTTGAACCATCATCTTTTTTTTATTCAATTATTATAAAGTTCAATCTTATAGAAGAAGAAGAAAATATTTTAACGTCTGCGAGGCTAAAAATAGTCTATGGGACAGACCACTTCACATGTTGTTTTTTGCAACTCAATCCTTTGCATGTTCAACCTGATGATGAGCGCTCCCAATTTTTCCACGATCCCTTCGTTGAATAAATTATCCCAAGATTTATCTGCCAAGACACTTGCATACCTGTCCCTACTGTCCTTAAAGGCTTCACACTCTAAAATGAAATGTTTTTCTGTCTCCACTTTACCCGAGGTGCAAGAAAATACAAACTCTTTCTTCCCAAGCTTCTTTTGGCCTTTTCTAGCGCCCGGTCTCGCAACGGAGTTGATGGGAATTAGTTCTTAATTGAGCAATAAGTATTTTGGCTTTCCAAGGTATATTGGCCCCTACGTACGCCTTTTGAAGCTGATTCTAGGTAGGGTTAAACTCTTCAATATAGTACTTTTTCTTTCTCCCGAACTCTTTATCCCAAGTTCGCTTGTGGAACTTATTAATAACAAAAGCCTTTATCTCTTTACTATTCGTGGGGCACATGTTCAAGCACATATCCCATTTACTAAGCCATTTAATATTTTGCCACATCCAAGTCTTTTTTTTTTTTGCACAATATGTCTTTGAAGACGAACTTGAGCCATCTACCTTCTTCCATTTGCTCAACTCTTTTTAGATATCATATTAACCGCACCATAACAATTGCTTCAATAAAAGCAACCCCATTTCAATCAGTGATCGTATGGCCATGAACTCTTAATTTGAACTTCGAACTTCGTATATCTTTGCCATCGTGAATCGTGAGTTGTGATACAACACTGGTATCAGAGCTTCCAAGGAAAAAAAAACACTGGTATCAGAGCTTCCAAGTCCTCCACCAAACGCGTCTCAGTTACGCCGCCATCCCTCCTCCGTTCGTCGCCTCCAGTCCTGCCGCCGCCATCCCTCACAGTCCCGTCGCCATCATTCATCCGCCCATCACTTCCGGCCCTGTCATCGCATCCGAGTCTCCCCCATTCCATCTGCGATCTGCCCACCTCACTCGGCAATTACTCCTTAACACTCCCCGTGTCGCGCCCTTTCCACAGTCATTCAAACTCTGCGTTCTCTCAGTTCCTGCAATGCCCCACACTCCACACGTATCCACCTTTCCGACTCGCTCCTTCGCACTGTCTATGCTCTCCACTCGCATCTCACACCTGCAACTGAACCTTCACCACGAGCTTTCTGTCTTCAACCATGAGCCTGCCATCAGTCCCTTCTTCACTCAGTTCCCTCCTCAAGAACTATCATCCTCACACCTCTAATTCTCCCCGCAATGCCTTTAGTGCCAACTTCCATCGAGATACCCATTAGCTGCCATCTTTCCCTGCTACAGAGTTATAAATAATGGAGGCACAACGAAAAAAAATGATGAGTTGAGCAAGGAAATCAGTACCCCAGAAAGATGAATTAAATTCTATCAAGGAACGTCTGAATAAATTAGAAGTGGGACAAACAAGTCTACAGTCAAGTGTTGACGGAAACATTACACAGTTACAGAACATTGAAGATCAACTCCATAATTTAAATGTTGCTAAGGAAACGGAAAAGAGACAAAGATCAAACTAATTTGGTGCTGAGTTTAATACTAATGCAACTAACGCAAATAAAAAATAATTTTCAGAACAACCGAATCCAAAATCACATGAATCATTTATTCTGGCTGGTCCACATATTCCAAGAACTCAAGAAAGAGACCACTAGAGAATAAAAAAAAACAAAAAAGAACTACCAACTTACGATGGGAAGGATCATGGAGGAGCAGTGGTTTGGGTTAATAAAATGGAAGGCATTTTTGAATCAAATCCTTTTATGGGAGAACGAGAAAAAATAATGATAGTAGCAAATCAATTGGAAGGAGAAGCTTATGACTGGTTTTTATGGTGGAGTGGAAAATGTAGTACCCGATCCTTTCCTTGGGAAAAATTCATCACGACTTTATTAAAAAGATTCCATGATGATGAAGAAGATGATCTCTATAATAAGTTCGTTCATATAAAGCAAAAATAGAACATAAAAGATTACACACACGAATGGGAAGTCCTCGCAACAAGACAAGCCGACTTCACAGATGAACAATTACTAAAGATGTACATCTGCGGATTAAAAGATTACATTCGTAGTGAAATCAATCTATGGAAACCTAAAACCATTAAGGACGCTAGATATGCAGCCAAATTAATCGAAAACAAAAACAAGTACAACAAACCATCATTCACAGGACCGGAGAAATCAAACAAATATTCAAATGAAGGATCCAGTAAATTATCCTTGGATAAGTCTAACAAGTATGTACCACCCCACCCGAGGGAGAATGAAAAACAACATCAAGACACGGAAAAAAAGTAGGGTAAACAAGTGTATATATTGTGGAGACAAATGGGTGAAATGGCATAAATGCAACAATAAAAATTATATAACTGTGAAGCTGAGCAGGAATCATAATCTTCCATCGGTGATTCCGATGATAAAGCTAACAAGGAGGAAAATCGTGATATCGATGTAGACTCTGAAGAGATAATTCACAAGATATCTCTAGCTGCAATAACAGACATCGCACATCCACAAACATTAAAATTAAGAGGGCATGTCAAAAAAGAGAATGTCACCGTACTTATAGACACATGAAGCACCCATAATTTTATAGATGTGAATGTGGCGAAGAGGTTAAACCTATTCATATACCTAGCAACATATGTAAGAGTTATGGTAGCGGATGGGAAGAAGATCGATGGTATAGGGAAGTGTCACAAGGTCAAGTTAGAAATCGACGATTATAACATGGAATCTGGTTTCTACACAATACCCTTAGGAGGAGTAGGCATTGTCTTATGAATTCAATGATTACTTACGTTAAGTACATACTCCGCAAATCATTAAAAGCAATTCATTAAATTAAAGTGGGAAGGAAGAACATACATATTGTATGGATTCCAACCACCCCTACACAAATTATATCTTCACAACAAATGGAGAAACTAATTCGAAAAGGGGCACCATCATTTGTGGCACAATGCCATCAAATATAGATATTAACAATAGAATTGCCTCGGGGCCAACAACCAAAAATCCAAGAATTAATCTAGAAATATGATAAGGTATTCCAAGATCTTCCCATGAAGTTGCCACTAGAAAGAGGAATATAGCACATAATTGAGGTTAAACCAGGTTTAGCTCCCGTGAACATTAATCCCTACAAATATCCTCACCATCATCAAACATAAATAGAAAGGCTGATATGATATTTATTAAGATGTGGAGTTATCGCGAGAAGTAGGAGTCCATATGCGGCCCGAGTAGTGCTGGTTCGTGAAAAGGACGGTTCCTTCAAGCTATGTATAGATTATCAAGGTCTTAACAAGATAACAGTGAAAGACAATTTTTTGATCCCATTCATAGATGAGTTGTTGGATTAATTCCATGGGGTCAAATACTTTTCCAAGCTAGATCTAAGATCAATGTATTATCAAATATGAGTAAGACTAGAGGATATGGCGAAGACTTCCTTTGGAACTCATGAAGGCCACTATGAATTCAAGGTGATGCCATTCGGGCTAACCAATGCTCCAGCTACCTTCCAAGCAACTATGAATGAGATTTTCCAACCCTACCTAAGAAGGTTCATATTGGTCTATTTTGACGACATTCTTATCTATAGTAATACATGGAAGGAGCATATTAAGCACTTAGAAATGATACTCTCTCTCTTACAAGAAAATCAATTTTATACAAAAATGTCAAAATACACCTTTGGAAAGGAAGAGGTAGAATACCTCGGTCATATCATATCCAAGGAAGGCGTAAAAGTAGACCCAAGTAAAATCAAGGCAGTCACAGAATGGCCAAAACCTGATAATTTAATGAAGTTAAGGTTTTTTTTGGGTCTAACAAGTTACTATCGAAGGTTCATAAAAAACTATGCCCATTTGACGTCCCCACTGTCAGATCTACTAAAGAAAAATTCCTTCCAATGGAATAGCAAGGCAGAGGAGTGTTTCAAAGCTTTGAAGAATATTATGACATCCACACCTGTATTAGCAACCCCCTATTTTATGAATCTCTTCATCGTAGAGTGTGATGCTTCAGGTTTTGGAATAGGTGCAGTGTTGATGTAGGATAACCACCCGAATTCCTTTGAAAGTCGAAAGTTCAATAAGAGGGGAGGATTAAAATCCACCTATGATAAGGAGATGCTTGCTATCATACACGCATTAGAAAAATGGCAACAATACTTATTGGTAGTAATTTTTTTATACGTACCGATCAAAACAGTCTTCAGTATTTACTTCGATAGAAAACCTTATCCATAAAACAAAAGAAATGGATAGAAAAGATTTATGCTTTTGATATGGAATCCGTCATAATTCGTGAGTGGTTGGATGAGATACAATTGGAATATGCGAAGGATTCATAAGATTGTTCCATCATCAATAACCATGGACAACACTCAAAGTTCAAATGGAGAAATGACATTATTTGGCATAAGGGAAGAATTTATCTCACACCAACCTCGAAGTTCAAAGCAAAAATCTTGAGGGAATCACACGATTCACCTGCTACAGGACATGTAGGTATCTTTAAAACCTACTACAATGTGCAATAATCATTTTACTAGAAGGGAATGAGAAAAGACATCCAAAAGTATGTTTTTGAATGCGATACTTACCAAAGATATAAAAATTAAAATGTTCTATCACGAGGGTTACTTTACCGTCTATCCATTCCAAATTAGAAGTGGGAAGAAATTTCGATGGAATTCATCGAGGGGTTGCTCATGTCTAATGGTAAGGATAAAATTTTTGTAGTGTTTGACAGAATAACCAAGTATGCTCACTTCATGGGGGTAAAGAAAATAGATTCAGCAAAACAAATCACTGAAACATTTTGCAAAAATGTTTATAAGTTACATGGGTTTTTGAAAGTCATTATCAGTGGCAGGGATGTGAAATTTAAAGGAAATTTTTGGAAGGACTTTTGTAAGCAAACACGGATATCCCTTAATATGAGTTTATCCTATCACCCTCAAACTGATGGATAGACTAAAATAGTGAATAAATGTTTGTGGACATACCTTCGTTGTTTTGTAACAGACAAGCAAAACAAGTGGTCCCAATGGTTACACTTGGTTGAATGGTGGTATAGAACTACTTACCATACTTAAGCTAAAATAACCCCATTCCAAGCCTTATATGGCTATGAACCACCCAAATGGAAGGAATATGTGATATTTAACTCTAAGGTACTAGCAGTGAGGAATCAACTAGAGGAAGACCAAAAGACTATCCAGATATTAAAAGAAAATTTAACAAATGCTTGGAATCGAATGAAACAACAAGCGGACATTGATGATCAGAAAGAGAGTTTGAAGTGGGTGATTGGGTGTTCGTACAACTTCATCCATATAAACAATTGTCGCTCAAGCAACAAGGCAAGAAGAAGTTGGCTCCAAAATTCTATGGGCCATATCAGATTAACAAAAAAATCAATTCGGTAGCATATGGGTTAACATTACTTGACAATTGTCGCATTCATAACATATTTCATGTGTCAAGTTTGCAGAAGGTGCAAGGACAACATCAAGTAGCGCAATTCGAGCTACCTATTTTGGACGAAGAAGGTCGAGTTATTTTAGAACCTAAAGTCATACTATCTATTAAGGAAATAAAAATTTGTTCCAGAAGCATTAAAGAATATCTTATTAAGCAGAAGAACTTTCCAAAAGAAGATTCATCACGGGAACCCGAAATCTTCTTTCAACGCCATCATTCTCTACCCTTGCTTTTAGGACAAAGCAATTCTTAAGGAGTGGGCAATGTATGTCTATATATATAAAGAATAAATGAATAAAAATAAATAATAATCAGTCAAATAAAAGAAAAATAATAATAATAATAATAAAGCAATTATACACGATAAAGTAACTAATTAATAAAGCCCCGAGGGTTAGCTCAATTGGTAAGACGTGCGAACACTCTCTCGGTACGGGGGGAGGTTATGAGTTCGAGCCTTGAGTCCTAAGGGGTTAGGCTAGCAGCTATTTTTGGATGACGGTTTACCATCCTTACCATCCACGAAATGTGGGGAAGTATTGGTGGGTTTCCCGTGCACCGTTTCCGTAGAAAAAAAAAGTAACTAATTAATAAGTAAGAGTCATACTTTTCCATTCAAAGGGGTACGAAGGACCATATTTAAAAGGTCAATGAATTATATTTGAACCATCATTATTTTTTATTCAATTATTATAAAGTTCAATCTTATATCTTTGCAATCGTTAGTTGTGATACAATAGCAGCTCATAAGAAGAAGGAAGAGAAGGCCAAGCAGATAATATTGGATGGTGTTGAGGATCATTTGATTCCTCACTTATTTGAGAAGAAAATAACGAAGGACATGTTTGATTCTCTATTTATCCACTACTAGAGAGAGAACATAGACATGAAGACTATATTCCGGAACAAACTTAGAGTTATAAAGATGACCAAATTAGACATAGTTTCCAATTACCTTATGAAATTCATGTATATTAGTGATCCACTTACAGTAGTTGGGGAAAATATTGAAGAAACAAAGTTAGCGAACGTGGAATTGAATGGATTCTCAACTTCATGGGAAATATTTGTCAAAGGCATCTATGCTCGTGAGCATATTCCTTCATTTGAAAGACTATGGGATGATTCTATCTAGAAGGAGACTAAGATGGAGTCAAATGCCAACAAGAATGGTGGTGAAAACAACCTAGCCCTATTGGACAAAAGAAGAAGGGCAAAGATAAAGAACCATGCAAGGGAAAGGGGAAGGATGAGCAATCAACCTAATAGCTAGGGCAGAAGGAATTGATCAAGGTCAAGTGCTTCATTTGTCATAAGCATAGGCATTATGCATCATAGTGTCCATACAAGAATAATGGCAAAGATGAGCAATAGTAGAAGGAGGTAGAAGCCTCTATAGAAACTTGAATGAATGACTTTTCCTCCAAGTTTGAGAAGCATTTCTTGATGGTATCTTCCCTTGGTTGGTGTCCACATGAACCTTAGTCATAAGTACTGACTCAACAAGTCAGAAATATCTAAGGTCAACTAAGGAAAAACAACACACCACTATAAAAATACCTAGAGATATAAATCAGTAAAACAAAGGGCCTTTCGAAGTTCAGTATGGGTTGATTAAGTCCCACATCCAAACAACAAGGGTGTGAGAGCAGTTACCAAGGCCTATGCTAATATCCCTTCTTGGAGCAAGTCTCCTCACAAGTCAAGGGACACCCTCCAAGGGTACTATTAGTTTGGCTCAATGTTTGCTCAAGGTATGCAGGAAGCCCCTTGTAGACACCTGTGTGGTACCTAAGACAAGATACTAAGGCCACCAACTCATAGTCAGGATCTGGGGGAACATTCAACAGTCAGGATCGTATGTATGGGTGGGGTAGATAAGCCCAAAATATGAATAATACGAGCACCACAGGGAGCCCAAGTTGGTACTGAAGAAATCCCCGTACATGCAAAATCCCACAAATGCTTGGTTTAAGCATCAGAGAGGTTATCTCTTCAACCCAACCTCACACGACCTCGTGCTTAACTCCGGTGTTAGTCGAGATTCCTGGACACATCCTTACGATATTGGATTTCTTCCTATCCTTATGAAAGAACACTATGTTTCACAGTTTAAAATAGCCTTAGATTGTTAATTGCCAACCTAGTCTAAGGCTCTATCCCTAAGCTAGTTGGTGAACCCTATAAATCCAAAAAGCCTAGTAAATTTTAGATTAAGCGTTCAATTTAATGGCTATTGTTACTCAAAAGGATGCGGAAGTGTAAAAAGATGATGTTCTCAACTGAAAATAGATACAAATGAAATTACTTGCAAATGGAAAATACCACTTAAATCTTTGAAAAAGTTACTTGACTAAACAACTTTCAAAAACAAAGAAAAACCAAACATAACCCTTCAAAATTTTAAGCAAGATGCAAATTTTTAAGGGGATTACTATAACCAAAGCAAGAAATTCTTTAGGATTGACATGAGATAATGAAAATGAAATCAATATAATCTTTTCTTTTATGAAAACACTTCCAAAAACATCAAATTGCCCAAAAGATTCCTAAATGAACTGGAAGCAAGTTATGTTTGTTTGCAAAATTTAATTTTCCTTTTCTTTTAGGGCCTAATTAAAAAACACATAAAATGATGATTTTGAAGGCTTAAAAATCAAAATTAGGAAAATCTAAGAAATACCTAGATCCCCAATAGACCTGATAAACCTCAAAACCAATTTTTTTTTTGGAAAAAATTACCCTATTTTTGGCCCTCTATGACATATACGCGACTAATCCCATTGTAGGGTGCATATATTGGGTATATGCGTGCCCTAAATAAAGCTAGCCCACTTATACGTGCATTTACTGAAAATTGCGTGCCTTTATAGAAGACAAACCACGTATACGCACCCTACACTTATGAAATTGTATTTTTGGAGTGCATACACAATCTATCTATGGAATAAAGGGTATACGCGATGCGTATGTACACACTTTCATGCACAAGTGAAATAATAAAGAAAATTTTGCAAAATATTCCTTTTTATTTTTCGTTCTTGTAAAAAAGGTATTGTTGTATGAAATCAAAGACAAATCACATGCATTCACAGTCAACTTATACATAGGAGACCCACTTATCCAGTTCTGAGAGTGACCAAAATTGAAAAAATAAGCATAACAGATTGTACGTGGGCCGTGTGAAGCAAAACTGTGTATACGCGACTGTCCAGTGTTTAGGTCGCGTACAGGGAAAACAACATGAAGCATTACTTCGTGGATTTTGAGGTTTCGAAAACAACAGGTAAGCAACATTCTAACCAAACCCTTAGTGAAAGGGAAGTTTGAAGCATTTAGAGATAGAGTTGGATTAGTGTAGAATTCCTTCCTCACTAAGAGGGAGTGTTGAGAAATGTATCTCAGACAGGAACTCCTTGAACATGTTTCAATGTGAACATGCATGAAGTTGTTTGAGACATTTCATAAAGTGACCATGTAGGAAAAGTGTGTAATATTTCTATTTTGTAATTCACTCAGAAAAAGTGAATGCTTATGTTTTGAAGTTGAGTCCAATAAAGTGTATCTCATACATTAATGACTTTGAATGCATTTAATATAGTCCATCCATCTCAATATGAGATTAGGGTTTTGGTGGATTGGAGTTTTGAAATAGAATAAATTAGACAATATAGAGAGGTCGATTAAGTTGAGAAGAATTAGAGAGGAGGAGAAGAGACAAAGTTTAAGAAGAAGGAGAAAGAACAAAGTCATACAAACGGTCCTACACCAAGATGTACATGTTGTACTTTTGTAGCAATTATTTTCCCTTTTTTTGAACATGCTATACACCTATTCAATAGGTTGTACTAATCTAGTTAAAGGTGACTTGACTGATCATATAGCTATTGGTTTTAGTAGATTGTGCAGGTTTACTTGTAAGCTTTGAACACTAAACGATAAGTTAATTTGAAGGATAAATCAACTATGTATCAGAGAAATTTTTAGGGGCGAAATTTAGCCAATTGGCTATTTTTGGGGTTTTTTTTCAAAAAATAAATTCGTTATTTGGTCATTTTAGCCTCTAATATCGCCTATATTTACATAAAATATGTTTTTTTAGCATTATATCCGCCAAATTTACAAGTTTAAGTAGTAAATTGTATGTTTCATATTTAATATTCGCCTACCATTCTATATATATGTTTTTTTCAATCCAAAATAATCACCTAGAATACTATACTTAAGTATACTTTTACAATCCTTAAAAAATACCCTGCTATGTATGTGTGTATTAATTCATTTATCCTTTTGTTATTTACTTTTCTATATATTACGTGATTGATGTTGTGTTCATAAATTAATTTCTATAATTGGATATATTCTATAATTGATTTGTTTGATTGAGAACATAAGGAAATCGATCACCTAGGGTTGGAAATTTCAACAATAACCATTGTGACCATTGCAACTTTGATTGTCACACAAAAGAAAAATGATGGACATTGCATCTAGATTTAATTCCTATGAGCCGCAAATAGGAGAATTCCAAGAAGAATAATCTTTTAGTGGAAGCAGGAAAGGGGATAGAAATAAGATTATATGTGGATGAAAAGATTGCCTACATAACATGATAGAAGGGGGTGAACACAAGTAACTTCCATCCTAAAAAGAAGGAGATGATAAAGTTATTCCATTTCAAGATTCTTATAAATAAGAACAAGATAGATGCTTTGTTTGATTTTGGTTCATGGGAAAACCTGATTTTAGAGGACCTGGTAAGTAAATTTGGTTTAAAGATGAATGATCACCCTCATCAATACCATTCCATTATCGCTTCCATCTGCTTCCTAGACTCCGACATATCACGTTGGGATTTCATGAAAGCTCTCCCCATTAACATCTTCATCTTCCATTACAACAACATGGTTTTGGCATGCTTGGTATCGTGGGTTTGAGACAAGCCCACATTGTCAACCCAGGCCGACCATTCCATTTGCTTCTCCACAACGTCTTATGACTCCTGTTCCTTCTCAATTTCTTGCTCTGCGTGGTCAAAGAACTGTCTAGCCTCCTCAAAAACCACCTAGAAATATGTCTGCTTGGCTTCCGCTACCTCGCGTTGCACTTGGGGCATGTGGGAGCTCCTCTACGCTCTCCCCCAACCTTTGGTAGTCCTGGATTTTTCCATGTTATGAAGAGCCTTCATGAGAAAACCACCTCCATCCAAAACCCACCTCACAAATAGCCACTTCCGCACTTGCACACCGCTCTTCTCAGGTAGAGGATCGTTTGCAGAGTTCCCACACCATAAGCCACACATGGGTTGGCAGGTAAGCTTCACCTCTAACATCACAAAATGATAACTAGAGAGTTCACACTATCATTTCTCTGCACCCACGTCCTCGTCGCCACTAAGACCACCATTGCAATGAACACCTTCACATGCACCTACCCTATCATGCCATCATCATTGTTTGCTTTGACAATCTTCCTTCCCCTTTAGCTGCACGTAGGGTACAACTTCAGGGCAAGCCACAACCTGCTAAATCCCCACATCCTTATACGTCCACCCTCTCGCTCATGCATCATGACAATTGTTCACTTGAGCTTGTTAGTTGGCAAGATGGTGAGCAAACTATCCCATCATCCCCACCCTTCGTAACTTCTGCTCCGTACACCTACATCCGAGAGCCTTTTTCTTATATATATATATATGATTTTTTCAAAATTTCCATAATTTAGCCCAAACCTCTAAGGGCAAAGTGATGCTGGAAGTATCCATTAACTTCCAACAAAATTCCTACTAAATTTGAAAAGGAATTTCAACGCAAAAAAAGTTGAGTTTTGTCCACTAATTCACTTATTTCATATAGATATTTAAGAGAAACATATGTTTATATTGTAAAAATAATCTCCCAATTTTTTAACATACATTTTTACAAAAATATGTTAAAAAAATACTAAACTTGGTTGTTAATCATAAAATAATGTTCACTTTTTTAACCTAAATAAATTGGAAAAGAAAATAAAACCAAACACAAATCATCTTAGTACCAACAATGAAGAGAAGATAAGACCAAACACAAAGCATCTTAGGACCAACAAGTTAGTCACAATTAATAATCTCAAGACCTAACATATAGATACACTATTTTGTAAAATAAAATTTGGTTGTGTAACAACCTATTTGTAAAAAGTATTACAAATTTAATTTATTTTTAAAAAACTGCATCATTTACGAATTACAAATTGTTTATTTGTACTCGTCCAATTACAAATATTTTTTAGGCTCATATAGAAATCAAAACATGATCTCCGTCACGATCTGGTAATCAACATTTATACCGGGAAGAAGGGAGGAATTACCCAAGATACTTAAAATGGAAGTTCTTCAGCGTCTGGAAGGGGTACAAAGAATGGTGGGATTGATGCATAACCACTCCGTTGTAGGCCCAGACGCAGCCTCAGATCGTTTCCTCGCCGAATTCCTTCTTTTCATGGTAATCCTTACACATTTAGTTTTCATTTCTTTCAACTTTCAAACGCTCTTCAAATTTGTGCAAACGTTCTTCGAATAGAATGCTCACAGGGAAGAATTAAGCCAAAGATAACACAGAAGTAGGTCCAGTATCTGCAAGTAGGCTTATCTATAGACCTTTTGTCATCTCCGCGCTATGCAAGTTTTTGGTTACTTTGCAATATGAAAAATGAAATCCTTCAAGTATCTGCATAATGCCATTCTGTGAAAATTTTCTATCTGTGGATTCAGTATCATGCCTGATTATAACTTCTTCCAATTTGACTCTTGTGATAATTATTAATAGTCATGGGGTGGTGCTTCCTCGTGTTCCAGCACACGGATAATGACACTCCTGTTGTTGTTGCTGCAACAAAGGGTCAAAGGGTTAGTTTAGATATGTTTTATTTATTAAGAAAAACTTGTGGTTGTAATTCTAATTGTACATAGCAAGAAGTTTTTGGTATGTAATTATTGTATTTTTATATAATAATAATCTATTTTTAAAGTAATGACTTAGTTTAATAATCAAATGGATGTATGAAACCCCTTGTTTTCCTACTAATATTTTGGTTATTATCAAGAATATGGACAAGGTAACCAGCAATTGTGCCAGTTTTGAAATCTGGGTATAGGGAGTTGCATGGCGGGACAATGATACGATTCCCAGTTCCCAGTGGACTAAATTAAAACATTTACTATATTTGTGAATTTGTGCTTTATATTTTACATATAACATATGTACAGTTTGATGATCTCCTTTTGGTATGTGTATTCTTCTTTCTCTTCTGCAAGTATTTTGCATTGTTTTTAAAACTGTGCTCATCTCAATCGGCATTAGAGCTTTATAATTAGGGTTTTTGGAGTTCTGCAATCTCGGGCATCTCATGGTCTTCCTTATCCAAAATTCTTCATGGACCCTTATTTCCAAGCTGCTTGAGGGACCCACACAATGCATTGACAGCCTCTCCTTCTGTTTTGAGGTCACTGATGCATAGATAACACCTTGTCGTTCGAGTTTGTTCATCCATTTTCCACTTTTTTTTTGCCATTTGTTTTGCAAAGATTATGAATTTGGTGTACCTTTTTGTGCCCGAGGTGCCATGTGTTTGTTTGCTAGATCTATTATGGATTTTTGGATCGAATCCCCACCACAGATCAAAACTATGGTGTCTATGGCTTCAACTTGCGGTATTGCTGACACTTGTGATTTTTATCAAGTGGGTGCTATATCACAAATTATCTAAGTCACCTGACACGAGGACACGGGACACGAAAATACGAGTGTCCGACACAGACACGATGACCCCCGGAATCAGGACACGAAGGACACGTTTTATATACATATATATTTAAAAAAAATATATATTAAAATTTAAAAATATAGACATATAGATCCAAAAATCTTTAGAAACTAGAACATTTGCAAATATTTAATAGAAATTAGAATCAAAACCCATTAATGATTACACATTTGTCATTCACAAATCACAATGAGACACATAGATGCATTGAAATTTGATAGGCATTGGGCAATAGCTCAAGATGTCAGAACCATATTTCTCATTAAGTCATCAAAATCAAAATGTATTACATAGATGTCGGAATGCCACTGGGCACTGGCAAATGCCAAATAGACTAAAGTAAATACAAAAAGGGGTGGATTAAGATGGAAGAATCTCATTTGTCAATAGTCCTCCTCCATGCCTGAATCAACAAACTCATCACTGGCACTTCCCTGATCCTCATCCTCCTCCTCCTCCTCCTCTCTGCCCATCTGACGATCTGCATCTGTTGCTGTGGAGGATGACCCCTCCATATGATCACCATCATCAAAAGTGACCGGGTCTAGCACTGGATCATTAAGATCCATGTTGGCTAATTCCAACTCAGTACTGCTGTCCAAACCCATATCATCACGAAAGACATCCCACATCTTTGTCTTTCCCTTCACCCACTCCTCCCTCTTCCTGTAAATAAGACGAAGGTTGGAGTGCACATATAGCATCGTCTCTGCCCTGGACTGCTCAAGCCTGCTCTTCTTCACACTGTACAAGTTCCCATATGTGCTCCAATTCCTCTCACAACAAGAGGATGATGTAACTTGAGAGATGACCCTCAAGGCTAACTTCTGTAGAATAGGGCATGTTGCCCCATGAGTTGCCCACCAAACATAGGGTTTCTTAACCCCCATGTCTCTAAGCACCTCATAGCCTCCAAATCTCCTAGTGCCAGTGGAAAAATCTACAAAGCCCTCCTCCACCTCCTCAAGTAGGTCTTTATCCTGAAATAGCCGTCTAAGTGCTATCTTCCTCCCATGTGCAATCTCTCCAACCATGTGAGGAGGGACTTTGTGTGAGGGCCCCGGTCCACCAGTGAGCCAATCCTGAGTGTAGAACTTGGGGTTCAAGGAGTGGGCCAAGCAATGCAAGGGTGTGCAATTCTTATCCCACCTGGAGATAAGAATATCCTGAATCATGGACCATAAGTTCTCTATCGATGTCCCATACTCGGGACACTCATTCTCCATGACAATGGACCTCATGGACTCAATTGTGGAATCCCACCCCTCATAAACATCTGCTAGGATGGGCTGGTTCGTGTCTGCAAACCGCAACAAAGAAATGATTGCCTCCATGATCTTAATGCTAAGATCTACCCTATCCCACCAACCATCATCTAACACCGTTTCCTTCACCTTTTGTGAAGCAATCTGATCCGTCTTTCTCCAAAAAGGCCAAAACTCTGAAATCACCATGGAACCAAGAGCAGTTTTGACCTCCCTCAACCTCTTGAGCATGATGAATGAGGAAGCAAATCGAGTATCTGCAATCTTTAGCAATGAAAGCTGTGTACTCTTTGTAGATGGTGAGGGCATTTGTGTGGTTTTGTACAAAGTTACGAATATGGCGTGCATTCTCAATAAGGTTTTCAATCCATGTCACATCTAAAGCAATGGATTTCAGTGCTAAATTCAAGGAATGGACAATGCAAGGTGTCCAGAAAACCTGTAAGAGCAATAAAATCATGTATAAATGACTCTACAACACTAACAACTCAAATGAGTCAAAGACACCTAGATGAATCATGAATCTTGTGATAAATTCAAACAATGAGCAAATTAGAAATGAAAGGTGTCCAAAATGAACATACATGTGGATATTTAGCTTCCACAATCATGCTAGCAGCCTTGCAAACAGGTGCATTGTCTATGATGATTTGCACACAGGAATCAACACCTACTTCTTCAATGGTTTTGATGAATAACTCACCCATATTTCCCAAGAGCATCCAACGCTTTCAAGAACACCGGTCCATTTTGGGAAGATACCATGAAATTGATGAGTGGATGGCGTGCTGGATCCGTCCATCCATCAGAAAAAATACTCACACTGGATGAGGGCCATGTTGTTCTAATTGGCTCAAGAATTTTATCTACCTCCTTCTTTGCTTTAACCAACAATGTGGTTCTAAGCTTCTCTGAACCAGGAGGCACATAACCACTTGGAGCTCGTTCCATGAGACTTCGACACATCTCAATAAACAATGGTGACCGTGCAACATTGAATGAGATGAAGTTGAGGTAGAAATAGAATGCAATGGTAAGGTCCACCTCTTCTCGTGCCTTTTGTTGGAAAATCCTATCCATTGGACTTGTTATCACCATACTTGTAGTTGCCCCTAGAGATGAATCCAAGATGGATGGCAAAAGGGATGGGCAACCAAAGAGGTGCAACCACGATAGCCTTGACTCCCAATGGATGGTTGTCACGCCAATCAAGGCAATCTTCTCTTTATGTTATCTAGCCCAAGACAACAAAGGGGGAGACCCAGATCTACTCCCGATAGGAGAGATCAAACCAACACACTAGATCAAATCAAGAATGGGTGAAATACGTAAGGTGTATGGTGAACCCTAGATCTATGGATGAAGTCACAAGATGGATAATAGGTTGGATCAAGGGGTTTAGACAGTGTAGCTTTGGTCCATTATGTATGTGAGAGTGACTTATGACATATGGAATAAGATCCAGGATTAGGGTACTAGTCAATTATGAGAAAATCCACTGCCTTGGGAACCGTGTCCAATGCAGGGTAGTTAAGGACCTAATTGGGGCTAACCAGTACCAAAGATGAGCTTGATGGATGGATATGACAGTGTCAAGGTAATCAAGCAAGCAAAACAAGGATCAAACCACAAGCAAACTCAACAGTCCAAGAAAGTCGAATTGGCTTGGAGAAAGATCAGTGCCTTGGGAAATGGGCCAAATGGAGTCGGATGTCCACCAAATTGTAGATCAGGAATGTTGAGGTGTTGAGGTAGGTGGATCTTGAAAATTAGGATCATCCAATGGCTAGATCTCAGTAGATCTGAGATTGAAGTGTATCACAAAGTGACCCAAGTGGGGCTCAACCCTCAAAATGAGGAATGGGGCCTGTTATCACATATATAGTAGCCGGGCTACCATACATTATTTTTCTGATGCCAGTACACTATTCAGCCAGTTCCCTTACATTTGAGATGCTGAGATGAGCATCTATATTGGATCACTATCAGATTTTGGACAACAGTATATACTCCCCATGCCATGACTGAGTCTCAGGACACTCAGAGAGATGACCGGTGTAGCCATTATACCATTTGTACAGAGCAGTCAGTCGTGCCAAGAGTTACAGCAGCAGTTTTAGAGGACAGATGATGGTACAGGTTGATGAGCATTCAGGTATATGACTCAGCAGGTATATCATTGTGTTATGGTTATATTGCTTTTATACTTATTCTTATAGCATGTCTTAGCACTTAGTGTCATGATCTGGCGATCATATAGATATGTGGACCTGGTTGATCTTATTATATATATTATATTGTCCCTACTCAGACTTAGAAGTTCACTATTCATACTCATTGGTTTTACCCTCCTTAGGGAGAATAGAGGTGATCATTCCACCATACCTTGGCTTGCTAGTGTTGGCTCCATTATTCATTGTCTTCATCCATCCATTGCCTACCTTTTAGTTTATCACCCCGACTTGCTACTTGACTAGTGACATCGACGATCTTTTCCCCACTGTAGCCTCTGTATTGGATGAGCTTCCCTGTTTACTGTGTCTCGGCTCTGAGTTGGTGACAAAACTTACCTTTGGTGAGTTGGATTGTAGGCCTAAATCATTCTGGTCGGTTGTCCCGATGTTTGGCATTGGCTCGAACTCCCCCTAGTCACTTGAGATGTTGTTGGCTAAAACTGAAAGCTCATGTACTATTTATGGAAACTGATTAATTCGCCCATGGAAACTAAAAGGGCAAGAGCAATGAACTGCTGAAAAATACTCCTCGAAGAGTATAAGAAAGGGCCAAAAAGCAATGATTCTTAAAAACTATATCTAAACAATTGCTGACCTTATACATGTATAAAAAACATGTCCTGGATGCAAGCTGCAACTAGTTGTGCTTATCAGCACACCTGAGATCTGAAGGGTTATGTAGGCCAAAAAAGCCATGAAATGAAATTGAATGATCCTAATGAACTTGGATCAACTTGATGTAGACATGATGCCTAAGTTGAATAAGCACTCTCTAAACAACTTATCCATTTGTGAGACACCGCCATTCCCTGCGTTGTTGCTCATTCAGTATATACTATGGTGTGTATTCCCTTTCCCTTTGCCAAAGTGTCACAAAGTTAAGTCAGTCAAGTCATCCCTTAGCTTAGCCAGTTATTTTAGCCTTCACCCTTCACTAGCAAATTGATCACAGCTATGAAGTGAGTATGATCTTGAAAGTCTAGTCTGAGTAATAATAATAATTAATGACATTATATATTTGGATTTAGATCGCCAGTAATGATTACTTTGTGTTATAATTGTTATTTGAATAAGTTGTAGAGCATGCATTAACCTTTGACACTTCGCAGCAGCTTCCGATGATGGTCTAAGTTATATTTGGTCATGTTGACTTGGTTAGACCTAGTTTGACCAAGGTCAGCCATAGGACATGAGATGGTTGGACCTTATGATGATATGGATAGATGATATATGGTCTATGTACATGTATATGATGATTCTATGCAGCAGCTACAAGGTTATGATGACGATTCTTGGTTTACAACAGTATTTGATCATTTACAGATTATTATTATTTGCCATGTTCCGATATATTGGATATATATATTGATCATGCAGAGACTCATATGGTGTATGAGTACACATCTTGGATGGATTTGGACCTTCTGAGTCCAATGAGACAGTTTGTTTTTAGTTTCGGGCACTTACAGTGATGATTGAGCCTCAGTAGGCTATCCCAGTGCAATTTTGGTCTGTCGGAGGCCCTGTCAGAGCAGATGTGATTTTTATTCGGTTGACCTAGGGCGCTGTGCGTGGAGGGGGTGGTCCAGCCACTTGTTTTTACCATATTACCCCCCTCCCAGACACATTGGTGCCCTCACCTTGACAGCGCAGGCACTCCAGGAGGCAGTTTGGGGCAGTTTCACGCTTCCCGAGGCATTTTAGGATTAGTAGAAATGGCTTTTGAGGAAATCGATTTGGGCTACTGAGGCAATGTTTTGGCATGGGATGATCAGTGATGATGGATTGATGTCTTCCACACCTCCTCCAGCAGTTTCAGCTTCATCGGGGCCCGCATCCATCACTTATGGCACTTTCTGATGATTTCTGAGGTCTTTTGAGGCCTACAATTTGACCATAGAGGCACGATTTGGTATATTGATGACTATATTATTATTATTGTTCTATGGGGATTGACCAAGGGTGGCTAAAATTACCCCTTGGACCCACCATAAGCTTCCTATTATATTTTGTCATCATGATTTTGTGGGATTCCCCTCTTCTAGGGCGATTTTGTCCACTTATATTATATTTTATTAGTGATCCATGTATTTTATTGTTGAGCTCATCTCAACCATTGATTAGACATTTGTATCTTTTAATCTTAGCCACTCATTCAAAAAGTGGTTAGGATTTTGATGCCTCTCCTTCCTATTTAAAGGAGAGAGCTTCTCATTTGTAAGGGGTCTTTGGCGCTTGGATTATTGGTATACAAAAACTTTCTTGTGGAAATTCTTGTGGTCTCCTTTGCATCTGGTGTTCTTAGATGGTGATTGGAAAGTCTATTGCAACCTAGCATTTGGAATTTGTGGTAAGATCTATCTATTTTGGAAATCATTGTCTTGTCTACAGGAGGGCGACTTCAACAAGGGCGATTTTGCAAGGCTTCTTCAAATCGACTTTCTTGGCATTTGCTTGTATCGGGGGGTTATCATTAGTATCATTGTGATCTATGCTATCTTTCTGTTACTTCTCTTGTGGCATTAGTCTTATCTCTTGATTACATCAAATCTGATATTGTTGACGTTTGTTGTGCAGGAGAGAGGGTGCATTGGCTTCTTGGACTAAATCGATTGCATAGAAAACTACCTCAAAGCTTTTCAAATTGATCGGGTTTGCATAGATCATCATCATCAAGGCACCTACAAGGTTACCCAGGTAAGATCCACAGGTTTGTTTCTCTTATCTTGATCCAATCCATTGACATAGCTCATAAATTGATAAAACCCTTATTTCTTCAAACCCTCATTTTTACATTTTTTCAGATCTACTAAGATCTAGTGGCTTCTTGGGTAAGATATTGAAAACCCACCTCTATGGTATCCACGGCATCCCGGATCTATAGTTTGGTGAGGATTGGCCTCCATTTGACCCTCTTCCCAAGGCATTTAGCCTCTCCAAGCAAGGGCGCACTTCCTAGTTTGGTGGGTTGACCTAGATCTAGTATGTGGGTAGTTGAGATCCCGCTTGATTCATGATCTACACATCCAATAACCTACCCCCAGATTGTCTCTTTTCTGATTTCTACCTTGTGGGCCCTATTCCACATTTTAAGGGATTTAATCCCCATTTTGGACTACTTGGTATCTTCAAACTCAGATCTAGTAAGATTTAGCCATTGGATTGCCTTGAAATTGTAGATCCATACTCTCACTTGCTTAAACTACTTGGATCTAAAGTTTGGATGCCATTGGACTTGTCTTGACCCCACTTATCCCACTTTTTAGCCTCCTTGGGTAAAGTCACACCACCTTGGAGAAGTGAGTTGGCCCACTTCTAGGACATGGGTACATGAGATTTTAGTGGATTTGGAACGGGAGTAATTCAAAACCTAGGTCTAGTAGGTCACCTTGTCAAATCTTTCCTTGGGGATAACATTCCTTGTTTTAAGGGATTGTGGTCCACTGAAGTCAAACCTAGATCTAGACCTATTCATCCATCAAGACTTTAATTGCCCACTTGTCTCATGCAATAGGAGTCCTTAACCACAAGTTAACTTTACTTTGACTCCATTATCCCAATTCCCAAGGCACTGGTCTCTCTCCAAGTCAATTCGACTTTCCTAGATTGTTGGATTACCTTGTGGTTTGACCCTTGATTGATGAGATAAACCCTTTGATGCCATCATACTTCATGATCAAGCTTGTCACTTGTTCTAGTTAGCCCCAATTCAACCCCTAAACTACCCTGCATTGGACACAGTTCCCAAGGCAGTGGATTTTCTCACATTGAACTAGTACTTTAATCCTGGATCCTATTTCACAAATCATAAGTCACTTTCACATCAATAATGAACCAAAGCTATACTCATTGAACCCCTCACTTGTCTTGTGACTTCATCCTAAGGTCTAGGATAAACCATACATCTTACTTCACTTAGAATTAACTTGATTTGGTGTCTTGGTTTTGATCTCTCCTGTCGGGAGTAGATCGGGTCTCCCCCTTTGTTGTCTGGGCTAGATAACATAAAGTGAAGGTTGCCTCGACTGGCGTGACAACCATCTATTGGAGGTCGAGGTGATCGTGGTTGCACCTTTTGAGTTGCCCTTCCCTATTGCCATCAATGAGTGGATACATCCATCGGGGTAACTACAGTTTAGGTGATAACAGGGCCCAAGGTGAAAATCACTAAAGTGACACACTAGGGGTAGGTTATCAATTATGGAGATGAAGGATCAAGTGGGATCTCACCTACCCAGGTGCTAGATCCTTGCAAACTCACCCCTCCTAGGAAGTGCGACCTCCCTTGGAGAAGCTTCTTTCCCTTGGGAAATGGGTCAAATGAAGGCCAATCCTCACCAAACTATAGATCCGTGTTAAAATTCAATATGCTAAGACAGAAAATAGCAGCATTACATTCCATTTCACAATAATAGCATATACAGGATCACTGAAGAAACAACAAGCATAGCATAAACACAAGAGACACAGATTTATCCTGGGAAACCCTCATGGGGTAGAAAACCCAGCAAAGCTTCCTCAATATAGATGACTAGCAATATACAAAGATGCAAACCAAAGACATGATCTCCTCCTCCACCATAGCAGACCTCTCCTCCACAAGTGCGCCTCTCTCAAGTGAGTGAGTGTGTGGAATGAGGAATACACCTCCTCTATTTATACACTACTCCGAATTTTCTTTTACACAAGACATGTAGGCTCGTATTTAACCAATGGGTTAAATACCCCACTACAACTGACTGGGCCGACCCCTCTAAGGTGGTCTAATAACCCTTTGACCCACATAACACACATAGGGCCGACCCCCACTAGGGAAGTCTAATAACCCAAGTTACCACATTCTGACGGAGGAATAAACATCTCCGGATATACAACAAGATCTTCACGGAGGAATGAAACATCTCCGGAATAATAAAGTACAAATATAATATTCTTTGAAGTTATAATATCTCAACACTCCCCCTTAACGAGAAGGATATTATAACATCATTTGCGCGAGCAAGGAGTCATCAACATCATACATGATACATCTATAAATCATTGGAAGCTTTCTTAACATCATCAGTAACTCGAGCAGTTACTGGAACATCTTCAATACTGGAACATCAACATCTTCAGTACCGAGTCTTTATCTTCTGTAGCGCTTCAAACAGCTACAACAACATCAACATCTGGATCCTCACGATCATCAGCATCGTCATCATACGATCATCAGCATCGGGATCATCTCGATCTACAGCCTTTGGATCATCTCGCTCTACAGCGTCTGGATCATTACGATCTACAACATCTGGATCATCTCGATCTACAGCATCTGGATCATCTCGATCTACAGCATCTGGATCATCACGATCTACAGCATCAGTATCTGGATCATCTCGATCTACAGCATCTCGATCATCTGCATTAGTATCCACACTGATACATCTATCATCAAAACATGTATTCTTACTAATACATCTATCATCAAAAGCATGTATTCTCACTAATACATCTATCATCAAAAGCATGTATTCTCACTAATACATCTATCATCAAAAGCATGTATTCTCACTAATACATAGCAGCATATCCTGCAACACACACGATCATATTACAGGATGATCAATCCCGCTCTCTTTAGGACATAGGTCCATGGATGATACAATCCAGACATGTACCTTTTGAACCGAGGTCCAAGGACGATCCAGTCCTACCATGTACCTTTTGAACCGAAGTCCAGGGACGTTCCAGTCCTATCATGTACCTTTTGAACCGAGGTCCAGGGACGATCCAGTCCTATCATGTACCTTTTGAACCGAAGTCCAGGGACGATCCAGTCCTATCATTCAATTCTCGGAGACCTCATGTCTACGGCTCAATTCACAGGACCAAAGTCCGAGGACGATCCAATCCCCTTACCTGTTCATTCAGGATTTTGTTCTCGGAGACATCTTGTCTACGGCTCAATTCACAGGACTAAAGTCCGAGGACGATCCAATCCCCTTACCTGTTCATTCAGGATTTTGTTCTCGGAGACATCTTGTCTACGGCTCAATTCACAGGACTAAAGTCCGAGGACGATCCAATCCCCTTACCTGTTCATTCAGGATTTTGTTCTCGGAGACATCATGTCTACGGCTCAATTCAAAGGACTAAAGTCCGAGGACGATCCAATCCCCTTACCTGTTCATTCAGGATTTTGTTCTCGGAGACATCATGTCTACGGCTCAATTCAAAGGACTAAAGTCCGAGGACGATCCAATCCCCTTACCTGTTCATTCAGGATTTTGTTCTCGGAGACATCATGTCTACGGCTCAATTCAAAGGACTAAAGTCCGAGGACGATCCAATCCCCTTACCTGTTCATTCAGGATTTTGTTCTCGGAGACATCATGTCTACGGCTCAATTCAAAGGACTAAAGTCCGAGGACGATCCAATCCCCTTACCTGTTCATTCAGGATTTTGTTCTCGAAGACATACGTCTACGGCTCTCTTTAGGACTGAAGATGATCCAATCCCCTCAAGTCCACCAAGGACTTCATTCTCGAAGACATACATCTACGGCTCTCTTTAGGACTGAAGTCCAGGGATGATCCAATCCCCTCAAGTCCACCAAGGACTTCATTCTCGAAGACATACGTCTACGGCTCTCTTCAGGATGATGCAATCCTATCATGTCCACCAAGGACTTCATTCTCGAAGACATCATGTCTACGGCTCTCTTCAGGATGATGCAATCCTATTCTGTCCACCAAGGACTTCATTTTCGAAGACATCATGTCTACGACTCTCTTTAGAACATGTGTTCAAGGATGATGCAATCCCTTTGTCAACTTAGACCCTATCTAAGGACCATCCACCAACCTTTCTGTCGGCATCACCAATATAGGTATTCACATCATCGACCTCACTGTCGATGCAGGCAATCTTATCATAAGTGATCACATCACTCCCCCTTTCGAGGAGGCTCCTTCTGAACTATTTTAAGTTTCTCTCGGAAAAATTTACTTGAGGTAGAGGTTTGGTTAGTACATCGGATCTGTAGAGGTTTGGTTAGTACATTGGTAACTTGTTACAAATTCGAACATATCTTGTATATAGAAATGTCAGATCTCTATGTGCTTTGACTTGTCATGGAACACTGGATTCTCTGCCATCTTGATACAACTCTATTTGTCACATAGGATCACAGTTGGTTCTATCTCTAAGTCAAACAATTATGAAGCCAAAATTCTTCACAACTAGCAGAGCAAGTAGCCATATATTCCGCTTGTGCTGAGAGCCACACTAGACTGCTTCCAGCTAAACCACGAGATCATGGCTGATCCCAGACAATAACATCCTCTCGATGTGTTCTTCCTGTCTGATACACTTTCATCCCAATCAACATCTGATGTCATGATCTCCAAGATAGCATAGATCAAAGTCTATCGTATCCTTTAGGTGCCTCATGCTTTGCAACTATCAGGTGAAAACATCTAGTTTCCACTAGATATTGACTCAAGGTGTTCACAGCAAAGTATATATCTAACCTAGTATATGTTAAATACATCAATGACCCAATAATTTGACTGTACAGAGTTATATCCACTAACTCTGATGAGTCATCCCCTAACAACTTCAAGTTGGAATCCATAAGAGTGGTCATTCCAACACCTCAAGTCCTTTTAATATTTCTCGGCATACTTTCACTGGTTGAGAAAGATTCCTTCTGATCCTTGCCATACTTCTAGACCTAGGGAGTAATGCATCAATATGAGATCTTTCATTTTCATTTCTGCAGCTATCTCGTCAGATGGGTCTACTGATATAAGCCTCAACATCATTCGAACTCTGTGGTGAGTTCCTTCTTGTATCCAGTTCATCTGTGTATAGAAACCATATTCAACCTTGTAGCAAAGGTTGTGATCCACATCACCCATGATGATCATTAAGCTCATCAATTGACTATCAATCCTGGGTACCCATACAGAACCTAATTCACACTTCTTCTTTTAATTACACCATTAAGAGAATGGTCTTATCTAGCCACTTGGAGCAAACATCCTGTCATGATTCTCTTCTTCTCTCTAAGAGAATATTCTTGCCATGAGCCTTCTATATTTTGTTTGATTTGTTGAACATCCATCACTTGTTCAGTGTTCATCATTCTTCATGAACTTTCCTACAAAACAAAATTAAGTACATGATTAGTAACACTTCATAATCATGAAATCATGTTGACATGATAACCTATTATGCATACAGATATCATTTACATAGTTATGCAACTATCTTGACCAATACTTTGGCACAACACTTTTCCATATCATGTATGCATACAGTGGCTATCTAGATGCCTTCCATCTCTACTAGAACATACTATCAAGAGTGTGCACATCTCTCAACATGTCAGCAAAGAGGTTTAATTCTAGACAAGCAACAATGGAATGTTTGTCCAACTTACCAATCATATGCATATTAGTAGTATACTGTTCAATGCTCTATGAATATTTACACTCTGCATGATATATTATAGGAATACAAATATGCATACAACCTATTACAGGCAATATCATTTACTATTTCAAATAACAACTCAAATACTTATCTTTTATGTTTGTGTGATTGCCTCCCGCTTGATCTTCTGTATGTCTTTTGAACTTCTATTCATTCTGTACCATTGTGCATGCTCAAGTGTCATCTTCATGATCTCATACACAAACATACACTCATTAGTATATTCTAAATGTTATCAAAACATTATAGTTCTAAATAATCTTGAAAATGTATAGTCATGATTATAGATAATAAACATTAGTATTCAAGATTTCAGGGAAGTCTTCTTTTACTCATGCATATCATCAATCAAGATAAAAGACATAATATGCATAATCCCTTGATTACTAACTTTATGAATAAGCATATCTAATCATACCAAGTATACTTATATAAGGGATCCTAACACAAGGTAAGATTCATAGGAAACATACCTGGGTTAGTATACCTGCTTAGTTATGTACAACATACCTAAACAATCTCTTCAATGATTTAGAGATCCTAAGCTAGAACCTGCATGTCTCATAGGTTAGGCATAATATAACAAAGTCATACATACCTCATAAATAGAACAAAGATTATGGATGAGTCTTTGTCTTCATGTTTTCATGGTCATGGAACTTGATTTGTCTTTTGTGATGTACCTGTATCTTGTTAGCAGACAACATCAACCTCATACAACACCATAATGCATTAGTACAATCATATAGCCCTAATCAATGAATGTCTTCGATCATTCACATGTATTCATACTGTTACTAGGGTGATAAGACAATTCTAACATTAATCAAGATTGTACTAATAATATGAAGACAAACACATTATGAACTTAATTAAGAATCAGATTTCAAGACATACCTGAATCTCCTTAAGTCATACCTGTCGAGACTTATTGTAGACTTCTTATGTAAGGCCTTAGCCTCAACTCCCCCTGAAACTTGATCTGGAGCTTGATTAGGGTTTGCTAGAGAAACCCTAAAAATTCAATCTTTGACTTTCACACTTCTGAATGGATGGAAGAATGTGTCTTGCTGAGCTGATCAAACTAGCATACTTCAATTTTGAAATCTCCAAAATTTGACCCCTCAAAATTGCCTTCGAAACTTCTGGATCTTCTGGACAGGAACCCGAACTAGGGTTTGATGAAGCCCACCCTTCTGTCCAATCAAAAGGTTCGATCCAAGGCTCTAAACTCTTATTTTTCTGAGGAGCTTCCAACCGTGGTTACAGACTTCAAAAATTCCAACTTTTGCTGAAGCCCTAATTTTCCATCTTTCTGATCAAAATCCCGAACTAGGGTTTGATCAAGCCCGGTCTTCTACCCAACCAAAAAATTCGATTTTGGATTTTAAATTTCGATTTTCCTGAGTAGCATTCAGCCGTGGATTCCGATTCCAAAAATTCTAACTTTCTCCGAAACCCTAAATTCCGGAAGCCATGAATGAATGTGCTCAAAAAATAATTCTGTTTTGATAGAAATATGTACCTGATTGTTTCTGCTATAGCTCCAAAATTTTCGCTCCACAGGGTCTGAAAACTTTTTCTGCAGTAGCCTGACTTGTCATCTTTCCATCCTGACAGGTCCGACTTCAATTGGATTTTCTGAGAGAGAGTTATGCCAAATGTCGCAACGTGACCTTTTTTTAGGATAATACAGGAGAGCGAACTTGTACAGCGTGCCACGTGTCACTGTTTGAACTTCGACCTCTGAAAACTTTTCTTGAGATAGCTCGCCCTGTTATCTTTCCATCCTGACAGGTTTGACCTCAATTGGACTCTCTGAGAGAGAGTTATGCCAAGTGTCGCAACGTGACCTGTTTATGGAATAAAACAGGAGAGCGAACTTGTACGGCGTGCCACGTGTCACTAGTTCAGCTTCGGCCTCTGAAAAAGTTTCTTGAGATAGTACAGTCTGTGTACTACCTGTCACTTTTTACGAAATTTCATTTGGAGCTTCCTAGCCCAGGTTATGACCTTTTTGCCTAGGTCACCTGATTTTGACTGAGATCTGGAAGAGGCAGAAACCCTAACTTGTACTGATCATAACTCACAAAGTACAACGAATCTGAGGGTGCTCTTTGGACACAAGGTACCTGGGGATGTTATCTACGACCTGTAAACTTTTCAGATCCTGAAACTTCGCATAAATGGATTTATAGCGAAAGTTCCATGATGACTGGTTTTTTGCTATATAAAACCCTAACCTTCAAATTGTCGCAAGAGAAGCAAGTGTCGTAAGTGCCATACATTGCCTTCCTTCAGGTTAGCTCTGATACCATGTTAAAATTCAATATGCTAAGACAGAAAATAGCAGCATTACATTCCATTTCACAATAATAGCATATACAGGATCACTGAAGAAACAACAAGCATAGCATAAACACAAGAGACACAGATTTATCCTGGGAAAGCCTCATGGGGTAGAAAACCCAGCAAAGCTTCCTCAATATAGATGACCAACAATATACAAAGATGCAAACCAAAGACATGATCTCCTCCTCCACCATATCAGACCTCTCCTCCACAAGTGCGCCTCTCTCAAGTGAGTGAGTGTGTGGAATGAGGAATACACCTCCTCTATTTATACACTACTCCGACTTTTCTTTTACATAAGACATGTAGGCTCGTATTTAACCAATGGGTTAAATACCCCACTACAACTGACTGGGCCGACCCCTCTAGGGTGGTCTAATAACCCTTTGACCCACATAACACACATAGGGCCGACCCCCACTAGGGAAGTCTAATAACCCAAGTTACCACATTCTGACGGAGGAATAAACATCTCCGGATATACAACAAGATCTTCACGGAGGAATGAAACATCTCCGAAATAATAAAGTACAAATATAATATTCTTTGAAGTTACAATATCTCAACAATCCGGATCGCCATGGATGCTATAGAGGTGGGTTTTAAATTTTATACCCAAAATCCAAGTGGATATTGCTAGATCTGAGAAAATGTAAAATGAGGGTTTTAACTTATGAGGGTTTGAAGCACTTAGACAAATGGATAGATCATGGAATGAGAAATTACCTTGAGATCATACCTGAGTGATGGAAGTAGATGCCTTGTTGTTGAGGAAGACTCCCGCAGAGATCAAATGAGAAATTGTTGATGTTGCTTGCCGAAATGATGCCCTAGCCCACAAGTGCGACCTCCTCTACCTATCAAAGCAAGGAAAGTCGATTCAATCAGTTAGATCAAGTATGGAGGAAATACAAGTGAAATGCAATGATAACATGGAATAGAAGGTCAAAGAGAGTAATACTCCTTGTTACCAACGAAGAAACCCAAGAAAGAAGTAGGGAGGGTCTTCCCCTACCAATACGTCCTCCTCAAATGAATTCGGCCTCCACTTGTAGATGCAAAAAACGTGGTACAAAAATATAGCAAGACAAAATCTCCAAGAACCCAGTGCAAATGAAGAATCAACGAACGAACTCCAAAAGCATTCACCACAACACAACAGATAGAGGCAATAATAATTCTCTATTCCAATAATCCAGAGCCAAAAGTCCCCTTTTACAATGAGAAGCTCTCTCCTTTAAATAGGAAGGAGAGAGGCCATAACCCTAACCACTTTTTGAATGAGTGGCTAAGATTAAAAGATCAAAAGATCTAATCAATGGTTGAGATGAGCTCAACAATACAATACATGGATCAATAATAAAATATAACAATATGTGGACAAACTTGCCCTAGGAGAGGGGATCCCACCAAATCATAATGATAAAATATAAGATCTAGCTCATGGTGGGTCCAAGGGGTAATTTCTAACACCCTTGGTCAATCCCCATAGCACAATAATAATAAAATAATCATCTAAGCACCAAATCGTGCCTCTCGAGGAAAATCGTGAGCCTTGGAAGGCTCCTGAAATCATAAAAAATGCGATAAGTGATGGATGTGGGTCTTGATGAAGCTGAAACTGCTGGAGAAGGTGTGGAAGACATCCCACTCATCATTGCAAATCATCCCATGCCATAACCTTGCCTGAGTAGCCCAAATTGAATTCCTCTGTAGCCATTTTAACCATTTCTGGACTGCCTCGGGAAGTGTGAAACTGCCCAAACTGCCTCCTGGAGTGCATGGCTCCAAAATGTAAGATCACCAGGCTGTCTGGGAGGGGGGTAATATGGTAATAACAAGTGGCTGGACCACCCTCTCCATCAATAGCGCTATAGGTGAACCAATCATATCTTTGCTCTGCCCTGACAGGGCCTCCGACAAGCCAAAACTGCACTAGGATAACCAATTGAGGCTGAAAATCACCGTAACTTCCCAAAATTGAAAACAGACTGTCTCATTGGACTCAGAAGGTCCAAATCCATCTAAAGTGTGTACTCATACACCATATAGACCTCTGCATGGTAAAAAATAAATGCTCATCATATCCGACAGACCAAATAATAATAATCTGTAAAAGTGCTGAAAAGCACAAATCATCATCATAAGCCTGAAACCACTGCATAAGCCCACCATGGTAACCTGTACCAGACCATGTATCATCTATCTGTATCATTTAAGGTCTACCACCTCATGTCCCGTGGTTGACTTTTGGTCAAACTGGGTTTGACCAAGTCAACATGACCAAAATATAACTCAAACTGTCATCAAGCTGCTGCAAGGTGTCAAAGGTTAAAACATGCTTTACAATCCATTCAAATAGCAATTATAACAAGAAGTAATCATTACTGGCGATCTAAATCCAAATATAATAGGTCATAATTATTATTTATTACTCAGACAAGACTTTCAAGGTCATACTCACTTCATAGTTGTGATCAATTTGCTAGGTGAAGGCTAAGAATAACATGGCTAGGCTAGACGGAATGACTTACTGACTTAACACTGTGACACTTTGGAAATGGAAAGGGGATACACACCATAGCATATACTGAATGAGCAACAACATAGGGAATGGCGGTGTCTCACAAATGGGTATGTTGTTCAAAGAGTGTTTATTCACCTTGACAGATGCGCACAATCCATAATACAAATGAGGCCAGCAATCTTTTTGATATAGAGTTTAAGTTACATTGCTTTTTGGGCCTAAAGTTTCCATAGCCTTTGATCTATGTGTGTTTACAAACACATTGCATAGATTTACATTTCACAAGGCTTCTTGCTGCAGGTGTGTTTTTAAGGCACTTGTTTATCTGAGCACTTTTAGGTGTGTCATAGACAACTTGTTTACCTGGGTATTTACATTTCACAATAGATATAACATTTGATATTTCATAGCCATTTTCATTAGGCTTGCCTTTCATTTATGTGTGTTGAGAAACACATTGCATGAATGGGCTTTTCATACAAGATACAACATTTTATTTCCATACTTTGTATTCATGGCAGCACTAAAAGTTTCAGGTTTAGCCAACAACATCTTTAGTGAGTAGGGGGACTTTACAAGGAAATCCAACTCACCAAAGGTAAGTTTTGTCACCAACTCAGAGCCGAGACACAATAAACAAGGAAGCTCATCCAATACAGAGGCTATAGTGGGGAAAGGTCCTCCATGCCGCTAGTCAAGTAGTAAGTCAAGGTAATGAACAAACCGGGTAAGTCATGGATGAATGAAGAAAGTGAATAATGAGACCAACACTAGCAAGCCAAAGTATGGTGGGAATGGTCACCTCTATTCTCCCTAGGGAGGGTAAAACCAATGAGTATAGGCCAAGAACTTCTAAGTCTGAGTAGGGACAAATATGATATATATATATATAGTACAACCAGGAAACATATCTAAATGATCGCTAGATCATGACACTAAATGCTAAGACATGCTAAGAGAATGGAAATAAAAGCAATAAAACCACAACACCATAATATACCTGCTGAGTCATATACCTGAATGCTCATCATCTGAGCCAACATCTGTCCTTTGAAACTGCTGCTGTAACTCTGGGCACTACTGACTGCTCTGTACAAATGGCTAAATAGCTACATCGGTCATCTCTCTGAGTGTCCTGAGACTCAGTCATGGCATGGGGAATAAAACTGCTGTCCATAATTTGATAGTGATCCATAGTAGATGTTCATCTCAGCATCTCAATGCAAGGGAACGGGCTGAATAGTGTACTGTAATCAGAAAAATAATGTATGGTAGCCCGACTACTATATACGTGATAACAGGACCACTTGGAGATTGCCTCTTTCTTGTTTGATAAGTATCCCCACTCCCATGAATGCTAGGTGGAAATGGAGGCTTGGTGCTAGAGGATTTCCTCAAGAATGGAAGAGGATCCTCATCTTTTTTCTTGCTTGCGGCTGCCACCTTCCCTAAGCCAACATGATCCTCTCTTTCCATATCTCTCCTTTGGGTAACACTCACCGCTTTACATGAAGAAATCCCACAAAAAGGAAGGGCCAACAAATGGCCCTTAACCCGGTAATATGTGCTCTTGAACTCATTCTTGCAAAAATTGCATCTCCAAGATACGTTGCATCCCCCACCAAGCTTTGCCCTGGGCCCATCTTTCCTTGTCACATACTTCCACAAAGGGTATTTTTTTTCTCGGGCTTGTTGTCTTGCTAAAACATGGTTAAATGGAGCATGAAATCCACTACTAGCAGATGGAGCACTTGAAGGAGGAGGAGAACCGCTTGTGCTTGGAGGAATAGGAGGGGAGGCACTAAATGGTGCATTTCTCCCTTTCCTGTGCCCCTTAGCTCCTGCCCTAGCTGATTGAGACATTCCCTTTCTTGTTTGATGGTTAATCTTGCAATCCTCTCCACGAATCCACCCCCAATGCACTTGGATTCCCTTGGAAAGCCTTAAAATCTCCTTCACCTGCAAAGAAAACCCACTCTCAAGCTTCTCCACACTTGTAGATGACAAAAAAGAAATGAAAAAACATTTTTAAACCCACCCCGACCGGCCTTTTTCGCGGAAATTGTGTCCTGGAATCGGGACACGAATCGCACATTCGGGGACATGATGGGAAATCGTGTCCGATTCGACTTTTGGTCGTGTCCCGATTTCGGACACGACCAAAAGTCGAATCGGACACGATTTCCCATCGTGTCCGTGTCCGACACAACCCCACAGGACACGAAGGCCCTAATCAACGAATCCTGTTTCTTAGCAAATTATTCTTGTGATACCGCAATCTTTTTCTTTTGTTTTTGCAAAAACCCCTATTTCAGTTCTGCATTATGGCTTCTTGTGCTCCTAGAGACTCAAAAGGTTTCAAGAACTCCAATATCATCTCGCTCTTGGTAAAGCAAATAGAAAAATAGCAAAGTCAATGAAGCTAGATATCGATGGAACAACTTGCTGTATAGAGACGACAATAAAACAAGTTTCGAGCTAAGGTGGTGCAAGCATGATGACCATGCTCCAAAAACTAACGAGCACATAACAATATACCTTGCAACAAACCCTACATCAGCATCAATGACCTCAACTGCATATTATACCTACTGCTATTCCCATTGTGCAACAATTCTTCAAATTGGACACCAAGTTATTCATCCCATAATTAGATGGAGTCCTTCTATTGAAGTATGTAGCTTGGATAGGAATTTTTACACAAGTTCATTATGGACGTGTTGGAAATAGTTAGAGTAAAATCTGTTTTGTAATTCACTTTAGTAATAAAGTGAAAGTCTTATATTTAGCTGTTGATTTTAATGGTGTATTTTTATACATTAGTGATTTAGATTAATCTCAAATGTACATTTCATTGTGAAATTAGGGCTTTGGTGGATTAGGGTTTCAACTCAAGTATAAAGGTAGGTCAAGATAGAGGGTTAAGACACACATACACATTCAAAGAGAAGTTTTATTGGGAGGTGATTTAATTCATCTATGGAGTAAAGTTAGAGTCATAAAGGAGCCAAAGTTGAGAATTAGGTAGAAAGCAGCGAGTAGGTCTGTATAGTTGAAATATGTACAATCGTACGGAACAGTCTGTATAGTTGTTTGGAACAGGTTTGTACAAAAGGCTGTTTTTCTCGTTTTCGCAGGCAGATTTTTTCTCAGTAAGTGTGTAGAACTGTTTTGTTTGGGTGTATGGTACAATTGTTAGTTTGACAGTTTATGGAGGTTTTCTTGCAAGCTTTGAAGTGTTAATGAATAACTGATTTGAAGGAGTAATTATCTGTGTATTGTGTTTATGCTTCTACTGTTTACTTTTTAGCTATTTGTGTGATTATTGCTATGTGAAGAATTTAATTTATGCAATTACAACTTTGTTTAGTTGAGAACATAAGGATAGTAATCACCCAGGGTTTGAAATTTTAACATGGTACCAATGCTTCTTTGATTGAGAGGATTTGAAGAGTTTATAGCAGTAGACCAACTGCTAGAACTAACTGCTGGGAACCAAGACCAGTAGTTAGAGGGTTTTAGAGGTAGTGCTTATCAAATTTGGGAGTTTGTGTGCAGATCAAAGATGGTATCAACTAGCCTCAAGTTCGAAGATAGGTTGGAAGGTGCCTCAAATTTCCTCTCATGGAAAGTTGGGGTAACTCTTCTATTAGAAGAGAATCATCTCTGGGATATCATCAAGGATGTAGTGACTCTGCCAATGGACCTGTAGGCTTTGGCAATTCACAACAAGAAATAAGTGAAAGCCAAGCAGATGATCATGGCTGTTGTTAAGGGGTTCCTCACATATTTGAGAAGAAGATGATGAAGGAGATGTTTGATGCCCCAGTTAGCCTTTACCAGAGCAAGAACATAAATAGGAAGATGACATTGCATAACAGACTCAGGTTTGTAGAGATGACCAGATCAGACACAATTACCAGTTACTTGATGAAGGTCACGCAGATTCGTGGTCAAATTGCAGCAATTGGGGAGAAGGTTGAAGACAAAGAGCTAATGAACATGGCACTAAATGGGTTTCCATCTCAATGGGAAACATTTGTCCAAGGTGTTTGTGCTCGGGAGAATCTTACCTCCTGGGAAAGATTGTGGGATGATTGCATCCAGGAGGAGAATCGAATGGAGTGAAAGGCCAACAAGTAGGGAGGTGACAATGACCATGCCTTAGAGAAAGTTTGGCTAGGGTCTCTCCCTTGGTTAGTATAGGCTTGTCCATCTTTAAGCTTGGGGAATTTAAAAGAGAAGTTTCCTTCGTTAGTGACACATTGGGGGTGTTTATGCATAGGCCAGCAGTCAAAGAATAGGCAAGGAATCGATCGCTAAACCGACACAACTATGGACCTCCTTCCCAACATGTCACTACTAGAAGGAGTTCCTCTTTTAGGTCTCCTAGGTCCAACAGTGAACGACCCTAGACTAACCAAGGGAGAGATCCTAGCCAAGCCTTTTCTAAGACTAACTAATAAGATCTAGCTCACCCCAAATACCGACGTAGCTCTATTTTTATGATAAAGTGTCTAACTAGGGATATTCAATTAAAGACAAGGCACACTTTAATTTAGTAGTTCAAATGATGTACAAATATAACCATGAGCATTTATATAATACATGACACTATAAATAAAATAGGAGCATTCACATCAACAATTGACCATTATAGTTTTTGAATAAAGTAACCCCGAAATTTTAAAATGGCTAGATAGTCACAAGGATTGTCCAGCTATTGTAGCCCTTCTATCCATTGGCGAGATCCAGTGATGATGCTCGGCTCAATATTTTAGAGCACCAACCAAGGAGGATAGACCATAACCTTGGCCGCACCACCCGACCTCTTAGATGTCTGAAGAGTATTCTTCCCGATTGCTGTGTTCGATGCACTATAGTAACAAGATGATCGATTAGGTTGGTTTTAGGATTCCTAGAGGGGTCCTCGATATACCCAAGGTGCGTGGGGTCCGAGTCTGTGCTCAATGCTGTCTAATGTGGTTCTACTCGAAGAAGGGTACTGGACTATAGTCAAAGGGGATGTGCAATGTCTTGCACCTAACGAGGGTGCAATGAGACTTCTCCTAGCAATGGTCACTGTCTAGTAGGGTTCTATTCAATCGCAGTTTTACTCACCTAACGATAGCTCCTGAATATCTTTATAGATGCTTGAACACGTTTTCTACCCAAGAATATCAAATGTTGTTTGAGCCAAATATGCACATTAACATGAGATACTTCCAATGAGAACAATGTATCAATGTATCGTAACTCATAGCATCAATGTAACCTTTAACGTCAATGAAATAACGACACCAACATGAGAGTATTAACCACTTATAATGATGCAAATGGCTAAGTAAATCATTGAAGTAGATCAAGCATTTAATCTTTTTAGAGCATACTATAAGTTTTATAAGATCATCCACATGAAATATAAGATGCCGAAAGTAACGAACAATAATTTGTAGCAAATTCTAATATGACAATGGCATTATGTCTAGCATCAAGATATAGTTCGAAAGAAATATTGCATATGGTTAAGGATAAAAGTCACTCATAGCATGTGTGATATGAACATAGTAAAACAACCATCAATGAATTTATTAGGACATCCCATGTACCTACTAGGAAGTAGGTACCAATTCACCAATGATATTTAAAATTTCAAGTCTACGTTAAGGTTCACTCAAATGAACTCATGCTTATTGGTTTCAAGATATCACCATATAAGTTTATCACATTTTATCATACAAATAAGAGTGAGTTGCCATTAATGCACTTAAGCTCATCTACTTCAAGATAGCGAGTAGACTAATTAAATGGCAATTTCAACACAATAAACTGGTCTCCAAATCTCAATGTCACAACACCAGTGGGTACTCCTGGCCCAGAAGTGAAGCATGGGGTCAACTAGCGGGAATCATCCACAATCAGGACCAAACATCAGAGGCAACCGACCAAAGAGGTCAAGGCTTCAGAAACCCAACTCCCCTAGGCTCAGGACCCAACACCGACGGGTTCTCTCAGCCTAGAAGGGTCAAGACTTCGGCACGTTTTGTTGGACATCTCAGAGCCGAGACACAAAACAACATGGAGTCTACTATCCATAGAGGTCAACATGGGGGAAAGGTCCTCAATCTCACAAGTCCAAGTTTTCAATCAAGGATAAAACCATAAGGGTGGAGGTAGACGGATGAAGGAGGAGACCAACATAGCAATGAGAGTAAGGATGACCAGGTTTGTGTAAAGTAGGCAATACAAGTGAGCATATAAAATTGCCTTAACATTCAAACCATTCGACTAATCAAGACAATCCAACTAGTAAAGATACATCACCATCATCAGTCACAAAATGTCCAGTCAAAAGCTACTAAGATAGATAAAAGAGACAAAACCCAAATACAAGATGTATACCTGCTCAACCATAGACGTGTCTCTGATATGATATGAAAAAGGCTCTGTCTGCAATTGGGCAAGAGGAAGATAACATCTGTAGCTCCGATAAGTGAACCACAACCCAACCAATACATCTAAATGGGGTCGTGCAAGACTCAATCATGGTAAAAAGGAGAATTGCTACTGCTCTGTAGGGTCTACAAATATCTACCAACGGATAACAATATTGATCATCTCAAGCAAAGGACTGGTTCATGCCTCTGACAGGCCTGATCTGCATCATGGTATCCCGGCTACTATGGATGTGACGACAAGTGAGTCATATCTCTTGTGAGCGACATAAGTGAGTCATATCTTCTGTAGGTTAGGAGTGAGTTATATCTCTCGTGGTGATCAGTACACAATGAGAGACAAGAGTTTGAGATTCAGTGAGTCATATCCGGAGGCCTGTCGAGATGCAGAGAAGCATACAGTTCCCAGTGGTACTTTCAGGAAGACGGATCCAAGATCAGAGGGGAAGTCAGTGGAGACTTCCAAGTAGATCTATAAGATCTAACATTCAGTCTAGATTGGAATCAATGAGGGCACATCATATAGGTTATGGAGTTAGCCAGTTTGCACGCTTAGAGAGTGTCATGGATGGTATTCAGTGTTCTTGAGGGAGCAAGAGGGTCGTTTTAGTAGACCCACCTGGTGGGAAATGACACAGATGGATACACAGGGATCGACATTGCAGATGGCAGCAGGTTGCTTCGGTGCAGGATACTCATATGCAGAGGGAGCAGAGTGTCTAGATGTAGCGGGAGAAGGATACTCAGGTGTAGAGGGAGCAGGGTGCTCCAGCACAGAGAAAGTAGCTGCAACACAATTTTTTGATGATGGAGAAGGTGCCCTAGTCAGGAGTACCTCCCTCATCAAGAGGAAGTTGGTTTCAAAAGGATCTTGGCCTGATGTATTATTTATTGGGATTAGAGGTGTGGCAGAGACCAGATGAGATCTTCCTCAGTTAGGGGAAGTACATAGTTGAGATCTTGATCAAATTTGGTATGGTGGACTGCAAGTCCATGGCTACACCTATGATGACAAATCTGAAGAAGTTGAGTGATTTTGCTTCAGATTCAGATTTGGCGGATTCCACGATGCACATGTAGCTGATTGGATCCTTGATGTACTTGGTTATCACCTTACCAGATATTTGCTTTTCAGTGAACACCCTGAGCTAGTTTATGGTTGAGCGGAGGCATGTGCACTGGGTTGCAACAATGCATGTGCTGAGGTACCTGCTTGGTACAATTGGATATGGCTTGAGATATGTCTTAGGTGGTGAAGTGAGGTTGTAGGGTTATGTAGATTTTGATTGGATGGGGAGTGCAGTGGACAGAAAGAGCACCTCGGGGTGCTGCTTTAGCTTGTGATCAACCATGATACCTTGGTTGAGCAAGAAGCAAACTTCTGTCGCACTCAGTATGACAGAAGTAGAGTATTATTCAGCTAATGTTGCAAGTCGTGAAGCGGCGTGGCTTCGAAAGATTCTTGCAAGACAATTTGATCAGGAGCTAGAGACAACCTTGATACATTGTGATAATCAAAGCTGTGTCAGGCCTTCAGAAAATCCAGTATTTCATGACAGGTCAAAGCATATTGAGATCAAATATCACTTCATCCGAGACATGGTGTAGAAGGGAGTAGTGAAGCTCCAGTACATATCCACAAATGAGTAGATAGCCGACATTCTCACCAAACCTCTGTCTAAGGCGAAGTTTGTATACTTCAGAGACAAACTTGGTGTGATGGAGAATGGCTCCCTTGAGAGGGAGTGTTGATGGTTCTATAGATGAGCAACAAACATTCACCCTTGGAGCATGAGACATATTGCTAGAGGTGAATGGCCCAGGTACCGTGATGGTTATACAAATGAGCAGTATGGGGCAAGCATTCACTCACGCGGCTATGCTAGTGGTGGATGGAACAGACATACAGATGAGCAGTATGGGGCAGACATTCACTCCTGGGGCTATGCTAGTGGTGAATGGCCCAGACATACAGATGAGCAGCATCGGGCAAACATTTATTTACGTGGCTATGCTAGTGGTAACTGATACATTCACTCATGGGGCTATGCTAGTGGTGAATGGCCCAAGCACAGTCTTTCTCCTGATAGCCATTATGGTTAGGAGTGGAAGACTTGAGATGCAGATTGAGGACATTCTCACCAAGTGTGATACTTGGCAGTGATGCAAAATGTCTCCCCTCAAGAGGGAGTGTTGATGTTTCTCCAGTTTGCAGCATCAGGCATAAATTCTCCTAGATTGGTCTTGCTGACTTGACCAAGGGGGAATGATACATTCACTCATGGGGCTATGCTAGTGGTGAATGGCCCTGGCAGGGGCAGTTAGACAATCTCCCATATGATGTGGGGAGATTGGCCCCAGGGTGCTCTCACATTGCCTACTCCAGGAGGGAGTGATCTATTCTATATTAGAGTGAGTTGACTTGTTTATTTGATAGGGGATTTCATCCCCTTGTGAATTATACAAAGTCTAATCTAATGTTGAATTTGACATAGGCTCTAAGAAGTGTCTGGGACATCTTAGAGTGGGGTCAAATCAACATTAGAGCTCTATGCGTGAATAGACGTGCATGTGAGGAGATGAGCATCAAGGTAAACTTTTCTATGATGAAGAAATAACCAAGAAGTCAAGTCAACCAGTAAAGAAGTCCCTGAAGAAAATTGAAGACAAGAAGACAAGTAGGCCTGAAGATAAAATGAAAGATGAAGACCAAAAGAATAGGTCGGCCCCAGTGAAATTGTACAAGTCGGCCCCAAGAGGAAAAATTCAAGTGAATAGAAGAATATAAATAAAGTGTTCACACACTTCATTCTCATCATCAACATCATCTGTTCTCTTCTCCACTTGTGCGTACTTTACAAGGAAGGGCTAGCAAAGGCAAGGAGCAAATAATTTTGGGTTCTTATCGTCTCCTAGTGGTTCGCTATTTCTCCCTTGAGATTTGCTAGGGTTTCTTGTGAAAGAAGGGCACACTCTTATGTGCTAGGGTTTCTCTTCATGAATGGTATTGTACTTGAATTGGACTGATTTATTTTAAGAAAAGTTGGTTGGGTTTTCTCCCTATTGGGTTTCCCAGGATTAAATTCTCGTGTCTCTTGTGCATGGCTATCTTTCTATGATTCTTTGTTTCTGCTGCAATTTAAGTTGAAATTTTCAGTGTGCAATTATTCAATGTAAACTGTGGGATGAAATGAATGCTTGAAATCATTGTGAAATAATTGTCAAGATCTGGAAATTAGATAAAAAATCAACACAACCAAGGGGATTGGTGTCTCCAACAAGTTGGTGCTTGCAAATATTGTAACAGGGAGTTGGTGCTCAGCTGAGGAGATTGGTGTCTCCAACAAGTTGGTGCTTGAAAACCTTGTAACAGCAGGTTGGTGCCTGCAATTATTGTAATAGCAGGTTGATGCCTACTCAAGATTCATAAAGATAAAAATCATTGTGGTTTTCTCCCATTTGGGTTTCCACGTTTTCCACGTTACATCTTGTGTTCTATGGTTTGAGCCTACTTGTATTTATTGTTATGAATTGATTGAGAATGTTAAAGTAAGAAAAAGTACGTTATACGGATTCACCCCCCCTCAGTATAACCATAAATCCAACACACATAACCATCAACAATTAGACTTCCCCCTTATTTACTTTGAATTTTTGCTTTAGCTCCTTGGACTTGGTCTTCTTGGACTAGTCTTCATTGATTTCTTGGACTCTTCGATCTTGTACTTCTTTTATTTGGAGACCTTGGCCTTTGATGTTATTTGGAGGTCTTCTTCATTGTCAACTTTTCTACTTGCTTCTTTATTTTCTTTATTTAACTTAGTCTTCATGTCTTTGACTTTGACTTTGCAGGTACAGGGAATCTTGGATTGGGAGCTTCTTTTCATACCCTATTTATTTTTCAGGCATAGGAAGGGGAAAAGACTTTCATCCCTCAGGTCTAGGGAGTTCATTGCTCCATGGCACCTCACCCCCCTTGATGATAGCCAACCCCAGGGTTTTACAAGTGAGCCTCCTATCTTGTCAAGAAACATCGGTGCAACACAACATTGCCTGAGACATAAAGGAAAACTGGGAGGCCTTTGTGGTGAAGGGGTCATAGAGGGGAGATCAAGATCTCAACTTCATCAACCTTAGACCAAGGATGCAAATCAGATTTATGGAGTGAAATGGATGGATGGATGGCCTTGATATGGACCTAGAGAAGAGGGTACAAGTCCTTGCAAGATACTCAAACATCATCTAGGTTCAATGGTACATAAGTAAATCAAGGATCTACTACCCTCGTCAACTTGAAAGTGTGATACTACTAGCTATACTCATCAGATAATCAATCGATCAACTATGACAGTAGTAGTATATAGTACATCATTAATTTATGGCATGGCATAGCAGTAGATACATTGGCATATTTTTGATTATCACATCCTACATCTCATCATTCGAGGGGAAGGTCCAAGAGCAGCAAAGATGGGCCTCAATACTTTGGATTGCATCTTGCCGAAAAGCAAAAATCTGTCTGGAAACCAAAAAAGGTATGTCCCACAAAATGTGGCATAACAGGGGGGAATTTCCATAGTTGTGGTGGGTAAGTGGCTGATTTCTTGCCAATCAGTTGGCCACTAGGTTGTGCATAAACTGTTCCAAAACACTTGTCCATCTTTCAACAAATGGAAAAATTAAATCAATATTTTCCTTTTTGTTTTGTTTCTAGATTTGAAATAAATCAAAATAAAATCAGAGTTTTCAAATCTGCAAGCTTAGTTGTTTGTCTTCATTGTTGTGCCTTTAAATGAGCTGAATTTTTATGTAATCAAATCTGAATTTACATCTTTGAAGCTACAAGATAAAATCATATTTGATTCCAGCCCTTAACCATTTTTAAATCTGTTTAAGGGGCTGTTGTTACAGCCATTTAAATCTAAAACTCACACCAGAAATTAATACCTCTAAGATCAGATTTAAATCGGTCCTTGTGTTAGCCAAAAATTTGGTAATTGGGCTTGTTGTCCGCTAGATTGCACATCGGTAGCAGAAATCTTTCGAAAGCTGTCTACCTCACTGGAAGTGGGGAGAGGTGTGGCCTTGGGGGCAAGCAATGAGTTAGGTACTATCACCTAAATCCCAGCTCCTCCGTTTAGGCTAACTTCTAATGAAGCCAAGGGGAGTAGTCCCTACAAAGAGTTGACTATAGCTCAATGTGTTTTAATGTTTTTAAGTGTATGGTATGATGCAGATGGGTGTTTAGGAGTTTTTGTGATGAGACCAAATTATAAATAAGATAACAAGATAAGACACAATCCACGTTGCTAAATAAGATATCAAAAATGACAGTACGTTTCAAGATTTGATGTTCAAAGAAGCATCCACAAGATAAAGTAAAACCACAAGGACAAATGGTCCTGATCAAGATATGAATTTTAAATAACCAGTGCCTTATGGAGTCAAAGAATAACAAGTATGTGATGCTGAATGTGTGGGTCTTGAAAGGTAGTTGTTCGTGAGATCGTTGTGCAAATTATCTTGGTAAATTATAAGTTTTTAATGGTCTTGATTATTAGGCTAAGAACAAGGATATCAAAAGTCCGAAAATAGCACTGGTAACCTCTTAGATGATAGGTCGAAGCCACCGAGATTTCAAGAGGGTAAGTGTTCAATTGGCTTGACCACCCTCGAGTTTGACAGCGGGATTTCGGCACCACCTGTTTCAGGAAACAACCTCAGTAATTCTCGAAAGCAACACCGGTTTGTTGGTTGGGGTAAAGTTTTATTAGGTTATCAATTGTGAGATTAGCAAATCCAACACCTTTCTGAGTACTAGCCCAACCCTTTCAGGTTGGCAGAGCATACGGGTGTCAGATAACGACCAAGATAAATTAATTAATGGGGTGTGAGTTGGAAAGATTTTAGAGATTATTGAGAGCACACTTGTTCAACTCTCCGACATAGAGCGCTCTTGACTTAGTCTTAAGACCAAAGGTTAAGAGACTTTATTTAGTCTAAATGCCTAATGCAAGGGAAATGCAACAACTAAGATGCTTTCCGACAGAGAGTGCTCTTGACTTGGATTTGGCCAAGTTCAAGAGACTTTGTTCATTTTATAAAATAGAAGCAGTTATAACTTGAAGAACAAATATGAAGCTTAAATAATTGAAAATGAAATGATGATAATAAGATGTAACAAGATGCTTGAAACAAACTGGAAACAAACTTAGTGTTCTACCAAACAATATTAATCTAAAAGTGGGATCTACCTCCGAACAAGGTTGATCACTAGAACCACTAGTCCTTGAGACTTTCCAGCTAGTTGAAACTTCGGCAAGGAGGCTAATGGGGAATGAGAAGCTACCACAAAGCTATGTGGCCTTTGGGATGCAATCCCAAAGTTTTCTCAAGTCAAGACTTGGAAATGGAGTATAATGAAATAAAAAAAAAAGTTTAATCTAAAGCATGAAACAAGAGAGATCTAAACTAGCAAAGCACAACACTCTTCCCCAAATGGGGAAGAAAAAACCCAAAAAGTGGAGTACTCCTCCACTTAGCCTTTTTATTAAACCTTACAAACGCCTTGGGAATTTAACCCTTGCAAGGTCTTTTAAGAAAAACTTGAGTAAAAGTGAAAATGAACTCTTATGAGTTTGCACAAAGGATAATGGCTTCTTTTTGGTTTTGGATTCTTGTCTTTGGGATCTTAGCCTTGCTTGCTCTTTCTTGCTTGGTTTCCTTTTGGTTCACCTATGGATAAGAGCTCTAAACAATGACTAGTAAGAGTGTTAGGAAACCAAACTTTAACTTGTGATTCGACATGATTAAGTGAATGAGAAGACAAGTGCCTTATGAAATGAAAATGAAGCCCAAAACAGTAAAATGAGACCAAAAATCAGACCTTGGAAAAGACAAGGCAAACTCACCGATTTTGACGTAAAACGCATGTTTTTTGACGAAACGACTAGAGATTTTTTGAGAGATGGAAATTAAAGATTTTTTTAACATTTTAAGATAATTTCCAGAATCTGGAAAATATCAGAAAATTACAGAAAATCAGTAAAAAATCAGCAAAGTACAAAAGTGCACATTTTTCAAGAAAAAGTACAAAAAAGTTGAAAAATTAATTTTTTGGAAATTTTCGAAAATTTTATGATTTAAAAGAATTTCCAGAATTGAAAAAATGATGGAAAACACAAAAAACTAGCAAACTAAAAAGTAGGAAAATATGCACGTTTTTCAAGAAAACTAGTGCACGTTTTCCAAGGAAAAGTAAAGTCAAAACTTGGTAAAAAATGGGTGATTTTGGGCAAAGTTTAAGGTATTTGACACTTATAAAAAAAGAAAAATAAAACAATGAGAAACAAACAAAAGCAAGAATGGATTTACAAACTTGAATATGAACAAGGATTTTAGATCTAAGAAGATTTTAAAGATAGAAAATAATAGATCTAAACCCAACAAGTAGATCAAAGTATGAAACTTTGATCCACTTAACCAAATAATGCAAGATCTAGAAATATGAGATTTTTTGAGAATATTTGCAATACTTGGAAAAACAAATCAATAGATAAAACTTGTGATTGTAGTAGATCCGCTTTGTAGTAACCAAGGTAACCAAGAAGTTTTTTGAAACTTTGTTGTTGATGGAAAGAAATAAACTCTTAGCTTCAAGTGCAATCTTAAGATTTTGTCTTTGGGAGGCTTCTTGAAAACACAAGTGTTAGGGAAAAATAATGATGGAGAGGAGGGAGAGACAACCGACTTCACCTCCACTCTATCTTTTGGATACCTGCACACATGCAATACTTACACAAACAAACTCAATCATGCTTAGTGTGTTAGGACACATCGAAATAAAAGACAAACAAGTATTACCGACTACAGTTTGTACTCTTAAAACAAATCTAGCCTAAAACCAACAAATAACTTGGACCATCAAATATTTGTTCTTTGCTCTTAAGAAAGAGTTCTAAGCTAAACAATGATTAAGCATGAAATGATATAAATAAAAGTATAAAACAAAGACAAGTATCACCTCAATGATGGAAGATTTGCTCACAAACACAAGATGCACATCATAAGCCTCCAAAGCCAACTTTATTTCCAAAATATAGCAAATAGCTATAAGCTCTTACAATCTCTGTAGAGTAAGTTTACAATAACAATCCATGAAGAATGAGGAGAGAAGCCCTCATTATATAGCAAAACTAAGCTACCAAAACCCTAAAACGAATTTGGCATGCAAAGAGAGAACCAAGCCTTTGGATTTGAGTTAAACTGAGCTCTGGTGGGTGAAAAGAGGGTGACTTGGCTTCCACATGGGCAAGGCATCCTCCCTTCTCCATTGTAACCATCACCAAGCCAATAACCAAGTGCCACATCACAAAAATGTCCCAGCTAAAGAAGGGGGTGAAAATCCCAAGTAGAAGTCATCTCCAGTGCTCCGATTGCCAACTGAACTGACATGGAGTTGGTTGCAATCATCTTAAGTGCTCTGTGCCATGTCATTTTGACTTTTACTTTATTCAATTTGGCCCTTTTTTGGAGAGATTTGAATTATCTCCAATTTATTATTTTCTGAATATTTTAATTAATATTTTTCATTTTTTGAGAAAATATTAAATATGAGGCCAAATAATTGTATGAAACCTAGGATAAACCGGTCTGGGGATCATGAATGATTTTTGGCTTAAAGCTGGAGTCTTCAATCACTGAATTCGGATCCCGAATGACTGACATATTACAAATTGAAATTTTTCCATTTAAACTATGGAAAAATTGATTAAAATTTAAAAAATAATTAAAAACCCAAATTCGACGGACCCGGTAAAATTTTTTCGAAATTTTTTCTGAGGGTCCTAGAGACTTAGGACATGACGAAAACCTATTCTAATAGTGTCTAGTAGGCTTATATACATTAGTTGGACTCTAATAACCCTCCATGGCTCAGATTTTCAAAATCGGGCATTTCAGCTTTGGAGGAAGTGGGAGAAAACCTCATCGATTATAGCTCAGCTATAGGCAAAGTATAATTGACAAGGGAAAAAACTCCCTGGAATACCTTAGTTGCTTAATCAAGTCATGGGGAACCGAGCCACTCACGATCCTACTAGCACACTTTATTACAAACCCCGTGGGGCCATGGTCATGTTGACTGAAAAACAAAACTGACCAGCCAAAACTGGCTAGGCACAAATGATGGATCATCTGATACAATGGAACACAAACAACCATGGTGTTTGTTAAATGGCGGCTCTTCGGATAATCCAACTATGGTACAAAATAGTTGATAACAGGGCTGCTATTTAAAGCCTTAGAAATCTGAAAAGTATATTGTACAAATTCATAAGAACTAGCGTTGTGATTGACCTTCCCAAACCTTCTCAAAATCCCTGACTTCAAAAGAAAGACTATCATCCAGGGAAGCCTCCCTTGTGCTGGAATAATTCCCAGCCTAAAAAGTAGAAGAAGGATTGGTGAGGTGACAGTGACCTCCCTCTTAGTTACCCTTATCTTTCACATAGTGAATTAGGAGTTTGTCACCTATGGTGTGGGATTAAGTTGTAACATTCCCCATTCCTGAACCAATTGTTCTTCCGCACAAATCCCTTCCTCCCCCACAAGCAAATGCAAAAAAAATGAGCAACTCTAGCCCACTTCCCCACCAATTCCATTCTCTCACGCCTGCCAATTCCACCACTTTATCATCGACCGCTCATTCCAGTCATCTGCATTCTCCTAGGTTTTCATGCAATTTTTTTGCCATGGGTTCATACTAGTAACACATCGTTTATATAATCAACGTTGAAATTGGATGGAGTAGATATGAAAATTTGGATTCAATCTCTGGCCATAAGATATAAGTATTTTTCAACTGTGTGAGTAATGTTAGTCTCAAAAAGAGCGATTCTTCTCCTTCGAGGCAATGTATGTTTTCAGTTTTCACACCCCTGTTGCAAGAGTTAGAGGGAAGCTGAAAAGTTCAATAATTAGGTTAATAATATTTTTAGAACCTTGCTGTGCTGTAGGCCTTCTGGATCAACAAGTGTTTTATAGATTTCTTCAGCAACATAAGCTGCTGCTCCTGCATTTCTTTTATAGAATTGCAAGTTGTTTCATCAATGAATCTAACATGTCCAAAACTGCTGTGCTAAAGGTTCAAGCATGTTCTGATGAACATGAGATGGCAGGAAGGTGCAGGCTGTTAGCTGAGCAATTACCAAAGGTTTGTAAAATTGCATTATTATTATCGTTTAACTTCTATGATCTTTTGATTCCCTAGTGTATTTCATTTCTTTTGGATGTTGTGACATTTTTATTACCATCTAGGATCTGGATTTCGTCTATGTTCTGAGCTATGTACCTCTAAATATATGGATCTATATGAGCCAACTGAAAGTTGAGGTAAATGAATATGTTTGATGATAACTTGCATTATTCCTTTTGTCAGATGTCAGGGACCCTTCTAGAAGAAGCATTATGCTGGAAGGCTAAACAAGGTAAGAGTTTCACCATTCTGATTTTCTGTAGATGAGATGTTAGTCTACCTATCCAGCATAAAGTTAATAGCTAAGATCACTTTGATTATTTGTTGGCTGTATTGACATTCAATAATTTACTTGCAAAGTTTTGATAATTACTCTTAGACAAATTAGTTGGGATGTTCCCCTCTCCTTATATTTGATACAAGTATTCGTCAAACTGAATTTAGGAAAAACAGAACTCATTATTGTCTTATGTAGAGAATGCTCAGTGTTATTTCCCAAACTTGCACTTCAAGCGTTAAAGCCCTAAAACACAAGTGCAACCTTAGAGGAATTAAGAGGGTGTAATAGACATAAATATATATAAATAAGTATCAATTAATTATAATAATATTAATAAATAAATAATAATAAAAATAATTAATTAATGAAATGACATGACCTAATGAAAGGACATGCCCATTCATCCCTGGTGACCAGTCAATGCGTATATAAGTATGCTGTCCCATGGCAATGTAATTATATCTCTTATTCATTATACAATTATTATATATTTGTCCTTTATGAATTATAACCAGTTGTCCTTTTTAAATTGGATATTCAATAAATGAACTATGTTCATATTTGGGAAATGAATTCTTTTCATATCAGAGGAGTTGTCCATTGTCACCACAACAATGCCCTCTCTCACTTTAGGCTGGCTCTCCTTCGGTACAAGGGGGGGTTCCCTAAATAAGTTTAAGATATACTTTGTAAATGGAAGGGATGGTGGACCAAGAGCAGTGCCTATTCAATTAGGGAAAATGGAGTCAATGTACTAATCCTAGAGAGCATGGAGTCGATGTACTAATCTTAGAGAGCTGCATTTTATAAATGATTAGGGCAAAATAGATCCACTACAACATGCTGCAATCAGCTTTAATTTGCTGTTTATAATTGCAAAAAAATAACCGAGTCCTGTTACTGCTAAATCTTGTACTTGAGATCTAAAGTCCAAAGATCTAGTGCAAGACTAACGGTAACTCGAGCCTCTGTAATGTCCCCATTTTTTGGCTTCCCCTGTTCTGCAGTTAGGGATAACTTTTGAGGCTTAAGTCAACCTAGACAAAAGGGTGAGGTTATGTTATTGGTGAGCTCGAAGGATTTGGAGGAGTTATATACATTGAAGTAAATGTCGCATCAACAAAAAATCGGCAAGGGTCCTGTTATCACATAGCTTGTAGTTTCCCCTAAAGGTGATCCTATCCAGGATGGTAGAGGTGTTGAGAGGTGTTGGGCAGGTAAAGAGGTGACCTAAGAGGGCTTCGATTCCCAAGGATGATTGGTTGTCACGCTAATCGAGGCACTCTTCACTTTAAGTCAAGCTAACACAAGACCAAGGGGGAGACCCTAGCCAGCTAATGAACGCTAGCGAATCTACTCTAGACACTCTAGGATGATGTGAAATGAAAGAGAGAGAGAGAGAGAGAGATCAAGAGTAAGTAGATCTAGATCTAGGGAAAATGAGTGGCAAATGGAGTTAGGGCTTGGTTGAGGAGGCTTATGCAAGAGGTAAATGCTCAACTGAAGAATAAATATGCCACTATTGAAGTTAAACAAGTAGACCTAGATAGATCTAGTGCCAATCTAAAAGACCAAAATGAGATCCACCTATGATTTGGTGAAAATAGAGTGAGGTGGTGGCCACTTAGTGAAATTAGGATAGGATAGGCACTAAAAAGGTTGCCAAATGATAGATCTGGAGTTTAGAGGACAAATTAGCAACACCCAATTGACAGATCTAGAAAGATGACTAAAAACCCACAAGTGCATCCTCCCCTAGAGATGGCCAGTGCTTGGATTTGAGGGCAAATGTAGTCGTATTTCCACCAAACTTGGTCTTTTAGGTTTATTAATTATTTTAGAAGTGGTTTTTAGTTATTAAGCCCAGATTATCGCCAGATCTATCAGATGGGTTGTTTGAATTTGCAGGTGAAGAAGACGTATTTCCTCCTTGGATCTACACATTTTAGCTTGAAATCGTTGGATCTCACTTGGAATTGTAACTAATTGAAAGGATCATCAATGTGCTTGGCGTCCGCAAGCATTTGAGGTAAGATCTACAAGGTACGTATTGGTTTTCATCCATTCTACCCAATTGTCATTCAAAACCCTCATTGTTAAAACCCTCGTTTTATACATGTTAGATTTGATCCACAAATGAAAGAAGAACTATGCATGACATATCAAAGAGAATAGATCAATGGACAAAATCACAATTGAACACTCTCTGAGAGATGAAAATGATTTTCCCAAGAAGAGAGACCCCACAATCGCCACTCCAAGCAATTCGCACCCTGCAAAGATCAATTCGGCCTCCAGAGAAATGGTGTTGAAATCACAAGAAAATCACTGAGATGTCTAAGAGAGAAGCATTCCAATCATGTACAAGAACATTCATGAAAGCATGAGAAGTAGATTTGCAAAATAATATTTTATTCCAAGAATTCCAGAGCCCAAAGGTGTCTTTAAAATGAGGGGGGTCTCTTCCTTAAATAGGAATGAGAGAAACCAAAACCCTAACCACTTTTTGAATGAGTGGTGGAGATCAAAAGATAAAGCAATAATAATCAACGGCTAAGATGAGCCGAAAATACGATACAAGGATCAACTCATGAATAAAGGGGGTGTGCACTCACCAAGTGGCCCTAGGAGGTTGCACCACATGACAAGTGACTAAGACACATGATAAAAGCACATGGTGTGGCTAGCAGGTAATCATATCCTTCACTAGCATGGCCCCATGGCACAATAATAAATAATATGACCGTATAACATCATAAAGTGACCATAAGACCAAATCGTGCCCCCCTCAAAAACACAATAAAATATCCAAATAATACACCGAAGTGTGTGTGGACCCCACTGAATGCTGCAAGTTGTGCCAGAAGGTGTGGGATGTATCACAAAAATCCTTTGAACAAACCTCGTGCCAATTCTTTGCCTCAATTGCCCAAATTGATTTCCTCAGTGACCATTTCTTCCATTTTTTATCCTTAGAAAATCACCTGTAAATAATAAAATGCCTGTACCTCTTTGCTTGGTCCCTTGGGCACAAATCTGACTGCGTCAAAATGTTTGGGAGCATGGTAATATGGTGATAACAAGTGGCTGGACGCCATACTCCCTCTGTAGCGCCCTAGGAGAACCAAATAGATCTCAAAATGTGTTGACAAGCCATTTTATAATGGCAATTATGCAATAAAGTGATAATCTGACTGTAATCTTGTCTGAAAGTGCCTGAAACTGATATTTGAGTGTGCCAGTGGACTGAGAAGGCCCAAATGTATTAGAGATGAGTACTCATACACCATGTGACCACTTGGATAATCATCTGTAAGCTCAACCATGCCCGAACAAATAAAAATAATGGTCTGTAAATAATAATAATAATAAAAAAATCCATCAAACCATCATATGAAACCTGTGTTTGATGCATGGGACCATAAAGTGGGAAACATAGGACCACAAATAATCAATCTTGGACATCATTGGTCCAACTCATCCCGGATCCTACGGTTGACTTGGTCAAGTTGGGTTGACCTGGTCAAAACTGATCAAAATAATGACCCACGCTCAAACTGACTGATGCTGCAAGTGCAAATGGATAAAATATGCTCCTTTAATTATTTTACTAGCAAGACTAAAGTATGAAGTAGCATTTCACTGGCGATTAAGCAATTAATACATCAAATATAAGTCCATAATTAAAACAATCAATTACTAAGAGAAAGACCTGTTATCACATCCATAGTAGCCGGGCTACCATGATTGCAAAGCAGTTTCTTGTATATTTTTGAGCCAGTCCTTTACACATTTTTGATGACATCAGCCTATGATGAGCAGTATTTTTTGATCACTCATGTATCAGAGCAGCCCCAGATCATATATGATGTATCAGAGCAGCCCCAGATCATATATGATGAACCTTATGCCAAGATTGAGCCTCATGACCTCAGATTTGATGACTGAGGTGACCATTTTTGTTCCATACAAAGCAGTGTGATAGTGCCCAGGTTTTTATAGCAGCAGTGTTCCGGTGACTACTTGATGATCTAGATAGTAGATACAGGTATATGGTTGTGCATTGGATATATTTGCCTTGCTCTTTTGCTTATCTTAGTAGCTTGACTAGGTATTTAGTGGTCATGATCTTGCGATATATATATATATATATGGTGGTCATGATCTGGCGATATATATATATATATATAGTGGTCATGATATATATATATATATATATATATATATATAGTGGTCATGATTATTTTGATGATTATCTAAATGGTCTAATTACTCAGAATAAGAAGTTATTGTTTATACGCATTGGTTTGACCCTCTTTAGTAGTATGGACGTGGTCATTCCCACCATTTTTGGCTTGCTAGTTATGGCATCACCTTTCACTTTCCCCATCCATCCGTTCTCTTACAAATTTGGTTTTACCTTGACTTACACCTCAGCCTGTGATATGGAGGACCTCCCCACTTTTGCCTGTATGTTGGATAGTTTCCTTGTTGTTTGTGTCTCGACTCTGAGTTGGCAACAGAACTTACCGAATCCTTGATCCTTCTGGGCTAGGAGAATTCACTGGTGTTGGTTCCTGAGCTTAGGTGAGTTGGATTTGATGCCTTGACCTATCTGGTCGGTTGCCCCCGATGTTTGGTCCTGACTGTGGATGATCCCCCTAGTTTCCTGAGTTGTGTTGGCTAGACCTGAAACAAATTGTACTACCATCATTACATGCATGTGTGAACTATTATTATATCTTTTGTGCAAGCCCATGGAAATAAATTAAAACTGTGCTTCTCAACACAATGAAATAGGTCTATGAAATGAAATGAAATGGAAAATACCTTGGATAAAAGCTGCAATTAGTTGTGCTTCTAAGCACATGAGAAATCCAAAGGGTCATAAGGCCTAAATAGCAGTGGCTAAATTTATGCTAAATCTAAAGACTATTGGCCATGATATTATGTAATGATTAATTCCTCACGGAGCATATGGGTTGGGATGTGAGATGGAGTAACGGATAGCTAATTCTAAGTGTCCCCTGGACCCCTAGAACCTCAAGTTATGGTTAGTTGTGCACCTAGTTACGACGGTTCTAGAAAAGATCCTCACGGTGCTGGTTTCAGCTTGGATGTGAGCTGTAGACATTTGCTAAAGGTTGAATAAGCACCTCTCAAAACAACTTATTCCATTTGTGAGACACTACCATTCCTTGTGTGTATATTATCCAACATATGCCTGAGTGAGTATTCCCCTTTCCCATTATCCAAAGTGTCACAGTTTTGATTCTGTAAAGTCATTCTCTTATCCTAGCCTTGCATTTTTCACCTTCACCCATTCCTAGCAAAATGGTCACGTCCATGAAATGAGTATATTCTTGAGGTTCTGTTTTGAGTAATTGATTGTTTTAGACATATATTTGATATTTTAACTGCTTAACCGCTAGTGAAATGCTACTTTAAGCTTTAGTATTGCTATTAGAATAATTAAAAGAGCATGTCTTATCCATTTGCTCATGCAGCCTCAAACATTTTAAGCCCGGGTCATTCTTGACCTGGTCAACCCAATTTGACCAAGTCAACTGCAGGACTTGAGATGAGTTGGACCGATGATGTTTGAGATTGATTATTTATGGTCCTATGATGCCCACTTGATGGTTCCATGCAGCAGACATAGGTTTCAGATGATGGTTTGATGGATTTTTATTGTTATTATTATTTACAGACCATTATTATTATTTGTCCGGGCATGGTTGGGTGGTCACAGTGTGTATGAGTACTCATCTCTAGTACATTTGGACCTTCTGAGTCCATTGGCACACTCAGATTTCAGTTACAGGCACTTCCAGGTGAGATTATAGGCATAATGTCACTTTATTGCAGATTTGCCATTATAAAATGGCCTAATAGCACAATTGGAGATTTATTTGGTTCTCCTAGGGTGCTACAGAGGGAGGATGGGGTCCAACCACTTGTTATTATCATATTACCATACCCCCAAACATTTTGATACAGTCAGATTTGTGCTTGGGGCACTAGGCAGAGAGCCATAGGAATTTTATTACTCTACAGATGCTTTTCTAAGGATTAAAAATGGAATAAAATGGTCACTAAGCAAATCAATTTGTAATTGCGGAAGATATTCTAAATGTATTTGTCTATTGTATTATTGTATTCCTCCTTCGGGAGATGTCATTGATGTAATTGATAATGTAAGAGTCATTAAAAGAGTCTATGTAAAACCCTAACTGATTAGGTCGGCCTGGAAAGATCTAGAAAGAATATTTTATTGTAAAGAGTACAAGTCGACCCAGTTAGGTGAGTTAGAGCCGACCTAATTAGTAAAAGGTCAAGTCAATTGTAAAGTATAAATAGGGGATTGAGTTGCTCATTTGTAACACTCATCTCACTCACACAAGTTCGCATAGGAGAGAGAGAGAAATTCGCACAAGTGGAGGAGTAGCTGATTTTGTCTTGGGGTTTATCTTTGTACTTTGTGAATTCTATATTGAGGAAGATTTTGCCGGGGTTTTTCTCCCTTGTGGTTTCCCCGAGAGAAATATTGTGTCCATTGTGTTCTTGCCGTGCTTGTATTTCTTTCACTGATAGATTGTTTAATGTTATATGCTAAACAAGTAAAAACTAACATTGGATGACCTAGATCTTCGATTTTTCAGCAACACCTCCTCTTGTCATGGCGAGAAAAGTACAAAACCAGCCACTTGAAATGCACCAAATGTGCCAAATAAAGCGTTAGAAGCATAAAATATTAAGTACTAAAAGATAGAAAATTAAGGCTAAGTACTCAATAACGCTAGATCTACCCAAAATTAAGCTTTAAACCCTAGATCTAGTAGCATACTTAAATAAATCAGCTTCTTAAAATATTCTTTTCAAAGGAGACTAATTTAGCTAAGTATGTAAATAACTGTAACCAAAGAGAAATTTAATTTAATGCGAAAGAAAGAGAGAGATAGAAAGAATGCTAGAATCCTGGGAATGTTTGAGCTATGGAGCCTGTTGGTGGAGAGCGGAGGGACTGTATTCTTAAAGTGCTTGAAAAGCAGTAGAGTCAAACTATATCATCTGCACGTTCGAGCTTAGACAACCTGCACAGCTAAAACTACTTGCACAAAAGCGTTAAATCCGGTGCTTCTCATGCCAAAAATCAGAAGAGTAAGCATACAACAAAGTAAAACATACAAATTCTATATCGCGGACATAAGCAAGCAATGAATGAAATCAAGCTAGAATCATTTATCCTACCGACTAGTAATAGTCCTTCAAAGGCCTGATCATCAACCAATGCAACAAATAAGTAAGCTACGCTACAGTTTCCTCATAAACCATTGACATTTGCATCCACACACAGAGCTATACACCACAGATTTGCCTCCAAAGCCTTTATTATTCCAATAGATGTTACAAAATACAGTGCAAGACTCATCATCCTTTCGGTCCTCTTTAACCATGAGCAAAAGAGATCCAAAGCCCTTGCTTCAATAGAAAATGGAGAAGAGGGGGGCGCATTTGAGAAGAGAGAGCATGAGGGGGGCGCATTCCTAAATCAATGGAGAGACTTGAGCCTTAACTCGTGCCATGATTTGTGCAAATGGAAGAGGTGGCAGCCATCTCATAAGAGGGCACCCCTCTATACTTTGGAAACGCAACCATCCAATCAATGAATGCCATCTCAAGAAGTCGCCCACATGAAGGAGGGCGCAATTCCTTAAGGAGATTCACTCTCAGTGAGTTGATCTTGATGCCAATCAACCAGATCATGATTGATTTCGCCTCCGATATTGATTGCCAACACAATTGGGCCTTCAGTTGGACAAATTTCCTTCAATTTAGGAAATTTGATTTTCTCCAAACCTTTATTTTTTGAATTAAATAATTCTCTTTTATTAATTTCGAGAGAAGTTTTATTTAAGTGAAAAATAATCACTTAGAACTTAGGAAAAGTGGGTTTAGGGGTTTACCGGGTGCTCCGGGTTAGAAAACAAGCACCCCCACAACAAATTTCACCTCCTAACCACACTTTTATCATATTTTTTGATTTTTTAATTAGAACATTAAAAAAGCGCATTTTACGGGAAAAATTTATCTTCTTGGAATTGACCGAAAATCCTAGGGGACCTAGTGCATGTTCATAATGACTCAATTTGATGTCTAGCATGCTCATACACATTGACACTTGAACTTTAATAACCTCCTAAGGCCTAACCACCAAGATGACCATTCCAGCTTTGAATGGGTGAAAAACTCTTCAATTATACATCGCTTATTCAACAATGCATAATTGATAAGGAAAAAACACCATGGAATGAACGGATTGATGTCTATGTCCTAGGGATCTAAGCTCTTTACAAAAGACCATCATGCTAGTACATTTTTTACAACATCCCAAAGGGGTATGAACATGCAATTATTAAAAAAGGGCCAAAATTTGATCTGATGGATCTCAAAACACTGATAAAGAACAATTAGATTGTTTAAGTCTTCGATGGTTCACCCGGAATCCACTAAGTGTAATTTTAGTGGATAACAAGGCTCAAGGAGAAGTTTGAAGAGTAAGCCTTAACAAAACAAAAGGTTGCAGACTGTAGTATATAGAAGGAAATGGAAATGGGGAGAGGGATATGGGAAAGAAAGGAATGAGAAGAAGAAAGAAACAAGGAAATGAAATGATATGATAAGGGACTAGTGCCTATCAATTGTTAAAATTCCGAACCGTAGGTGATTGTTGTCTTTATGTTCTCAACTAAACAAAAGTGTTGTTTAATTGCATAAATTAAATTCTTCACATAACAGTAATCACACATATAGTTGGAAAGTAAACAACGGAAGCATAAACACAATCCATTGATAATTACTCCTTCAAATCAAAATTTCATAAATAAATCAAAGTTTACAAGGAAACATCCACAAACTGTTAAACTAACAACTTTACGGTACACCCAAAGAATAGATTTGCACAATTACCAAGAAAAATCTCCTTGTTGGAAATGAGAAGAAAATGCTTGCAAACTATTTGCAACCTGTTGTATTGCCTTGTTTGTATGATTGTATGGTTTGTTCTGTATGATTGTTTGGACCTATCCATACGGATATGTATGACTGTATGGAATTGGCAGTACAGACTTGCATGCTATTTTTCCTATCTGCCTCCTACGTGCTGTTCCTTTCCTGCGCTCTAGACCTACTGAAATGTTGAACTAAGTCACCTCTTGACAAACTTGTCTTTGAGTGAATGAATGTCTTAACCCTCTATCTTGACCTACTTTTATACTTGAGCTGAAACCATAATTTACCAAAACCCTAATCTCACAGTGAGATGTATGGTTGAGATTAGTCTAAATCATTAATGTATAAGAATACACTTTATTAAGCTCAACAACTAAATATAAGACTCACTTTATTACTAAAGTGAATTACAAAATAGATTTGATTCGAACTACTTTCGACACGTTTGACACTAAACTTGTGTGGAAGTTCTTGTCTGAGACAATCTTCAACACTCTCTCTCAGCGAGGAAGGAATTCTGCACCAATCCAAGTTTGTCTTTGAATGCTTCAAACTTCTGTTTTGCTAAGTGTTTCGTTAGAATATCAACAACCTGCTGATCTATGGGTACATACTGGAACTTTATTGCTCCCTTTTAAATCCTTTCTCGAATGTTTTGATTTCTAATCTCAATGTGCTTGGATCTATCATGAAACATGGATTCTCAGAGAGTTTGATACAACTTTGATTATCATAGTAAATCATCGTGGGATACAACTCCTAATTAAATGATCCGGCATGCAACTTGCGAAGCTAGATGGCTTCACAACTAGTAGTATTGGCTCCATATACTCTACTTTTGCTAACTTGAGTGCCATGGAAATTTGCTTCCTGTTGAACCAGGATATCATGGCTGATGCCAAGCTAAAGCAACACCCTGATGTGTTCTTCCTGTATGGTGCACTGCTTGCCCAATTTGAGTTTGTATACCCTTACAACTTCACCTCACCATTTCCAAGATATCTCAGCCCATACTCCACTATGCACCTCAAGTATCTGAGCACATGTTTTGTTGCCACCCATTGCTCCTGCCTCGACTCCACCATGAACTAACTCAAGGTGTTCATTGCAAAATATATATCTAGCCTAGTGTTGACCAGATACATTATGGAGCCTATCAGCTACCTGTATAGTGTGGGATCCACCATATCTGAATTTGAAGTCGTTACCTTTTTTAGATTGGGGATCATATAGGTTTGCAGTCTGTTACAACTTGATTTAGCACTTGGGTGGAAAAGTCCCAATCCACTAGTGCTATCAAGGGGCAACTTCAAAAGAAAGCACCATTGTCACCTCATTGCTATCTTCTCTCACTTTTGACCAACTCTCAAGGTCAAGTGGGGCTTTCCTAGGGTTGATTAGATGGTGATATATTGAAGAGATCTAAAGAGGATTGGTTGTAACTTAGATGTGTGAGATTACACCAAAGTTAAATTCCCCATAAAGTGCTTGAACATGTAAGATTTGAAATGCCAAGTGAATCAAACACTCGGTGGAAATACTCAAAAGATATCACTTGAATAATGAAAACCCATGAACATGAAGATCATTAATTTTGGAAATTAAAAGGTACTTTGCAGAAAATAGACTCACAATAAATCACAGCCAAATGTGGTCAATGAGTGGGTTCATTTGCTACAATATAAAACATTTCCAAAGCTGAAGTAAAAGTGAAATAAGTTGCCCAATAAGTGTCTTAAAGCAAGAAGTTCTGGTCCAAGGCGAGGCTTTGCTTGAGAAAGCTTTTTGAAGCAAGGTGTAACTCAAGGATGTTAGATTAATTATGGGAAATTCTAGATTTCCTGAACTGACGAAAATCACTTCTCCAGATGTAGAATTGAGTCAATGATTTACTGCTTAAGTATAAATTTAGACATCATTCCATTTATTCATGAGCAATTATCCAAGCATATGAAGATTATCCTGAGAGTTGTGCAAGGTAACAATATAGCCAGTAAAATAAGATTTGCACAAGTATTTTCCAGATTTATTAGTGAACCACTTAACCAATGTAGATATGCTTAGAAAGACGTGAAATTATGATCAGTCATTAACCAAGAGAACACTTGAAAGATATTTTGCTTTAGGACATGGTTGCTGTGTTGATTTTTCCTGAGCAACATCGAGTGCCATTCTCTGGGAGAATGGAGGCACCTGGTCAGTTACCAGGATATTGATCCAGTCTGGGACTGGAAGCTCAGCCTGGGGCTGAGAGCCATTCTCTAGGAGAATGGAGGCACTTGGTCAGTTACCAGGATATTGATCCAGTCTGGGATTGGAAGCTCAGCCTGGGGCTGAGAGCCATTCTCTGGGAGAGTGGAGGCACCTGGTCAGTTACCAGGATATTGATCTAGTCTGGGACTGGAAGCTCAGCCTGGGGCTGAGAGCCATTCTCTTGGAGATGGAGGTACCTGGTCAGTTACCAGGATTTCACTGTAAGCCCTAGACCGGGTCTGGGCAAGTGGTGTACCCCTCCACTTGGTCTTGGTGGCAACAGGAGGGTGAAGTAAAGCAATTAATTTATCTCCTTATGATGATGTGCTTGGAGTGGACATTAAGGCCTTGAAGAACGCCTGGATAAAATGGTGAAGACAAATGAAACCCAAGCATAGCTTGGCTTGGTCCATGAACCCACCATTTAGAAGAAGAAAAATAAATATATATTTATTTATTTATTTATTTTGGGTTGGCTCATTATTAGAGAAAAGAAAAAAAAATTAATTTATGTGAAGGACAGGTGGACAGGTCAGCCTCATAATTATTTCTTTTTTTTGAGGACAAAATAAATAATAAAAAATATATATTAATTTATGTGAGGATAGGTCGGCCTCAATAAAGTGGAAATTTTCCACTATAAATAAACAAAAGGAAACTCAACATTTGGAGGATACAATTCGTGGAATCTTCTGCAAAAGCTCGTGGGTTTGACTGATCTAAGGCTCAGCTCATGGATTTGCTCAGTGTCTTCTCTGCTCAGCTTGTGGATGACTTCTTTATTTGCTGGGTTATCTAACTACTGCTGGTTCTTACCTCTAGAAGAAGTCAACTCCAGATTTTTGTCCACACTCTTTTCTGCTGGTTTAAAACACCTATCTCAGCTAGAGTTTTACTGCTGCCATCTGATTTCTACTTGAATTTTCTGCTGAGTATACCTGAGCCCTGCTAGGGCATTTTTCTTGTGCACCCAAATTTGTACAGGGTCTGTCTCAGGTTACAGCAGCCTCAGAAAGAGCTTCTACAAGTCACTACAGCCTAGCAGTAGTTCACAGCACTCTTAGCAGAATATATATATCAGTAAGCAGTGACATCTACAGGCATGTACAGGATTGAAGCTGCTCCAGGCATCTAGTATCAGTTAAAGATCAGAATCAGCAGACATTGTACAGGGTTCTTCTTAGTATATGAAACAAATTCTGATTTGTTTAGAAGGCTTGTTCTCAGCCTGTTATTGTACAAACTCAGCCATCTCATTTTTGGAGATAAATTATTAAATTGCTTTGGGGTTTTTGTCCTTAAAAGGTTTCCCCGTGAAAAATTACGGTGTTCAATCTTGTGAATTTGTAATTACTGCTAGCTATCTCTGTATTTATTTTTACAGTCTGTCACTGCTATCAAATTTTCCTAATTTTCAACATGCTGTTATGTAGTAAAGCAAAATAACTCATAAATTTCTAGAATTCGTAAGAGAGAATGAACATAATTTTTAACCATGAAAGCTGAAAATTTAAACATGCTAGATGTCCATAAAAATTCCAGAATTATGTGTGATACATGAATGTGAATTTCCAGAATTATCTAAGATTAATTATGAGCCAAATAACCACTTAATTCAGCACTAAAACATGACTAAACAACCCATAAATTTGTATGTGATTTTTAGCCTTGTGGTTTAGAACATTTTTATTTTATTCTTCACCTTTTTAACTTTTCAGAGTTGCTTTGGCACTACCACAGTTTGTCACTTCTGGATTGTACTCTTAACTCCCATTGACTTACTTTTTTTGGTTGTTCATGCCACATGGACATGAATAAAATTATTTGATCTAATCTTGGGTAGTATTTTGTGTAGGCCATGATAAAAATTAGTGAAAACATACTCGTTCATCCTCTTTGATATGGTTAACAAACTCAATTATGTTGTCTACTAGATATTTATCCTTCTATAGGCAATCTCAAGAGTTGCTTTTTGAATTTTTCCCTAAAGTTTTTGTTTATGTCCATAGCAATTGCATTCTCCTAAAACATTTTATTTTTTCACTTGTTTTCTTCATCTCTAGTTATTTTTCCTCCTATAGAAATGGCTTGGATTATCAGATACATCTTGAAAGCGAATTCTCACTTGTGGAATAAAATTGTCTTTTGTTGGATTACAGATGACAAAGAATTGCAATTTAGGGCTACCAAAAACGGAAACAAGGATACTACCGATGCATTTTTCCCATCATTAGGAGGCTATATAGTGGAGGAAATGCCTTTAGTTGGATTAGATGCAATGGAGCGAGCAAAGTCTACACTTGAAGACTTTGTGAGATTATATGCCTTACTACTTGGAGGCTAGTATTGGCTTGTTTACCTTACATTATGTTGTATTAGAAAGCCATTATTTTACTGTTGGCACTTTACAAATTTCTTTAAATGTCTTGATTCTTGAACATAATGATTAGTATTAGTGTACATATGCATACTATCGTGATTTCATAGCGCTGCTCTCTTGTATTAAATGACATGAACATTTCATTATTCTAGAAAATTAAAATATCGATACACATCTTTTTTTTTGGTTAAAGATATTTTATCTATATGTAATGTTGTTTGTAAGCAAGCTTCCAATACACCACATACACCACATACACCACATAGTCTTCATTGTTGTGAACATAACTTAGATTGTCTAGAACTACACTAGACTCGAGACTTCCTATGTATTAGAGTAAGACACACACACACACATATATATTTTCCAAGGAAAACCTTGCAAGATATCCCTCTCTTCCTTGGAATATCTAGATTGAGGGAAACTCAATCACCAACCACAATAGTGGCTAGTAACCTAACATGACTTAGTTTGATTCTAGCCTCAATTGGATTAAAACTAGAGACCTCATGGCAAATTTTGCCTTGAAATAATCCGTTTGTGTTGATTTTCTTAGCAGTTAGATGTTTTTAACTTTTTAAAACTTTTCTATTACATAAACATAAACTGCATGCATAAAAGGATCATTGAAAGAAACACATCCATAGTAGACACAATGTTTACCCTCGGAAAACCCTTTCATGGGAAAAACCCAACAACTTCTCTAAATAAGATTCTTCAACAAGATACAATGTCAAATCTAGTGCCCGACACTAGTTACAGAAACAAAATAATGATATACAAGAAAAATATAGAATAACCTCCGAGTAGTTGAGCCCTTCTGAGAACGAAGAAGGGAGAGAAAGATAGTGTTATCACCAGACTTGTAGTTGCCCCTAGAGATGAATCCAAGATGGATGGCAGAAGGGATGGGCAACCAAAGAGGTGCAACCACGATAGCCTCGACTCCCAATGGATGGTTGCCACGCCAATCGAGACAATCTTTTCTTTATGTTATCTAGCCCAAGACAACAAAGGGAGAGACCTAGATCTACTCCCGATAGGAGAGATCAAACGAACACACCAGATCAAATCAAGAATGGGTGAAATACGTAAGGTGTATGGTGAACCCTAGATCTATGGATGAAGTCACAAGATGAATAATAGGTTGGATCAAGGGGTTTAGACAGTGTAGCTTTGGTCCATTATGTATGTGAGAGTGACTTATGATATATGGAATAAGATCCAGGATTAGGGTACTAGTTAATCATGAGAAAATCCATTGCCTTGGGAACCGTGTCCAATGTAGGGTAGTTAATGACCAAATTGGGGCTAACCAGTACCAAAGATGAGCTTGATGGGTGGATATGACAGTTTCAAGGTACTCAAGCAACCAAAACAAGGATCAAACCACAAGCAAACTCAACAGTCCAAGAAAGTCGAATTGGCTTGGAGAAAGATCAGTGCCTTGGGAAATGGGCCAAATGGAGTCGAACGTCCACCAAATTGTAGATCAGGAATTTTGAGGTGTTGAGGTAGGTGGATCTTGAAAATTAGGATCATCCAATGGCTAGATCTCAGTAGATCTGAGATTGAAGTGTATCACAAAGTGACCCAAGTGGGGCTCAACCCTCAAAATGAGGAATGGGGCCCACAAGGTGAAAATCACTAAAGTGACACACTAGGGGTAGGTTATCAATTATGGAGATGAAAGATCAAGTGGGATCTCACCTACCCAGGTGCTAGATCCTTGCAAACTCACCCCTCCTAGGAAGTGCGACCTCCCTTGGAGAAGCTTCTTTGCCTTGGGAAATGGGCCAAATGAAGGCCAATTCTCACCAAACTATAGATCCGGATCGCTGTGGATGCTATAGAGGTGGGTTTTAAATTTTATACCCAAAAGCCAAGTGGATCTTGCTAGATCTGAGAAAATGTAAAATGAGGGTTTTAACTTATGAGGGTTTGAAGCACTTAGACAAATGGATAGATCATGGAATGAGAAATTACCTTGAGATCATACCTGAGTGATGGAAGTAGATGCCTTGTTGTTGAGGAAGATTCCCGCAGAGATCAAATGAGAAATTGTTGATGTTGCTTGCCGAAATGATGCCCTAGCCCAAAAGTGCGACCTCCTCTACCTATCAAACCAAGGAAAGTCGATTCAATCAGTTAGATCAAGTATGGAGGAAATACAAGCGAAATGCAATGATAACATGAAATAGAAGGTCAAAGACAATAATACTCCCTGTTACCAACGAAGAAACCCAAGGAAGAAGTAGGGAGGGTCTTCCCCTACCAATACGTCCTCCTCAAATGAATTCAGCCTCCACCTGTAGATGCAAAAACTTGGTACAAAAATATAGCAAGACATAATCTCCAAGAACCCAGTGCAAAGGAAGAATCAACGAACAAACTCCAAGAGCATTCACCACAACACAACAGATAGATGCAATAATAATTCTCTATTCCAATAATCCAGAGCCAAAAGTCCCTTTTACAATGAGAAGCTCTCTCCTTTAAATAGAATGGAGAGAGGCCACAATCCTAACCACTTTTTGAATGGGTGGCTAAGATTAAAAGATCGAAAGATCTAATCAATGGTTGAGATGAGCTCAACAATACAATACATGGATCAATAATAAAATATAACAATATGTGGACAAACTCGCCCTAGGAGAGGGGATCCCACGAAATCATAATGATAAAATATAAGATCTAGCTCATGGTGGGTCCAAGGGGTAATTTCGAACACCCTTGGTCAATCCCCATAGCACAATAATAATAAAATAATCATCTAAGCACCAAATTGTGCCTCTCTGGGAAAATCGTGAGCCTTGGAAGGCTCCAGAAATCATCAAAAAATGCCATAAGTGATGATGTGGGTCCCGATGAAGCTGAAACTGCTGGAGAAGGTGTGGAAGACATCCCACTCATCATTACAAATCATCCCATGCCATAACCTTGCCTCAGTAGCCCAAATCGAATTCCTCTGTAGCCATTTTTACCATCTCTGGACTGCCTCGGGAAGTGTGAAACTGCCCAAACTGCCTCCTGGAGTGCATGGCTCCAAAAAGTAAGATCACCAAGCTGTCTGGGAGGGGGGTAATATGGTAATAACAAGTGGCTAGACCACCCCCTCCATCAATAACGCTCTAGGTGAACCAATCATATCTCTGCTCTGCTCTGATAGGGCCTTTGACAGGCCAAAACTGCACTAGGATAGCCAACTGAGGCTAAATCATCACTGTAACTGCCCGAAACTGAAAATAGATTGTCTCATTGGACTCAGAAGGTCCAAATCCATTTAAAGTGTGTACTCATACACCATATAGACCTCTACATGGTAAAAAATAAATGCTCATCATATCCGGCAAACCAAATAATAATACTCTGTAAAAGTGTTGAAAAGCACAAATCATCATCATAGGCCTGAAACCACTGCATAAACCCACCATGGTGACCTGTACCAGACCATATATCATCTATCTATATCATCTAAGGTCTGCCACCTCATGTCCTGTGGTTGACTTTTGGTCAAACTGAGTTTAACCAAGTCAACATGACCAAAATATAACTCAAACTGTCATCAAGCTGCTGCAAGGTGTCAAAGGTTAAAACATGCTTTACAATCCATTCAAATAGCAATTATAACAAAAGTAATCATTACTGGCGATTTAAATCCACATATAATAGGTCATAATTATTATTTATTACTCAGACAAGACTTTCAAGGTCATACTCACTTCATAGTTGTGATCAATTTTCTAGTGAAGGGTGAAGGCTAAGAATAACATGGCTAGGCTAGAGGCAATGACTTACTGACCTAACACTGTGACACTTTGGAAATGGAAAGGGGATACACACCATAGCATATACTGAATGAACAACAACATAAGGAATGGCGGTGTCTCACAAATGGGTAAGTTGTGTTGTCCGCCAAACTGCACACCAGCAGCAGAAATCTTTCGAAAGCTGTCTCCCTCACTGGAAAGTGGGGAGAGGTGTGGCCTTGGGGGCAAGCAATGAGCCAGGTATTGTCACCTGAATCCCAGCTCCTCCGTTTAGGCTAACTCCTAACGAAGCCAAGGGGGGTAGTCCCTACAAAGAGTTGTCTAAGGCTCTTATGTTTTATATGTTTTTGATGTTGAGATGCGGATGGGTGTTGTTTAGGAGTTTTTTGTATAGTGACTAGAACAGAATTAAACACGCAATCCACGTTGCAAATTTCACAAGATACAAATTCAGAAGATAACAATATACTTTGACTTAGAATTTAAAGCAAAGCATCCACAAGATAGATATTAAACAAGTGACAAGGGCATATGGTCCAGATTCAAAAGATATGTAAGAATTACTAAAGACCAGTGCCAAATGGAGCCAAATAAAATACTTGTGATGCTAAAAAGTGTAAGTCGAAAGTAGTTGTTTGTGAGAACGTTTTGAAATTGTTCTTGGTAAATTTTAAGTGTTTTAGATGTTCTTGATTATTAGGATAAGACCAAGGGTATCAAAAGGAGTGGAACTGTTATCACACCATAGTAGCAGGGCTACTATTCTTGTACAGCAGATATCTGCACATTCCAGAGCTTCCATTATTCCAGAGCATGGCTATATATTTTGGATCACTCATGATCAGAGCAGTATATTATTCAGATTTATGTATGACCTTGTGTCAAGGCTGAGCCTTGAGAGTTCAGATTTGATGACTGATGTGACCACTTATCCCATACAGTTTCAGTTCAGTGCCTAGAGATGTATTTCAGCAGTGTTTCAGATGATGCATGATGATTATTATTATGATGATGTTGTATGATCTATGGATATGTTCTCACTGACTGTGGATTATTATCTTGTTGATTTAGTCATGATCATAGCATGTGCTTGGTATATTATTCCTGATGTGGCAAACTATTTAAAATGAACTGTAAATCATAAAATGGACAATTGCTTGCACATTTAGGTCATTTAACAAAACTCACTGGTTTTTCACCTTACATAGATATGGTCTTTCCCGACACCAGTTGTCTGCTAGTGTAGGCTCCATATTCACTTGTCTCCATCCATACATGACCTTCCTGTTTGACTTTAAACCCTGACTTGTCTCATTTGACTTTCTGATACCAAGGACTTCCCCATTTTTCTACCTTTGTGCTTGGACTGCATCCCTGTTTATTCAGTGTCTCGGCTCTGAGTTGGTGACAAAACTTGCCTTTGGTGAGTTGGATTGTAGGCCTAAATCATTCTGGTTGGTTGTCCCGATGTTTGGCATTGACTCGAACTCCCCCTAGTCACTTGAGATGTTGTTGGCTAAAACTGAAAGCTCATGTTCTACCTATGGAAACTTATAATTTCGCCCATGGAAACAAAAAAAAAGGGCAAGAGCGATGAACAGCTAAAAAAAAAAATACTCCTCGAAGAGTATAAGAAAGGTCCAAAAAGCAATGGTTCTTAAAAGCTATATCTAAACAATTGCTGACCTTATAAATATTTGAAAAACATGCCCTGGATGCAAGCTGCAACTAGTTGTGCTTCTCAGCACATCTGAAATCCGAAGGGTTATGTAGGCCAAAAAGGCCATGGAATAAAATTGAATGATCCTAATGAACCTGGATCAACTTGATGTAGACATGATGCCTAAGTTGAATAAGCACTCTCTAAACAACTTATCCATTTGTGAGACACAGCTATCCCCCGTGTTCTTTCATCCAGCACAGAATTTGTAGCTTTCCCCTTTCTCCCAGTCCAAAGTATTTTTGAGTTGAGTTAGACAGGTCAACCTCTTTGCCCAACCTTGTTCCTAGCCTTCACCCTTCACTAGCAGTCTGACCATGTCCAATGGGTGAGTTTGTCATTCGAAATATTGTGCAAGCAATTTTATATAACAACGGAATATGTTAACTTGATTAATGCCACTGAATGGAATTTATACTTTGAGCTTAGCTGTGAGAATGATTAGAGAGGCATTGTCTTAGTCTACTGATGTGATTTATCCTTGGTTGTATATTTTTGGATCCGTGATGATGTGGACCATGTATGGATGATTATTGATGATGATTGATGGGCCCACATGCTTGATGATGATATCATATGATGGACATATGATGCAGATGATGTTTGATCCAGTTCAGCAGGTTTATTACTACTTCAGATCAGCAGATTATACATTGTCCATATATGGTTGACCCTACAGCTGGCCCATTAGGGCAACCCATGGTGTATGAGTACACATTTCTAGTGGATTTGGGTCTTTTGGATCCAATGAGACACTTATCTTTCAGTTCCGGGCACTTCTGACAGTGATTGATGCAGTTTTACACTTGTTGACCAGATTTGGGGCTGATTTCCCAGCCTGAGCAGCAGGGGCCCCGAGAGGCCAGTTCAACTAGGGCGCTGATGATGGAAGGGGTGGTCCAGCCACTTGTTTTTACCATTTACCCCCCCTTTTGGAGAGCCTGGTGGGCTCAGATGGACAGCGCTAGCACCCTAGGAGGCAGTTTCGGCACTTTCACAGTTCCCGAGGTAGTTTAAAAATGGGATAAAGTGGTCACTGAGGAAATCGATTTGGGCAATTGAGGCAAGGTTTTGGCATTTGGTCTTCACAGAGGTCTTCCAAGGTGGCATCACTACCTTCCAGTCAGTTTTCACCATGTGGGTATTCCCAGATTGATCACAGGAGGACTTTTACTGCTTGACTGTCATGGATTCTGAGGACAGTTTTGATCATTTATATTATCTTGGACATATTTTATTATTTTATTGTGCCTTGGGGATGAGCTAGTAAGGATTGATGCCTCCTAGCCCCACCATGTGCTTATATTATCATGTCCTAGTCATCATGAGGTGGATTTTGGCACCTATTCTTCTCTAGTGAATGACGTCACCCCCTTTTTGTACCATTTAGTGGGGGCGCTATTGTTATATTGAGTGATCCATGTGATATATTGTTATGGGTCATCTTAGCCATTGATTGTATGATGAGATCTTTTAATCTCAACCACTCATTTGATGTAGTATTGTGGAGTGGTATAGGGTTTTGGTCTTTATTATCCTATATAAGGAGGAGACCCCCCATTGTAAAGCTCACCTTTGGAGCTCTGGAATATTGGAATAGAATATTTTTTGTGGAGCACATCTCTCTTGCATTGTGGATTCTCTTTCATATTGAATATACAGTATCTCTTCTATGTATCATTGTGGATTTTGGTGCTTCTTCTAATCTTTTGACAGGAAAGTCGAATTGGTGGAGAGGAGGGCGACTTCATGAGGGTTATTGTTGGAGGGATCCACATATTCTCTCTTGGGTTGATCTTGTGACAGGGAGTATCATTATTGTATCTTTGTGACATAGTTGATGCTTTCTATTACATTTTTCTACCATTTTCATAATCATCTTGCTTGACTTGTTTCTTTGATCTTGTCTTGTAGGAGGAGGACGATTTGGCTATCTTGGAGAAGGACGTTTTGGTTGGAGCTCTTGGATCTCACTCTTGAATATACACATAGGAGAATGCTATCAATTTGCAAGGTGGCCATAAGCAATTGAGGCAAGATCTACAAGGTATGTGCCTCTTTCATCCATTCTATCTTCATTGGTCATAAAACCCTAATTCATTAAAACCCCAATTTTTGTATTTCTTAGATGTACTTAGATCTAGCCTTGCTCTTGAGAAGATATTGAAAACCCACCTCTATAGCATCCACCCCTAGTTGGATCTATAGTTTGGTGGTGATTGTCTTAAAATTAACCCACTTTTCAAGGCAAAAAGCCCTCCTTGACCCAAATCGCACTTCCTAGTGAGAGGCTTGTTTGGTTAGATCTAGCACATGGGTAGGTGAGATCCCACTTGATTTGCAATCTAGACACTTGATAACCTACCCCCAGATTCTTACTTTGGTGAAATCTACCTTGTGGACATTTCTCCATGTTTTAAGGGGTCAAAACCCCCTTTTGAATTTATTTACACCTCAAAACTCAGATCTACTAAGATCTAGGCCTTGGATTGACTTGATTTTTTGGACATGCATAGATCGGGGTACTAGCCACTTGGATCTATAATTTGGTGGCCATTGGACTTGATTTGGTCCACCAAACCCACCTTTTAACCCTCCTTGAGCAAAGTCGCACCACCTAGAGAAGGAGAGTTTGTCCACTTTGAGGAAGTGGGTGTTTGAGATTCTTGTGGATTTGAAACGGCCATACCTTGAAACCTAGGTCTAGAGTATCCTCTTTGTCACAATCCGCCTTGGGGGTAGCATTCCTTGTTTCAAGGGATTGTGGTCCACTTAAGGTCATTACTTGAAAACCTAGATCTAGCAAGATCCAACCATTAGATCTCATTTAGCCCACTTGACTTGGCTTCTAGGTGTCCCGATCTACACTTTGACATACTTTTTGACCCCATTAGCCCACTTAACAAGGCACTAGTCCTCCTCAAAGCAAGTCGCACTCCTTGGGAATTGTGTCAAACCCTAGATCTAGTACATGGGTACTCCTAGAATCAACCTAGAGTCATAGATCTAGCCTTTATCCAACCTATAGTACCAACTTCACACATAACTTCACCTTGTGGGCCTACTTAGAACCATTTCACATTTCCCAAGAAAACAAGACCCACTTGTGTAAACACATGGTACTATACCTAGTCATCATACCTCATCATGTGGCCTAAACCATACATAGGTTGAAACACTAACAATTTATTACACCACCTTCAACCATACCTCAACTCTTAGGTCCACCTAGCCTTGCATTGGTTTCCGTAACTCTTCATTTGCTAACCCTTAGAAACCTTTGTTTGGGTCCAATCAACTGTGATTGGGTATAGGGTCTCCCCCTTGGTCTAGTTACACCTTGACCTAAAGCGAAGAGTGCCTCGGTTGACGTGACTCCCACCTTGCATTGGGAACCGTGGCATCTCTTGGGTCACCTCTTTAGTTGCCTATCTCCTTTACCGTCCCAGATGGGATACCACTAGGGGCAACTACAAGTTGTGTGATAACAGGAACCTTATCTAAGAAAAATACTGGCAACCTTAGGTGATAGGTCGAGAGCACCCAGATTGCAAAGAGGGCAAGTGTGCTTGCGGCTTGACCGCCCTTGAGTCTGACAGTGGATTCCCGGCACCACCTCTTGTAGGAAGAACTCAGTAATTTGTCTTGGTTGGGGTTTTGGGTAAAATTTTTAATTAACGTTATCACTTGTGAATTAGCAAGTCTTCCACCTTTCTGAGTACTAGCCCAACCGTTTTCGGTTGGCAGAGCATACAGGTGTAGGACAGAAACCAAGGTAAATTAATTAAAAGGGAAAATGTGGGTTGAAAAGTTTTATTTAAGAGCACTTTGTTCAACTCTCCGATAGAGAGCGCTCTTGACTTGATCTTATGACCACAGTTCAAGAGACTTGCTAATTTAACAAATGCCTAATGCAGGGAGAGATGCAAGACTAAAAAATGCCCTCCGATAGAGGGTGCTCTTGACTTGGATTTGGCCAAGTTCAAGAGACTTTGGTTCGTTTTAAGAAGCAGGTAGTATTTGTAAAGCAAGATACTCAACTTGAAAAGATTAAACAATATGATAGATCAGCAAGATATGGAAAATTACTAACAATACTACTTGCAAGATAAAAAGAAACTGGAAACTCTAGTGTTCTACAAGACAAATTTTAATCTAAAAGTGGGATCAATCTCCGAACAAGATCAACCACTAGAAGCCACCAGTCTTGGAAACCTTCCAGCTAGCTGGATGTCCACAAGAAACTGATGGGGGAACGAGAAGCTACCACAAGACTATGTGGCCTTTGGGATACAATCCCAAAGTTAGCTATTCTCTAGTCAAGGTTTGGAAGAGAAAACACAAGATGAAAGTAAAGTACTAAACAGTAAATGAACTCTAATCTACCCAAGAATCTCTTTCAGGTCAAAGACCGTACTCGAGAGAGCATGGGGGTGAGTGAATTGGAAAATATAACAACAATAACTTATTGAAATGAAAACTAATCTAAGAACATATCATGGATCTAAACTAGAAAATCAAACCACTTAAGAGACTACAAGACTTCCCCAAATGGGGGAAGTGAATGTGGGGGCTTAAAAAACCCCACTTGCAACTTTATTAAGAGAGTACAATTGCCCTTGGGAATGGAACCCTTGTAGGGACTTTGAAAGAACTACTTGTAAAAACTTGAAACAAAATTCTAAGATCTATTACAAAGGATAATACTAATCTCTTGGTTTTGACTTGTCCTCTTGTCTTGATGGCTTTTTGTAGTAGATGCTTCTTCTTGTTTATCAAAATCCCTCTTTCTCAAGGAAAGATCTATCAAAAGCACATAACTCCAATACCCATTAGATGTTAGGAAAACAAAACAAGACTTGAGAATTTGAAACTAGATAATGACAAAGCAATGAGATCTATAATGATAACTCTAAACAATGTAACTAACTATCAAAGCTTAAACAAGACTAATACTAACAACCTACTAGAAACTAGATCCTAACTATATAAATGCAAAAATGTGAGATCTAATTACCAACTTTTAAAATAGATGTAACAAGATGTAACTAACAAATCTTTTTGTGTTTTTGTTATGTTTTAGGGCATGCAAAGAGGATGGACAAGAGGAGACCTAAAGGGATGGGACGAAAGCAAAGAGGAGAAGAAACTTAGAGGGGGACGAGAGGAGGGAGAAGGCAAAAGAAAATGGGACGAAAGGGAGAAGTTTGAGGGCTCTTATAGGGTGGACGAGAGCAAAGAGAGAGGTAAAACGAAAGGGAAGAGAGGTACAAAGGAAGGCAAAAAGGAGAGGGACGAGTGGTGGAGAAGGTAGGGCAAATAGGAGGGAGGAGAGGCTAGAAGAGATGGCCAAAGAGGTAGGACGAAACGAGGAAGAGGGAAAAGCTAGACAACAAAAAACGAGAGGAGATGGAAAGTAAGAGAAATGATGAAAAACAAATGGGAGAAGGGAAAAAACTAGGGCAAGGAGGAGAGGGCTAGCAAAACAAAAGCAAAAGAGTTCAAGTGGAACACTTGAGAGGGTAAAAACACTGTCTTGGAAATCCTCCGGTTAACCGGTGATACGCCGACAACAAGTGTTGAAGAGAGCATAAGGGAACAAATCCCAAGCTATTCCCCAAGGTTGAAGGAACTTCAACCTTATGGATAACTAATCTATGGCTTGAAAAGACAAGAAACTTCAACTTTGGATCAAAAACTAGAAAGGGTTTCCACAAGATGAAGGTAGATCAAAGTGACTAGTAACCAAGAAAGTATTTTGAGTGTTTGATGGAGAAGATCCAAACTCCCTTGTTTCTCAGATCTATAAAGCTAGAACTCCTTTGGCCTTATGTAGAGTGAAGATATACCTGCAAGAACCTTAAGCATAGATAATATATATGAAACAAAATATTCAAGTGAAAAGAACTAGATACATGCTATTTGTGCTAGATTGTTAGCCATCTTGAACATGATCTACAACTTAAGAGCCTCAAATAAAATGTAAAACAATATCACCTTGGTCTCAAGTGAAGCAATGCACATCAAGAGTCTCCACGTTTTTGACCTCCAAAGTCTTTACTTTATTAACAATAAAAAGTGCTTACAATTTCATCAGAGTTTCGATGCATAAAAGATCCACGAGATAATAACCCCAAAGGGCCTCTCTTTATAGTAAAAACTACTAGCCGAAACCCTAGGTCGAATTTGCAATGACAATTAGTTCGAATTCCAATCAAGGCAAGGCTTGGAGAGCTAAACTCGAGTTTATGGTAGGTGTGAGTGAATAGGTGGCAAGACTCGACTTTGTTGAGGCATAGGAAGTATCAAACATCCAATAAACAAGCTACAACAAGGCTAAACGTGAGCTTAGGGTAGATTGACGTGAGGATTGAGAGGAGGGCGAGTTGGTTGGTGTGAAGACAAGTGTAGTAGTGGTAGGTGCTAATTCGAGTTGCAAGGAGAGCCAAACTTAAAGGTGATTGGATGAGTCATGAGGGCGCCTACCTTAGGCTTAAATGCACACCCACCAAACCATTTAACACTTGACACCACATCAAATCGACTTTTGCATGAGGAAGGGCGAATTAGCTCAAGTGGATAATCTTTTGGTGACTGGATAGTTGACTAGAATCACTTGGAGTTGATTGGAATCTTCATAAATGTCCATTGCCATGTCATTTAGCCTTTTATTTTAATCAAATTGATTAATTTTGGAGAGATTTGGATTATCTCCAAAATATTCAATTTTATTATTTTAATTAATAATTTCTCTGTAAATGACTTTTTAGAGAAAATATTAATTATGAGGCTGAATTGACATCCGAAAGTTGGGTTTAGCTGGTCCATGGGTCGTGTGATTTTTGGCTTATGAAACGAGCCATCAATCACCAAATTCGGACCTCGGACGACTGACATATTACAAATTATTATTTCTCTATTTAAACTATAGAGAAATTTATTAAATTAAAAAATAATTTAAAAAACCCAAACTCGACGGACCCGGTAAAATTTTTTCGAAATTTTTTCTGGGGGTCCTAGAGACTTAGGACATGACCAAAACCTATTCTAATAGTGTCTAGTAGGTTTATACATATTAGTTGGGCTCTAATAACCCCCCATGGCTCAAATTTTCAAAATCGGGCATTCCAGCTTTGGAGGAAGCGGGAGAAAACCTCATCGATTATATATTGCCTTAAGCAAAGTATAATTGACAAGGGAAAAAACTCCCTGGAATATCTTAGTTGCTTAATCAAGTCATGGGGAACCGAGCCACTCAGACCCCACTTGCACACTTCATTACAAACCCCCATGGGGCCATGGTCATATCGACTCAAAAATAAAACCGGCTAGCCAAAACTGGCTAGACCCAAATATCTGAAACCCAGATACTCTGGAAGTGAACACTGATGTGTTTCAACACTGGCGGCTCAATAAGGTTTCAACTATTTGTAATAAATAGGTGATAACAAGTTGTTCAAAGAGTGTTTATTCACCTTGACTGTTGCGCACAATCCATGATACAAATGAGGCCAGCAATCTTTTTGATATAGAGTTTAAGTTCCATTGCTTTTTAGGCCTATAGTTTCCATAGCCTTTGATCTATGTGTGTTTACAAACACATTGCATAGCTTTACATTTCATAAGGCTTCTTGCTGTAGGTGTGTTTTTAAGGCACTTGTTTACCTGAGCACTTCTAGGTGTGTCATAGACAGCTTGTTTATCTAGGTATTTACATTTCACAATAGATATAACATTTGATGTTTCATAGCCATTTTCATTTGGCTTACCTTTCATTCATGTGTGTTGAGAAACACATTGCATGAATGGGCTTTTCATACAAGATACAACATTTTATTTCCATACTTTGTATTCATGGCAGCAGTAAAAGTTTCAGGTTTAGCCAACAACAGGTTTAGCAGTAAAAGTTTCACAAGGAGATCCAACTCACCAAAGGTAAGTTTTGTCACCAATTCAGAGCTGAGACACAATAAACAATGAAGCTCATCCAATACAGAGGCTACTGTGGGGAAAGGTCCTCGATGCCACTAGTCAAGTAGTAAGTCAAGGTAATGAACAAACTGGGTAAGTTATGGATGGATGAAGATAGTGAATAATGAGACAAACACTAGCAAGCCAAAGTATGGTGGGAATGATCACCTCTATTCTCCCTAGGGAGGGTAAAACCAATGAGTATAGGCGAAGAACTTCTAAGTCTAAGTAGGGACAAATATGATATATATATATATTACAACCAGGTCCACATATCTATATGATCACCAGATCATGACACTAAATGCTAAGACATGCTAAGAGAATGGAAATAAAAGCAATATAACCACAACACCATAATATACCTGCTGAGTCATATACCTGAATGCTCATCATCTGAGCCAACATTTGTCCTCTGAAACTGCTACTGTGACTCTGGGCACTACTGACTGCTCTGTACAAATGGTTAAATAACTACATCGGTCATCTCTTTGAGTGTCCTGAGACTCAGTCATGGCATGGGGAATAAAACTGCTGTCCATAATCTGATAGTGATCCATAGTAGATGCTCATCTCAGCATCTCAATACAAGGGAACTGGCTGAATAGTGTACTGGAATCAGAAAAATAATGTATGGTAGCCCGGCTACTATATATGTGATAATAGATAGTAAACCCCAAAAGATGTCTTCTTAATGCCTCTTGACCACTTGTCTAAGCTTCCTTGGATCTGCGCACTTCCTTGCTTGCTTGAGCGAATTGGTGTGTATCAAATGAGGCAACTTCACTTCTATTTATACTGAAGAAGTCACTTTTTCTTACTGGGCCGACTTTGTTAGAGATATATGTGTATCTCGGGATGTCCTTCATGTGGTGATACCTAGCATGAAGGTACATTATCAGTATAGGCATCATTATAGAGGGTGGGAAACACTCTACCAGGTGTCATGGATCCATTGGTGGAGACATGCATATTGAAATGATGTAACTTCGAAGAATATTCTACTTGTACTTTATTATTCCTCCGTCTAGAGATGTCATTAATGTAAAAATTCATGTAAAAGTCATGAGGTAAATCATCCATTGTAAGTCGGGTCAATAGTACCCAAAAGAGTTTAATGTAATTATTATTTTGAGTCTCCCTAGAGAGGTCGACCCAGTTAAGTTAGTGAGGTCGGCCCCATTAAGAAAAATGTCACCGTCACTTAAAGTATAAATAGAGAGTATGACTCTCTCATTTGTATTATTCACTCACTCAAGCATTGCGCAAGAAAGGAAGAGGAAGGGTTGTGAAGGTGAAGGAGGATTGTTCTTGGCTCTTGTATTTGGGTTTGTCTCTCTTTCTTATGAGACTTGTTCTTTGGGCATTGTACTTTGGTAATCTATATTGAGGAAGTTTTGCTGGGTTTTCTTCCCCTTGAGGGTTTCCCAGGATAAATTGTTGTGTACCTTGTGATTGTGTGTCTTTCAAAGATCCTCTTTATGTTGCTATTGTGAAAATGTATTAAATGCTCATGAAGTTAGAATTTAGTCTTTAGTAGCATATAATCTTAACATGGTATCAGAGCTAGATTGAAAAGAGCAGCTTTCACTAGGGTAAATCTCTCTCTCTTTGGACAAGAAAAATTAGGGTTTCCTACTAAAGAGGAATTTTGGAGTGCAAGTGACATTGGGAAGTGTGCCCCTCCTAGGCGCATCTTTTGGCACCTAGATCGAAGTTTTTCAGTGGACAAAATTTCTAGAAAGTCAAAACCTAGTTTGACTTGGAAGTAGAAAAACTAGAAAACCAGAAACTGCAGTCCAGAATCTCGCAAGTCCAGTTTCAGGGGTTAAATTTTGGATTCTTCAGAAATTGATTATACCAGCATACTTGCCTCAGGAACACTTGAGGTGGATCCTTCAGGGAGGCAGAGATTGCTTCAGTAGCTGAGAGATTAGAGATTGATCAGTTAGAGGAGGGCGCATTCTTGAGCAAAGGAGGGGCGCTTTGCAGAGATAGAGTTCAACAGATCTGAGAGAGGGCATCACTGAGACAATGATCTAGAGGCAGAGGGCCGAGAGGCCCTAGTCAGATAGTAGTTCAGAGGCAGATTCAGTTAGAGTGAGGGGCACATTCAACCTGAGGGGCGCTGTCAGTTAGAAGGGCGCATTTCCCAGCTATCCATCAGAGATCAGACTTGATCATCAGAACCTGCGTGCTCAGAGATAAGTCTATGTTGGATTGACTCTATTACGATGGTACCAGCACCAATGTACCTGCAGAGGTGCCCGAGGGAGAGGGTGTCTTTTTTCTGACCAGGAGGGGTGTTTTGCCAGCTTATTCTGAGGTGGGGTTATGGCCATACCCTTTGGTTTCTCCTCTGGAAGTACTATGGCTTAATGGCATCGCTGTCTGCCTCATAAAAGGGTTTGAAACCCTGAGGTTGGTGTCCGGGGCTTCCAAGGGTGGGTCACTGGGTGAGGCTAGAGTTGTTTGCTTAACACATGCACTTGGAGGTATCTATACTTTTGGTTTGATGTCTCTTAGTCAATTTGTATGAAAGTGATGTTTGTTAAGGTTGAATGGAAGCCATTGTTGCTTCATTTTGTCTTGATTAGCATTTCATTTTTATCTTTGGTCACCCTTGCATTCAAGCTTGAGCTTTAGGTCTTAAAGTTTTGTTAGGCTAGGTCTCCTCAACGAATCTTAGAGATTGTTGAGGTTAGCCCTAGTTGCCAAGCTTGCCAAGTACCATCTCAAGGAGGGTAACTCCTCTCATTGATGCCCTAAGGTTTGGTAGATTGTTTTCTTTTGGAACCCTAGGTTGTTCTACTCTTCTAAACCTTTTTTTTGAGTCGTTTATTTTTGTAAATATTATTGTTAGGTTAAACTTGCATTTTCATTATAGAATTAGGGTTAGAATTAGGTCCGCAATTTTATGATAAAAACCCTACAAATTTAAAAATTATTATTTTTTGCATTTTTTGGCCTCTCTAAAATTTCGGCCTGCCCTATTTGTCCTCCAAAACCCTAAGGCGAAATTTTAGGAGCCCTAAAAATCCCAAAATGATCAAAAACTCCCTAAAAAACCCTAATTTTTGAGTTCTGTCTAATTGTACATATTATGTTAGCTTAGTTTAATTTTTTTGTTAATTTGCAAATAATTAAATTTAAAAACCTAAATTTAAACCCTATTTTCTGTGTTTTACCTTTTTTTTCAGACCTAAAAGACCCCTGCTGTTAGCTTTCTCTACCCTCCATCCGCAGCCTCTCCCTTTACCTAAGCCTTACCCCAGCTGCCTTCGTTCTACCTTTTGACTCACCTTTTCAAGGCCAAAAACACCCCATAACAGCCCTTTTTCTGTTGCCACAGGTCTGCTAGGGCAGCCGTTTTTTGCAGACCTTCCCCTTGGCCCTAAACACCCGACACTTGCACACATTAATGCTAATAAGAGGCTGAACGTTGGGGTACTGTGGCAGCGCTTTAAACACTGATTTTCATCCATGTGTGTCTGAAAAGTTATGTCTTTCTGAACTTAACACAGGTCTGAAAGTTGATAATACAATGTGACATATACATGGTTATTTCTTCACCCAAAATTTGGTGACTTATAATCTGTTTCGTATGATCTTTATCTTCATTAAATTGTCACCATAGGAGGGATAACATACTGCTGCTACATCAGAGATATTTTTACAATTGAATGAATGTTAAAGTGCTTATTGGATGTTGCGAAAGTTTTATGGCAGACCTAAATTGTATACCTTTTTATGGTACTGTGCACTTACATACAGATTTGAATATTGCAATTAGCTGCTATTCATTCTTGTTATGATCAATACATATTGTTATTGAATGGTGTTGGATACTACCTTTTTTATGTTTGATATTAAACCAGTTTACACTTAGTGGAAGGTTATTGATCAGACATTACTATAACATATCCTTATGATCTTCATATCCACTTATATGTTATAAATAGTGCTCAATGTTCTTTGGGTCATCTAATGGTCTTTCACTCACGTGTTCTTATCTCTTAAATATTGACCACTAGGTTACAAGCTTACAATCTTTTGCATATCTAATTGATATATCTGATTGCTAAATATTATATTAACTTTTCACATTAGACATTGAAAGCTACAACTTAACGCTTATTTGATTATTGGTTAGTGTGTTAGCAATATAGTCTTTTGATCCAATATTGATTAATGTAATACATGCGTACACGTTTTCTACATTTCATTGGTTGAAATTGAATGCATTTGACTCCATTTAGGCACTGGTCTAACTATAAGATCGCATAGAATATAGTTGGTTGGTTGTTCTAGTGTCTTACAGGATTCCTAAAGGATACTTCTCCTTGGAGGTTTCGACTTCCGAAGAACTTAGAACAATGACCGAGGTGACATTGGGTCACTGATCTTACTTTTGCTTACTGGGAATTAGCTCTGCAAAAATGCAAAAAATAATTTTTAAATTTTTAGGGTTTTTATCATAAAATTGCAGACCTAATTCTAACCCTAATTTTTGAGTTTTGTACATTTGTATTTATTATGTTAGATTAGTTCATTTAATTTCTGAATTTTTATAATTTTTGTAAGTATTATTTTAGTTTAAATTTCTAATTTTTGTGTTAATTTTTATTTAATTTTTGCTAGTTTAAATTATATGTTAAAGGCCCTAATTTTTCTATTGCAAGCCGTAACTGTTCGCACTTACCAGCCCCCACAACCTCCTCTCCTGCCTTCACTCAGCCTTTCACAGTTCGGGCCTCCCCCTCTTCCTTCCTCCACTTTCTTGCTCCACCCTTCCACTGCTACCTTTCTCCTCCCATCTCTACTGCCTTTTAGACCCTCCGGCTTGTTATCACACAACTTGTTAAGACAAAAGACTAGGAACCGCGCTAGGAACACTCTGAGCTCCCGTGTCTAAAGATGTTGGTGAAGAAGTAGGAGTGTGAAATGAATTTGTGGAGTTCATACTCTCTTCACCAATAGGTAACTCTCGGGGAAAAAGGAAACTAGGGATGCTAGGATAAGATGAAGACAAACTCGAACCACTAGGCTCTTCCTGAAAAACAACTAGGTTATTCAAAGAAAAGTCCTCTCCAGGGGCATCATGGATTAAGGCATGCTCCTGCCAACTCATGGAGTTGTCATTCACCTGCCTCAAAACCCCATCTTCCAAGGACAAATGGGACAAATGATCGGGAACATCAGAAAAATGATAATCAGTTGGTTCTTCATCATTCCCCTCAGGAGGGGAAGGATGTGTTCCTTCATTGTTATTTGCCCAAGGAGTGATGTGAGGTAAGCCTTGTCTTCCCCTTTCCGTGTTGAGGTCAACCAGGAAAAACCATTCATGGTCCGTTCTAGGTATATACTCACGCCTTCTTATTCGATCAAAGTTAACCTCAGAGGTATTTAGTTGAGTGATGGGCTCAGGTTGTTCAATGTGTGGCTCCTCATCACTAGGCTGGTTCAAAGCCCTAAGTTCTTCCGACACTTCACCTCGAAGTGACTCAAGGTTCATTTCCCTCAGAAGAACTATCATCTCCAAATGATCTCCAAATGTTTTCTCTTATTGGACTAGAATCCTCATTGTGGCCACCCATGACCATGAAGATACCCTCAAGTAATAACTCACCCTCACCAAACGTGTTCCTTACACCATCCTCATAACTTTCAGGATGACCATCGTAAAATGGCTCCCGGTATACCCTAACCAATGACCCTGTTATCACATATATAGTATCCGGGCTACCATACATTATTTTTTTTATGCCAGTACACTATTCAGCCAGTTCCTTTACATTTGAGATGCTGAGATGAGCATCTATATTGGATCACTATCAGATTTTGGACAGCAGTTGTATTCCCCATGCCATGACTGAGTCTCAAGACACTCAGAGAGATGACCGATGTAGCCATTATACCATTTGTACAGAGCGGTCAGTAGTGCCTAGAGTTGCAGCAGCAGTTTCAGAGGACAGATGATGGTACAGGTGATGAGCATTCAAGTATATGACTCAGCAGGTATATCATTGTGTTATGGTTATATTGCTTTTATATTTATTCTTATAGCATGTCTTAGCACTTAGTGTCATGATCTGGCGATCATATAAATATGCGGACTTGGTTGATCATATTATATATATTATATTGTCCCTACTCAGACTTAGAAGTTCACTATTCATACTCATTGGTTTTACCCTCCTTAGGGAGAATAGAGGTGATCATTCCACCATACCTTGGCTTGCTAGTGTTGGCTCCATTATTCATTGTCTTCATCCATCCATTGCCTACCTTTTAGTTTATCACCCTGACTTACTACTTGACTAGTGGCATGGAGGACTTTTCCCCACTGTAGCCTCTGTATTGGATGAGCTTCCCTGTTTACTGTGTCTCGGCTCTGAGTTGGTGACAAAACTTACCTTTGGTGAGTTGGATTGTAGGCCTAAATCATTCTGGTCGGTTGTCTCGATGTTTGGCATTGGCTCGAACTCCCCCTAGTCACTTGAGATGTGTTGGCTAAAACTGAAAGCTCATGTACTATGTATGGAAACTGATAAATTCGCCCATGGAAACTAAAAAGGGCAAGAGCGATGAACTGCTAAAAAATACTCCTCGAAGAGTATAAGAAAGGTCCAAAAAGCAATGATTCTTAAAAGCTATATCTAAACAATTGCTAACCTTATATATGTATGAAAAAACATGCCTTGGATGCAAGCTGCAACTAGTTATGCTTATCAGCACACCTGAGATCCGAAGGGTTATGTAGGCTAAAAAGGCCATGAAATAAAATTGAATGATCCTAATGAACCTGGATCAACTTGATATAGACATGATACCTAAGTTGAATAAGCACTCTCTAAACAATTTATCCATTTGTGAGACACCGCCATTCCCTGTGTTGTTGCTCATTCAGTATATACTATGGTGTATATTCCCTTTCCCTTTGCCAAAGTGTCACAAAGTTAAGTCAGTCAAGTCATCCCTTAGCCTAGCCAGTTATTTTATCCTTCACCCTTCACTAGCAAATTGATCACAGCTATGAAGTGAGTATGATCTTGAAAGTCTAGTCTGAGCAATAATAATAATTAATGACATTATATATTTGGATTTAGATCGCCAGTAATGATCACTTTGTGTTACAATTGTTATTTGAATAAGTTGTAGAGCATGCATTAACCTTTGACACTTTGCAGCAGCTTCCGATGATGGTTTGAGTTATATTTGGTCATGTTGACTTGGTTAGACCTAGTTTGACCAAGGTCAACCATAGGACATGAGATGGTTGGACCTTGTGATGATATGGATAGATGATATATGGTCTATGTACATGTATATGATGATTCTATGCAGCAGCTACAGGGTTATGATGATGATTCTTGGTTCACAGCAATATTTGATCATTTATAGATTATTATTATTTGCCCTGTTCCGGTATATTGGATATATATTTTGATCATGCAGAGACTCATATGGTGTATGAGTACACATATTGGATGGATTTGGACCTTCTGAGTCCAATGAGACAGTTTGTTTTCAGTTTTGGGCACTTACAGTGATGATTGAGCCTCAGTAGGCTATCCCAGTGCAGTTTTGGTCTGTCGGAGGTCCTATCAGAGCAGATGTGATTTTTATCCGGTTGACCTAGGGCGCTGTGCTTGGAGGGAGTGGTCCAGCCACTTGTTTTTACCATATTACCCCCCTCTTGTACACATTGGTGCCCTCACCTTGACAACGTAGGCACTCCAGGAGGCAGTTTGGGGCAGTTTCACGCCTCCCGAGGCATTTTAGGATTGGTAGAAATGGCTATTGAGGAAATCGATTTGGGCTACTGAGGCAATGTCTTGGCATGGGATGATTAGTGATGATGGATTGATGTCTTCCACACCTCCTCCAGCAGTTTCAGCTTCATCGGGGCCCGCATCCATCACTTATGGCACTTTCTGATGATTTTTGAGGTCTTTTGAGGCCTACGATTTGACCATGGAGGCACGATTTGGTATATTGATGACTATTTTATTATTATTGTGCTATGGGGATTGACCAAGGGTGTCTAAAATTACCCCTTGGACCCACCATAAGCTTCTTATTATATTTTGTCATCATGATTTGGTGGGATTCCCCTCTTCTAGGGCGATTTTGTCCACTTATATTATATTTTATTAGTGATCCATGTATTTTATTGTTGAGCTCATCTCAACCATTGATTAGACATTTGTATCTTTTAATCTTAGCCACTCATTCAAAAAGTGGTTAGGATTTTGATGCCTCTCCTTCGTATTTAAAGGAGAGAGCTTCTCATTGTAAGGGGTCTTTGGCTCTTGGATTATTGGTATAGAAAAACTTTCTTGTGGAAATTCTTGTGGTCTCCTTTGCATCTGGTGTTCTTAGATGGTGATTGGAAAGTCTATTGCAACCTAGCATTTGGAATTTGTGGTAAGATCTATCTATTTTTGGAAATCATTATCTTGTCTACAGGAGGGCGACTTCAACAAGGGTGATTTTGCAAGGCTTCTTCAAATCGACTTTCTTGGCATTTGCTTGTATCAGGGGGTTATCATTAGTATCATTGTGATCTATGCTATCTTTATGTTACTTCTCTTGTGGCATTAGTCTTATCTCTTGATTACATCAAACCTGATATTGTTGACGTTTGTTGTACAGGAGAGAGGGCGCATTGGCTTCTTGGACTAAATCGATTGCATAGAAAACTACCTCAAAGCTTCTCAAATTGATCGGGTTTGCATAGATCATCATCATCAAGGCATCTACAAGGTTACCCAGGTAAGATCCACAGGTTTGTTTCTCTTATCTTGATCCAATCCATTGACCTAACTCATAAATTGATAAAACCCTTATTTCTTCAAACCCTCATTTTTACATTTTTTCAGATCTGCTAAGATCTAGTGGCTTTTTGGGTAAGACATTTAAAACCCACCTCTATAGTATCCACGACATCCCGGATCTATAGTTTGGTGAGGATTGGCCTCCATTTGACCCTCTTCCCAAGGCATTTAGCCTCTCCAAGCAAGGGCGCACTTCCTAGTTTGGTGGGTTGACCTAGATCTAGTCTGTGGGTAGTTGAGATCCCCTTGATTCATGATCTACACATCCAATAACCTACCCCCAAATTATCGCTTTTCTGATTTCTACCTTGTGGGCCCTATTCCACATTTTAAGGGATTTAATCCCCATTTTGGACCACTTGGTATCTTTAAACTCAGATCTAGTAAGATCTAGCCATCGGATTGCCTTGAAATCGTAGATCCACACTCCCACTTGATCAACCTACTTGGATCTAAAGTTTGGATGCCATTGGACTTGTCTTGATCCGTATATCCCACATTTTAGCCTCCTTGGGTAAAGTCGCACCACCTTGGAGAAGTGAGTTGGTCCACTTCTAGGACGTGGGTACTTGAGATTTTTGTGGATTTGGAACAGGCATAATTCAAAACCTAGGTCTAGTAGGTCACTTTGTCAAATCTTGCCTTGGGGATAGCATTCCTTGTTTTAAGGGATTGTGGTCCACTTAGGTCAAACCTAGATCTAGACCTATTCATCCATCAAGACTTTAATTGCCCACTTGTCTCATGCAATAGGAGTCCTTAACCACAAGTTAACCTTACTTTGACTCCATTATCCCAATTCCCAAGGCACTGGTTTCTCTCCAAGTCAATTCGACTTTCCTAGATTGTTGGATTAACTTGTGGTTTGACCTTAGTGTGGTGAACTAAACTCTTTGATGTCATCATACTTCACTATCAAGCTTGTCACTTGTACTAGTTAGCCCCAATTCAACCCCTAAACTACCCTGCGTTGGACACGGTTCCCAAGGCAATGGATTTTCTCACATTGAACTAGTACTTTAATCCTGGATCCTATTTCACAAATCATAAGTCACTTTCACATCAATAATGAACCAAAGCTATACTCATTGAACCCCTCACTTGTCTTGTGACTTCATCCTAAGGTCTAGGATAAACCATACACCTTACTTCACTTAGAATTAACTTGATTTGGTGTCTTGGTTTTGATCTCTCCTGTCGGGAGTAGATCGGGTCTCCCCCTTTGTTGTCTGGGCTAGATAACATAAAGTGAAGGTTGCCTCGACCGGTGTGACAACCATATATTGGAGGTCGAGGTGATCATGGTTGCACCTTTTGAGTTGCCCTTCCCTATTGCCATCCTCTAGTGGATACATCCATAGGGGTAACTACAGTTTAAGTGATAACATTTTGGCGCCGTTGCCGGGGAGGCAATAGCTTACTCTGGTTTGACATATATCTCCTAGAGCCCTACTCCCGTTTTTATTGCCTAACATTCTGGTATTGAAAGGCATAGGGCTTACCTTGGACAAACTAGTAGTCATTATTCACTCTCTCCTGCATATACAACGACACATATCTTGGTAGAAGAGTTTAAATCTACCCTGCGACTCCCAATCGTGACTCCGCTGAGGAGCGAGCTCATTTACATCCCTATAACACTAGAATTTAGACATCTTATCATTATCTAGAACCCATGGGGTGCATCATTTTGTTTTCAGGCTCTTGATTTTAAAAATAAATATTAAAATATTAAAAAATATAAAAATATAAAAAATATAAAATATAAAAACTTATTATCCATGGCTGCTTCTGAGCGACCTAGAACTTTCGGTCGTTTAAAAGTTTTTGACTTTTCAAAAATTGTTGGGTATCCTCATCATATTCTTCATCAAGCATGTGCAAGGTTGCCTATTTTCGATGGAAGTTATGAAATCTCTGCTAAAAGACACCTTGAACTTTTTAGAGAAATTATTAAAGAGTTATCCATAACCCATGAGGATGTGTGTATGAGACTATTGGCTTCATCTTTTAAAGAAAGAGCTGGACTCTGGCTTTCGAATTTGAAATCCAATAGCATTTCTGGTTATGACATGTTTGAAAATAAATTCCTAGTAGAATGGGGAAGTGAATTCGATGATATGTATCTTTCGAATCAAATCCAAGATCAAAACCTTCCCCTTTTCGATCCTATTGTGGAATCATTTAACAATCAAATATCAAGTGATTTGTCAACATCCGGAGATGACCTTTCCTACCCAATTTCTTCTGATGATAAGTCTTCTACTTTTGAGTCAATCGAAAGTAAAATCTTTAATCATTGTACAAACCATAAGTTTTCAAATTGCTTTTTAGGTAGCCATAGTCTTGATCCTGAGGGAATTTCTGAGAATGAGCTTTTAGTTAACAGGTCTACTGAAGTTCCTCCCTCAGAGAGACTCATTAGTCATTCTGTCTTTAGTGATCATTCAATTCCTTATCAACTTACTGAAGAAGAAGAAAGTGGAGACATTAACCAAGATCATTTAGTAGTGCTTTCACATGATCATTGTGCAAATAATCAGGATGTTTTAGATGAGCCTGTTAATTTTATCCCTGACAAATTGAATAAAAATGATCATTTATCCTCGTACGAATTTAATGATGAATCAATAAGTCAATCTCAAGGTGAGGATGAATTAGTGAATCATACTAGATATTCTAATCTTTGCTCCACTCCGTATAATGAATCTTTAAATTTTCCTTTTTTTATCCTTAGTCAAGATAGCTTAGAGTTAGATAGCTATGGTCAATCTTGTCCTCAGATTGTAAATATTAAACTTGTTCAAAAGATTGAAATAATTCCTAGAGTAAAGAGTGTTTTCTTTTGTCAAAATCTAAGGTCAAACTTGTCTATCTATTTAGGAGAATTTTCATATTTACAATCCACCCTCCCGTCCCAACTCTTTCAATCATCTTTGGGTTGGTGCTATAGTCAATCTTTTGCCTTTGGAATTTTCAAAAGGAAGTATATGCATGATTACATGTTTGGAGAAAAAACACTTCATTCTCCTTTTCAGTCACTTTGGAACCATAATGCTTGTTGTCAAGTTATCAATCACTCTTGGTGGCTAGGAAAGGTGTTTAAAGATCAATTCCATTTTTTCTCCATTTTTGAGCATCAAGTGGGTTTGACTTTGTTTTTCCGTCCTTTAAACTTTAAGTTATCCCCACTTGGTTTCTATTTGATCATTAATCCAAGGGAGAACCAAATTGAATATGTAAGGGAAGTAAATGAGGAAGTTATGTTCTGTGAAAAAGAATTGAGTTACAAGCCTTATATTTTTCCTCCATCAATCTTAAGCAATAACTTGCATGAATTTTATGATCCTATCAATTCTTGGATGGAGGATGTTTGCATCAGTCAATTTTTTCCTTGGCATGATTTCATTTTGCACCATTCAAACCTTTATTCAATTTTTGAACAAACCTGGAAGATTGCATTATCAAATTCTCTGATCTTTAATCCAATCATGACTTGTTTCATTACCAGAAATCGAAGAAGAATCACTAATATGTTTGATGAAAGGTTGCATTGGATTTATGATTTTACCTAGCATATGTGATGACTGGTTAGATTAGAGTAGGTAGGAAACCAAATAAGCCTACTTGGGCAGTAGTTAGTCTTTTCAGCCATTGAGTCTGGCACCTTGTTTATTTCTACACTCCTTTGTAAGCTCCTAGTTTAATTGAGTACCTGTCATTTTTCTTTTTCCTGCACAATAAATGTCAAATTTTGCAAATTATGTTAGTAGTTTAATTTACTTTCTGCGTTTATATTTCATGCACTTATATGTCTGACATAGAATATATTTTATTTCAGTTGATTTTATATTTTTCCCACACATGCGGCATGAGGTATTTCGATGTTTGTGAATGCAGAAATAGGTTGCAAAAATAAAAAGCTGGAAGCAAAATGGTAGAGTGCTGGATCGTGGATTCGAGTAGCAGAGTTCGAGGACCAGAGATTCTGAGGTTCTCAAGCGCTCTTTTCAACAGAGCACTTGTCCCAGCCGGAGCCAGATGTTATCACATATATAGTATCCGGGCTACCATACACTATTTTTTTTATGCCAGTACACTATTCAGCCAGTTCCCTTACATTTGAGATGCTGAGATGAGCATCTATATTGGATCACTATCGGATTTTGGACAGTAGTTGTATTCCCCATGCCATGACTGAGTCTCAGGACACTCAGAGAGATGTGGGTAGTTGAGATCCCGCTTGATTCATGATCTACACATCAAATAACCTACCCCCAAATTATCACTTTTTTAATTTCTACCTTGTGGGCCCTATTCCACATTTTAAGGGATTTAATCCCCATTTTGGACCACTTGGTATCTTTAAACTCAGATCTAGTAAGATCTAGCCATCGAATTGCCTTGAAATTGTAGATCCACACTCCCACTTGATCAACCTACTTGGATCTAAAGTTTGGATGCCATTGGACTTGTCTTGATCCATTTATCCCACATTTTAACCTCCTTGGAGAAGTTAGTTGGTCCACTTCTAGAACGTGGGTACTTGAGATTTTTGTGGATTTGGAACGGGCATAATTCAAAACTTAGGTCTAGTAGGTCACTTTGTCAAATCTTGCCTTGGGGATAGCATTCCTTGTTTTAAGGGATTATGGTCCACTAAGGTCAAACCTAGATCTAGACCTATTCATCCATCAAGACTTTAATTGCCCACTTGTCTCATGCAATAGGAGTCCTTAACCACAAGTTAACCTTACTTTGACTCCATTATCCCAATTCCCAAGGCACTGGTTTCTCTCCAAGTCAATTCGACTTTCCTAGATTGTTGGATTAACTTGTGGTTTGACCTTAGTGTGGTGAACTAAACTCTTTGATGTCATCATACTTCATTATCAAGTTTGTCACTTGTACTAGTTAGCCCCAATTCAACCCCTAAACTACCTTGCGTTGGACATGGTTCCCAAGGCAGTGGATTTTCTCACATTGAACTAGTACTTTAATCCTGGATCCTATTTCACAAATCATAAGTCACTTTCACATCAATAATGAACCAAAGCTATACTCATTGAACCCCTCACTTGTCTTGTGACTTCATCCTAAGGTCTAGGATAAACCATACACCTTACTTCACTTAGAATTAACTTGATTTGGTGTCTTGGTTTTGATCTCTCCTGTCAGTAGTAGATCGGGTCTCCCCCTTTGTTGTCTGGGCTAGATAACATAAAGTGAAGGTTGCCTCGACCGACGTGACAACCATATATTGGAGGTCAAGGTGATCATGGTTGCACCTTTTGAGTTGCCCTTCCCTATTGCCATCCATGAGTGGATACATCCATAGGGGTAACTACAATTTAGGTGATAACAGACCCATCAGAGTTTGGGATAGTAGCATATGATAAATCCATCTGAAGATGTCCCCCTAGCCCAGTAGACCACTTCCTACAAAGGAGCATTCCATAGGCTGGAGGGAGATCTATGACTACTATGTGCATTAGCATGGATATGTCGGGGCATGAAAATAGGTCAGCTCTCAAGTTTTTGATCAAGCCAAAGAGTTGAACTGGTCTAGAGTCAATCCCACAAATGTTCCCATAGGGCCTAGTTATTTTTAATCCCATAGCTTCCATGACTTGCAAAGGCATCACATTCATGGAGGCACCAGAATCCAACATGCAGTTATGAAGAAGGGTATCACCATTGCGAAGTGTAAGATAAAAAGGTTGGTGACCACCATTCTTTCTCTCGTATAAGGCAGTTTGGATGTTAATGGGAGGGTCCTCCTCTTCATCAACCATAGCACTAGGTATTGAGTTTTGAAAAGATGAACCTTCACCATTGCTTGTGGTAGTCTCAAGGATACTTTCGAAAAACTCCACCACTTGCTCTTTTATTGATGGGATTTTCATTAACTCAGTGAGTGGGATGTTGTGCATAACCTTGTCCAATTCTCTTTCAATGTTGATATCCAAGTCATACTCGGGAAAAGGAATTGGCTCACTCACTGGACTAGGCAACTCACTACTTCTCTTTTCACTGAAAGGTGTAGGCTTTTGGCCATCCTTTCTTCGTTGATAGGTTCTAAGAGGAGCTTGACTACTACCATTGGCTTGTTCAGTAGCATAGATGGGAAAACTAGGACTGGGTTCTTCTATGGACTTTTCCTCATGATCAATCAAAATTCTTCCAAATTCCTTGTCAAATTCTAAGTTGTCAACCTAGTTAATGTTCTTTGGAGAATCAGGAGTACCATCACTGTGGGTGGGATACTCAGGATCTTCCAACCTTTGCTCTTCAGACCAGTTTATGATAGGAGGTTCAGGTGAAGCTTGGCTCACAGGGTTTCTTCTATCACCTTCATTAGGTTTCTTTTGTTGGTTCCAATAAGGATTAGGGCCATAGGGCAGCCTATACCTTTCCGCTTCTTTGCTCTTAGCTAGATCCCTAGTCAAGAGAGTTAGATTCTTCATCATTTCATGCATGCTCTCCATCATCTCATTGGGATCTTTACTAGGCTCTTTCCCCCTCTTAAACTTAGGCTCAGATCTAGAAGAAGAGGCATTGATTAGGTGAAAGAAATTTTGCTTCCCCATGGAAGCAGCATTTGCTTCAGCCTTTCTCGCATTGTCTTGTGCCACTTTTAAGTCACTAGGGTCTTTATCCTTCAAGTGGTAGCCGAGGTAACCCTCATAAGCATTGAGGTAATGAATTAAGATAGCTTGATCAGGAGGGCTAATGCTACTAGGAATGTTGGCCACTATCTTGTCAAAGCGAAGGTTAAACTCATGGACAGACTTGTTTTCTTTCTTCTTGATTTCAAAAAGTTGGTTCAAAAGGAAATGTCCATCCAACTTGACTGACCACTCATGCTTAAGTTTTTCGGTGAATACATCGTATCCATTGATTGATGAGGCAGGAAAACGATCAAACCATTGCGAGCATCACCCTCCAAGGATGCAAAGAGACCCCTCATAAACACATCTTCTTCTTCAGTCCCATAAGCTTCCATGTGAGCCCAGACATTTTCTATGTGGTCCTCAATGGAGGTCGCATAGTTCCCATTGAACTTTGGGATCTTTTCAAAGTACTTGTCTAGCATATCATGGGGGGCACCTACGACCTGGGAAAAGTCTAAGGGAGAGGCTCTAGCCTTGTTTCCAAAAGCACGAGCGACGGGAGGGTTGTTTTGAGTATTGTTTCCAGAGGAAGATTGATTATGTCCAGCCATTGGATTAACTGGAGTGACGTTAAGATTAGGATTAGGAGATGAAGGAGGAACCGAATTGAACAAACGAGATCCCAAGATACGGTTTGGAAAATCTGAGTTAACAATTTTCCAAAAGAAATTAGATGATTGGGCTTTAGGATCTCTTCTGTGATAAGTGAGTGGGGTTCCTTCTAATTGATTTGGATTTGATTTACTTCGAGTGTTGTAAGGATGACTATGAGCTTGCTCTTCAACGGAGTCACGATTAGGAGTCGCCAGGTATACTTTTAAACTCTTCTACCAAGATGTATGTCGTTTAAAATGCAGGGAGAGAGTGAGACAAATAGATGGATATGGTTTTAGTTAAGGATTGAAATGATAACCATCTAGATTAATTTGGATGCGATAAGATATGAGTTATGCATGGATAATCGCAGACACCTAAGGTAAGCCTCTACCTTCCCCGACAACGGTGCCAAAAATGTTGTCACACAACTTGTAGTTGTCCCTAATGGTATCCCATCCGGGATGGTAGAGGAGATGGACAACTAAAGAGGTGACCCAAGAGATGCCACAGTTCCTAGTGCAAGCTGGGAGTCACGACAACCGAGACACTCTTCACTTTAGATCTAGACAAGTCAAGATCAAGGGGGAGACCTTATAACCAATCAACAGAAGATTAGCCAAAGCAATGGTTCCTAGGGAGATGTGAAAATGGAGTTACGGAAACCAATGCAAGCTTAGGTGGACCCAAGAGTTTTAAGTGTGGTTGAAGAGGCTTAAGAAGTGACAAGTGTTTCAACCAATGAATTGATTTAGGCCACCAAGGGAGATCAAAGAGATAGATCTAGTACCATGAAATATACAAGTGGGACCCACTTCCTCAAAGTATGGAAATGACCCAAATGGGACCCACAAGGTGAAGTTATGAGTGAAATGGCACTAAGGGGTGTTTGATGATGTGGATCTATGGATCCAAGGTTGATTAGGCAACACCCACATATGGGATCTAGCACACGACACAATCCTCAAGGAGTGCGAATTGACCCAAGGAGACTAGTGCCTTAAGATGAAGGGGTAATGGAGTCCAAAGTGTGCCAAAATGTAGATCGGGGTAGTTAAGGAAATTATCAAAGTGTGTTTTAAGTGGCATGCCCCAAGGTAGGCTAGAACTCCATAGATCTAAGGTTGAAAATGCATCACCCAATGACCCAAGTGGGGCACAACCCTCAAAATGAGGAATGGGGCCCACAAGGCAAAAATCAAAGAGGTGAAGCACTAGGGGTAGGTTATCAATTGAGAGGAGTGCAAATCAAGTGGGATCTCACCTACCCATGTCTTGGAAATAGCAAAACTCACCCTCCCAAGGAGTGCGACCTCACCTAAGGAAGGCTAAGTGCCTTGGAAAGTGTGTCAAATGGAACCCAATCACCACCAAACTATAGATCCGAATTGCCGTGGATGCTATAGAGGTGGGTTTTCAATATCTTTCCAAGAGCCAAGTTAGATCCAAGTAGATCTAAGAAAAAGTAAACTGAGGGTTTTGAATTTTAAGGGTTTGATGACCAATGAAGAAGAATGGATGGATCAAGGTACATACCTTGAAGAACTTACCTCAATTGCTTGTGGCCACTTTGCAAATTGATAGCATTCCCCTATGTGTATATTCAAGAGTGAGATCCAAGTGCTACAAGCCAAAACGTCCTCCTCCAATGAAGCCAAATCGTCCTCCTCCTACAAGACAAGATCAAGTAAGAAAATTATGAAGATGATAGAAAGATGTAATAGAAAGTATCAACTATGTCACAAAGATACAATAATGATACTCCCTGTCACTAAGATCAACTCAAGAGAGAATATGTGGATCCCTCCAACAATAACCCTCTTCAAATCGTCCTCCTCTCCACCAATTCGGCCTCCCTGCAAGAAAACAACGTGTAGCCCCAAGATCCACAATGATACATAGAAGAGATACTGTATATTCAAAGTGCAAAAGAATCCACAAGACAAGAGAAGTACGCTCTACAAAGAAGTATTCTATTCCAATATTCAAGAGCTCCAAAGGTGAGCTATACAATAGGGGGTCTCCTCCTTATATAGGATAATAAAGACCAAAACCCTAGATCTCAAAACCACTTTATGAAATGAGTGGTTGAGATTAAAAGATCTCAATACATAATCAATGGCTAAGATGAACCATAACAAAATATCACATGGATCACTCAAAATAGAGGTGACATCATAGCTAGGAGAGGCTAAATGAGGGTGACATCATCCTCTAGAGGGGGCAAAAGTACATGGGCCCACCTCTTATGACATGGACATGACTCATAAAGATCATGGTGGGGCTAGGAGGCATCAATCCTTGCTAGCTCATCCCCATGTCACAATAATATAAAATAATATGTCCAAATAATACAAATGATCAAATTTGTCCTCAAAATCTGTGAGAGACATGCAGTAAAAGGCCTCCTGTGGCCTCTGTGGACCTCACTGACTGGAAGATGGGGGGTTCACCCTGGAAGACCTCTGTGAAGACCAAGTGCGAAAACCTTGCCTCAATTGCCCGAATCGAATTCCTCAATGACCCTTTTATTCCATTTTTAACTTGCCTCGGTAACTGTGAAGCTGCTGAAACTGCCACCTAGGGCACCTGCGCTGTCAAATTGAGCCCACCAGGCTCTCCAAAAGGGGGGGTAAATGGTAACATCAAGTGGCTAGACCACCCCCTCCTCATACAACGCCCTAGGTGAACTGGCCTCTCACGGCCCCTGCTGGTCAGGCTGGGAAAACAACCCCAAAACTGGTCAACAAGTGAAAAAATGCATCTATCACTGTCAGAAGTGCCCGAAACTGAATGATAGGTGTCTCATTGGATCCAGAAGACCCATATCTACTAAGGATGTGTACTCATACACCATGGGTTTCCCTGATGGGGCAACTCTAGGGTCTACCATATATGGACAGTGCATAATCTGATGATCTGAAGTAATAATAAAACCTGCTGAACTGCATCAATCACCATCTGAATCATATGTCTATCATATGGTATCATCATCAAGAGTATGTGTGGCCATCAATCATCATCAATAAGCATACATGGTCCACATCATCACGGATCAATCATCATCAATAAGCATACATGGTCCACATCATCACGGATCCCAAGAAATGACCATAGTCAAACTGGGTTTGACTAGGTCAATATACAACCCAGGATAAATCATATCAATAGACTAAGACATGTTCCTCTAATCATACTCACAACTTAACTTAACGTATAAACATCATTTAGTGGCATTAATCATGTTTGCATATTCCATTGTTATTTATAATTACTTGCATAATAGCTTAAATGACAAACTCACCCATTGGACATGGTCTAACTGCTAGCTAAGGATGAAGGCTAGGAACAAGGCTGGGCAAAGGGGTGACTTGTTTAAACTTAACTAAAAGATACTTTGGACTGGGAGAAGGGGGAAGCTACACTCTGTGCTGGACAGATAACACGGGGAAGGGCTGTGCCTCACAAATGGATAAGTTGTTTAGAGAGTGCTTATTCAACTTAGGTATCATGTCTACATCAAGCTGATCCAAGTTCATTAAGATCATTCAATTTCATTTCTTGGCCTTTTTGGCCTACATTACCCTTCAGATCTCAGGTGTGCTAAGAAGCACAACTAATTGCAGCTTGCATCGAGGGCATGTTTATATATAAGTTCAGCAATCGTTTAGATATAGAGTTTAAGAACCATTGTTTTTTGGACCTTTCTTATCCTCTTCGAGGACTATTTTTAGCAGTTCATCGCTCTTGCCCTTTACTCACGTGTGTTAATAAATACATTCTAGAGTTTATAGTTTCCATGGGCGAATTTACACAAGTTTCCCATAAGTAGTACATGAGCTTTCAGTTTTATCCAACAACATCTCAAGTGACTAGGGGGAGTTCGTGCCAGTGCCAAACATCGGGACAATCGACCAGAATGATTTAGGCCTACAATCCAACTTACCAAAGGCAAGTTCTGTCACCAACTCAGAGCCGAGACACTAAACAAACATGGATACGATCCAACACAGAGGTCCTCAATATTAGAAAGTCAAGCAAGACAAGTCAAGGGTAAAAGCCAAATAAGGAAGGTCATGGATGGATGGAGTCAAGTGAAAGTGGTGCCTAAGCTAGCAGACAAATGATGTCAAGAAAGACCATGTCTATGCAAGGTACTAAACCACTGAGTCTTGTCAAGAAACCTAAATGTGCAAGTAATATGTCCATTTTATAACATCATTAAGATAATTCATTTTTATTTTACAAAGTTTGCCACATCATGAGTCATATACCAAGCTAATGCTGTGAACATGACTAAAGGAACAAGATAATAATCCAGAATCAATGATCATAAATCCATAGGTCATATCATCATAAACCATCTGAAACACTGCTGCAATACATCTCTAGGCACTGAACTGAAACTGTATGGAATAAAGGGTCACATCGTTCATCAAATCTGAACTCTCAAGGCTCAGCCTTGACACAAGGTCTAACATAAGTCTGATAAAATACACTGCTATGATCATGAGTGATCTCAAAATATAAACTCATCATAGCCAAGCTCTGAATAATCCAAGCCTTGAAATGTGCAGATATCTGCTAAGCAAGAATAGTATCCCTGCTACTATGGTGTGACAACAGGGCTCTCTCCAAACTACCAGCGCTGCCCTATTTTCAGCCTGCTGTCCCGTCTTTTTGCTAACCTGCAGCCCTACCTTATCACTCTCTTTCTCTTCTCCTCTCCTTTATCCCTTTCCCTATCCTCCTTCTACCTCTGCGCTGCCTAATCTGAGCCCTTTTTTCAATTGTGAACCAGTCTGCAATCTAAGATTGCAGACCTTGTGCATGTTTTCTTTTGCCCTATCACCTGCAACATAAGACATACAAACTAAAAATCAGAAAACTAGTTAATATTCTAATAAAATAGTGAAATGTTTTGTATATTTCAACAAGCTTATTGCTCTTTGCATATGTCATATTTTCTGTGTAATGTTATCTCAGAATTTACATACACAGTTTCCAAAGCTAATTAAATACTAAGATGTCACTGAATGCATGCCTAATTAATATATTTAATCGGTGAATGAAACTGATATTTTATTGCCATCTTATGTTATTTCTTACATCATTTCAATTGCTTTTGCTGCAACTTCTTATACACAGATCTGAAAGTTATACATGAGTTAGTATTTCATTTGACATTTATATAGTGAATGCTGGTTATTGGGCTGACATCTATTGGGGAACTTCAATGCTGATATGTACGGTTGGTGGATTACCAAGCTATTACCTTTTATACACGTAGATCTGGAAAATACTAAGTCTGATTTTCATGCAATACATTCACCTGCTGCACTGTGCAAATTTAAACTCAGAATTTTATATAAATTGGTGAACTTGTCGCAAGAAAACACTTACATTTTCCAAGTTAATTGTTATAAATGATTACAATTTGTCATTCTATATCTGATGAATGAAAGACATTGGGAAACACAACTTAATGGTTGATACTCTTTTACATGGTAAAGGGTCTTCCACATTTTATTGCTTGATGGTTATTATTGGTTATGAATTGTTATGCTACATGCTTATATCGCAATAAATTGAATAACATTGACAACTACCACTTAATACATTTTTGGGTTAGTTTATTGGCAATATAGTCCATAGGTTTAGAAATTGGCCAAACCGGTTTCGGAATCGACCGATCTATCGATTTGATAAGGAACCGAATCAACTTGATCTGCAAATCGGTTCGGTCGACCGGTTCGGTAGGCCGATCTGGACACTGAATCGGCCGGTTCGGTACCGAACCGGTCTAATCGGCCGAGTTATGTAAAAAATCGGCCGGTTTGTTTGGAATTTTGTGTGGGTGCCCGTAGACTCAATAAAACAATGCAATATCCCTATGGTGCATTAGTACTTGGTGATATTAATGGTAATGTTAAATTCTTAAAGTAAAAGGATGGAAAATAAAAGATAAGCTTGTGACATTCTCCTTATCTTTTATTTTCCATCCTTTTACTTAAATTTTTAACATTACCATTAATTGTTTGAGTTTCAGGATGTTTGGGAGTGGTTCCAACCTCATCAGACTTCATATGCAAAAAGTAGATTTTTAGATCCCATTCAAAATTCAACAGACTTAATAGTTTTCAGGATTTTAGGATTGCAAGGTTTCCACTAGATTCTATCATGTATGAGGTTATGGAATTGACATTTAATCAAGCACATCAACCCCTATATGTACCTTGATGTTGGTGGTGTTGATTGTTGAATTCCTCTGCAATGACCTTAATAAAAATGTAGTCTTCACTCATGCAAAATCACTTATTAAGCATGGGAAGCTTTTTCTACGTTATTTTAGCGATTGGATTAGGAAGTTTCATCAAAATTGTAGCGTCTTGAGCCGTTGACTAATGTCCTTGGAGGATCAACTTTAAAATTCGAGTTAGAGGCAAGGGCTAGAGCCTAGAGGAGGGAGGCATAGGGTGCTATTGATGAATAGGATCCCAATATAGGCAATGATGAATAAGATCCCAATATAGGCATTTTCTCATTTCCAAAATTTTGTGGGGTCACGTTTCCCCTGTTTCAAAGTTTCCTCGTTTCCCCGTTTCATGCAACTTAGGTTGAAGCTGTTCAAACCCTTGTACAACAATTTTGAAGCAAACATGTTCCTGTTATGACCTTTGCAGCAGTAAAAAGTCATGAAAATCACCTTAAAGGCTTAAAATAAATTGTGGCTAGTACTGTGGATGAAAGCAGCCCTAAACAACAAGTATAGGTGCTCTTTGGCCTTCAAACAACAGGTCTGGGTCATAACAACAATCCTAAAATCTTGAAAATGTTGTTTTTCTTTAAAATTTAAATATTTTATGTAAACAGATTCATTAAATTCAAATCGGCCGATTTATGACTGATTCATTACCGATTCCGATTCCGATTCCGAGTTGACCCTTGACCGATTCTGAGTCCGATTCCAATTTTTCAAACATTGATATAGTCTTTTGATCCAATATTGATTATCATAGTGCATGTGTACACGTTCTTACCTTTCATTGAATGAACTAAGCATTATTGGCTAAAGCGCAATTCATTTGACTCCATTAGACACTGGTTGAACTACAAGATTGCATAGAGAATATATTTTGTAGTTGTCTTAGTGTTCTACAGGATTCCATAAGGATACTTCTCCTTGGAGGTTTCGACTTCCGAAGAAGTTAGAACAGTGACCGAGGTGACATTGGGTCACTACTGGGAATTAGCCCTGCTAATTTGCCCGGTAACAGAGTCCATTGTATCTATTGTAAACTGCTTAAGATTACAAAAGTTGTTCTATACTCTCTCACTAGTTTTCTCGCAAGATTTTTTCTAGGGTCTTTTACCAAAAACTTTTGTGTCCAAGTTTCATGTGTGATTGCTATATTGTGAAAATTTGTATATATATCTCATGTGTTTCATGTTATAAGTTATTGTATATGTTGATACATTCTCGGGGATTGACAATTGGGTTTTAGTACATGCATGTGTCTTAGAGAGACTTGAGACCGAGTTGGGATATGTGATTTTCAGTGAGTCCTATCTAGAAAATTTACAAACTTGACCTTTTTGGCTGGGTTAGTTTCACTTTAGCTAGGTCGACTTGTTCTTGGGCTAGTTATTATTCTTTCCTTTATTCTTTTCTTGTCCTTTTTCTTCGGTTGACTTCTTGTTGACTTCTGGAATCTTCTACGGTCTAGAGAAGTTCTTTGTGAGCTTGCCATCCTCCGTGATGTTCTCCAGGGCCTGACCACTTCCAAAGTGGCTTCTTTCTTCTTCATTGTTCCACTGTGCCCCACTAGCCAAGTGTATGGCTATCTGACCTCTCCAAGAGGTTTGATTATTCCTCAATAGTCCTGACTATAACTCACTTGAGTATTTGATAGTCACTAATAGTCTTGGAGACCTTGACTATTGTTTGATAGTCATTTGAGGTGTTCACTGTCTTTGCTCATGTGGGTGCACTCCACATGAGATACTGCAGCCCTTGGCTGTCTGAGTCATGTACCATGACTTACCGATATCTGAGCCATGTACCACTGCATGAATTACAAGTGTCTGAGTCAGGTATTATTGCATGACTTATCGGTGTCTGAGCCATGTACCACTGCATGACTTACCGATGGGGAAGATGCTTGAGTCATGTACCACATGACTAACTAGTGGGGGGGGGGATGAATACTTGCTGCTGCCCATGGAGAAACATCAACACTCCCTCTCAGCTAGGGGAGTCATTCTGTACTACACCAAGCTTGTCTTGGAGTACTCAAACTTTAGTAAGTATATCGACAATTTGCTCATCCGTGGATATGTTATGAAGTTGCACTGCTCCTTTTTGCACTATGTCTCAAATATAACTGATTAAGAGCCTTCTGAAGCCTTACTACTTTTCATCTTGCAATATTGGCTACAATATGCTCTGCCTCTACTGTACTGAGTGCCCTTGACGACTGCTTTCCTGGTAAAGCAGGATATCATAGCTGATCTCAAACTGGAGCAACATCGTTGATGTGCTCTTTCTTGTACACTGCACTCTTCACCCTAGTCAGAGTCCATATATCCTTGCAGATTTACTTCTCTGTTCGAGACATATCTGAGTCCATATCCAATCATACCATGTAGGTACCTCAACACATGCTTTGCTGCTATCAAATGTACATGTATGGGCTCAACGATGTACTGAGTCAAGGTGTTCACTGTGTTACGGCTCTGCAGTTTTCAGCTTTCCAGTAGGTCATTGGTAGAGGAGGGCTAAAAGGTTAAGTGTGGGGGTTCTCTGCTTGTGGTTGGCCATGATCGGGCTCCTTGGTTTTGCTCCTGAAAGTACTATGGCTTAGTGGCATTGCTGACTGCTCTTTATGGGGATTTTTAGCCCCGGGGTTGGTGTTCGGGGCTTCCAGGGGCAAGCCATTGGGTCACATGACCACCATCCTTATATCTCTTGAGGGGGACTATGCTTCATCTAGGGAGGTCATCCCTAAGTCCACCACCCCTCTCACACCCCACTTGGACCTTCTCTGTAGCTGATTTTATCCCCTTTGATCAAATCGGCCCCTTGATGTCTTCACAATTGATCAAGCCTCAAGCTAAGGCAAGGGGGACGTTGAGGGACTTTATTCATCATTCTGGGGTTAGTAGGGGCATAACGTCCTCCTTAGTCTCACTCCTGTAGTCACAGTGAGGTCTTGGCTTGCTTATTTTAGTATTTTTTATTATTTTATATTGGTTTTAGGGCTTAGTCCCCAATGTGTGGGTGACGTGCCCTAATTTTGTCCTATTTTGGAATATTTTAATATTATATTGTTTTAATTTGAAATTGACATGTAGGCTTGATTAAAAATGAAAATCTTGTGCTAAAATGGATATAAATATCCATTCATTTGTCATTTGTAAAGCACAAGACTTGGGATCAAATGATTATTCTTTTTTTTCTCTTACTTTATGAGCTGTCTTGGTGATGTGCACTTCTCTTGGATGTCTTCTCTTGCTTGAATGGTGAATGGTGGATGAATCTAAGGCTTCTTTTTGCACATGCTATGGTTGGTGCTAGAATTGTTTGCTAAAACACATGCTCAAGAATGACCTAAAGCTCTTTCTTTGCTCATGTCTTGGTGAATATTGGTAAAGTCAATGCTTCTATGTGGATTGAATGGTGGTGTATTGCTGCATTTTTTATGAATTAGGGCTTTTTTATCAATATTTTATCAACTTTGTGTGAAGGAAACGTCTTGTATTAGGGTTTCCTTTTGCTTTTAGGGGCTTGGACTTCTCCATTTGCCTTGGTTAGGATCACCTACTGAACCCTAGAGCTTGCAAATACTAGAGGGACATTCTAAGAGAGGGACACTAGCCATGATCTCTCAAAGCCCTAGGGGTTGAGATGACATCATAATCCCCTTCTCGTCAACTTTTTTTACTTAAAAATTCAGCATTTAATGTATTATAGTTAGGCTGCATTTTCATGTTAGTTACCTGCATTTTTATCCACAAAACCCCTAAAAATCAGAAAACCCTAGAAAAACCCTAAAAATTAGAAAATCCACAACTCCAAAAATAATCATGAGTTTGCAATTCTGGTCCTCCCTACAAATTCGCATTAGTGGATTTATCCACAAATCTTGAAGGGCGTCCCAATTTTATGTGTAAAAAACCCTAAAAATCATATATTGTCAAAAGCTATGCCGTTGGGAGTGGGAGTGGGAGCGAAAAGTGAAAATTTCAAAAGCTTCCGTTTCGGGAGTGTTTTTTATATAATATATATTTTAATATATTTTGATGCATATAAATTAAAAAAAACAAGTATTATGCCAAATTAGCTATAGAAAACATGAAAACATAGAATCTAGATATTCATATAACCATTTAGTACACATTGATATAACATTAATCATCTAGATTCTAGGAGCTACAACTTATAACATTGTCATTAAATGATCATCATCAAATCATCAATCATCAATCATCAACAACATCAACCTTCAAATTTCAACATATAATATTTGCCATCAAACTAGGCCACAATGTTTACAAAATAGGCCAACCGCCAAAATAAACATGAAAATGAAATACAAAGTACTATGAATCTACTAAGCTTTCTGCTTGCCATGAGAAACTTCCAATTTCTTTTCTCGTGGTCTAGGTGGAATAAGTGCTGGTGGAAGTGAACGTGGAACATGAGAAGAAGATGAATGGCCCCCATGGGCTAAACTTGGACATTGTGAAGCTAAAGGCAAAACTCCTGCATCTGGAAAGCTGCTTCTGCTTGGGGGTGGCATCTCTGTACGGGTAGTCTGAATTGGATCATCATGATCACCCAATAGTTCAGCCTCTAAGCGCTCTAATGCTATGGCTCCATCCTCCACATTAGCCTCCTTTGGATTGTTGTCCCAAGTCACAAATGTTCTATCATTCTTGGCCGCCTCACAATAATGGGACAACAACCTCAAGTTGTAGTGCACATAAACCAAGCTTTCTGCGCGATCTACATTCAGACTGTTTCTCTTTACACTGTGGATAAAGTTGTAGGTGCTCCAATACCTCTCTGCAGAAGAGCTATTAACAACCTGTGATAGCACCCTCACCACCAATTTATGCAAATATGTGGCTCCAGAGACATGCATGTTCCACCAACGGATAGGATCCAATCTGTCTCGATCTTTGGTTGCATACAGGGAACCAAAGGGTCCATGCTCACTAATGTATTTGCTCAATTCACTCCGTACTTGAGCACACTCTTCCTTATCGGGGACCAACTTGACTAATGCTTGCATATACCCAACAGCAACCTCTGGATCTGTGTGGGGTTTTTTCCTAACTCCACCCCCAGGTGCAGGTTGGGCCAACCAAATTGGAGAATAGTATTTTGGGGTGAGGACATATGCAGGGGCATGGAGTGGAACATATAGATTATCCCACCTTTTGACCACATGTTTATGAATATGGTGATACAAGATTGCATCTCTTTGCTCAACAATGTCTTTCATTTGACCAAGCATGCTATCCATCTGCTCATATACCTCCCCAATCACCGACTGATTTGTATTTGCAAAACGAATCATGTTATAAACTGGCTTGGTGAACTGCAGAACATACCTAACCTGTGAACCAGAAATGACCTTCAAGAACGGTGTCCTCCACCTCTTGAAAGTCACTTCTATCTAATGCGCTTGCAGCTCTGTCTTTCAATTCCTGCCATGGATCACTTGAGACCATACTAGCCAATGCCTCTCTTACCTTCAAAAGCCTCCTGAAGGTGAGGTAGTAGCTAGCAAATCTAGTCTTTGCAATCTTCAATAGCTCCAACTTAGAGTGATTGCGAAAAATGTGGTGGGCCATGCTATGATTGGTAATAAATTTGATCATTTTCTTACCTCTCTTGTACAAGGCACCAATCCATCGGTAATTAGGGTCCTTCATCTTAACAATATCATGCATCAAAAGGTTCAATGTGTGAACCAAACACCCTGACCAAAATATGTTGGAATACTTATCCTCAATGATTGCTCCTGCTGCCTTACAATTAGCAGCATTATCAGTGATGACTTGAATGACATTGTATGGCCCAATCTCCTGAATGGTTTTAAGTAAAGGTTGTGCAATATTAATAGCGGTCTTGTAGTGATCTAAGTAGTCATGGGCTGAAAGGAAGACCGCACCGCTAGCAGAAACGCCAAGAATATTTATCAATGGCTTGCCTTTAACATTTGTCCATTCATCAAATACAATGGATACCCCATAGTTGGACCAATCATTTGTGAACTTTCCAAGAGCACCATTGATTTTGGCTCTTTCCCTGTCAAGTCCCATGGTTCTAGCTTTGTCATACCCAGGGCTTCTATATCCTTGAGGGGCACCATTGATGGCATGTACCATTTCATGCTAATAGGGTGAGCTAAGAACATTGAATGGCACACCACATGCATAGAGAAACCTATAAACTTTTGAATCCACATCATCTCTACAACCTGTGTCAAGGAAATCGGATAATGTTCTTCGCATAGTCGAGATTCCATGGGGAGATGAGGGTCTCGATCGACCAGATGATGATCCAGCTCCACTACCAAACATTCTTTGTGAGGATTCAGATTCAACACTCGATCTCTTGGAGTTGTTTTGAGTAGCCTCTTCTTCCATCCTGTATTTGCTTGTCTCTTTAGCTCCCACTTTGTCAGAAGTTTTGACTCCATGAGACTTACCTTCATCGCATGGCATAACCCCACACAAATGCTTTCTCACCCGGGTATATGAACCTGTGTATGTTTTATTACAATGGGGGCATGCAAACTTTGTGGTTCCACCCCCTCTCCCTCCCCCTTGCCTTGTCACATACTTCCACAAAGGTGTCGTGTCTTTTTGTTTTTGCCCCACATCACCCTCATTCTCATCATCATCACCCTCTTCCCCTTCTCCTCTTCTCCTTGGTATGCATCACTCTCTACCTCTTCCCCATCATCACTACCACCACCATATCTACTTCCCAACACCATCATAATGAGAAGAAGTGGAATGAAAAACCAAAACCACATACCCATCATGTTTCTTGATTCAAGATGAGAGTCACTTGTTCCCTGCAATAGAATGATGGAGAAGAAGAAATTGGAAAGAGTAGGAGAAGAGAAGTAGAACATTGCAAGGTTTACATTTTTTAACATAGTGAAAAAAAATTGCAAAAACAAACAAAGATGAGTTTTTAGAGCCTACCTTTTAGCTCTTCAATGGTGGTTGAATGTCTCTATGGAAGCTTCAATCTCCCTTGCAAGCTCTCCCCTTCAATCTCCCACTCAAAGCTCAAAGCTCTCAAACAACTAGCAAACTCACTCAAAGCTCAAAGCTCTTGCCAATCAAGCAAATGAGTAATGGAATGAGTCCAAATGGACTCATTCACCCTTTATTGGCCCAAAGTAACCTAGCCCATAAAAATAACCCCCCCAAAAAATTACAAAAATCGAATTTTTTTTGGGTTGAATCCGCCCAGCTCACGGAATCGTTTTCGGGAGTGAATTCAGGTTCGATTTTTAAGGAAGGAATCGATTAGGGTTCGATGAGGAATCGATCTAGAATCGTCGATTCCGGATCGATTCCTCATCAAACCCTAAAAAACCAGGGATCGCTTTTTTCAAGGAGGAATCGCGAATTACAGAATCAATTCCAGAAGGAATCGATGAGGAATCGCGATTCCGGAAGCGATTCCTCATCGATTCCTTCCGGAGTGCGAATTGGGATCGATTCGTTGGGGGGGGGAGCGATTCCCAGCAAGCTTGGTCAAAAGGGCCCTAAAAATTTAAATAAATTCAAAAACCTAAAAATATTTGGAATTTGCAAAATCTGGTCCACCCCTCAATTTCGCCCTAGTTGAATTGTCCATAGATCTTGAAGGGCGTCCCATTTTTCCCTAGTGCATTGGGAAGGGTGAGAACCCTAGATCTCACTTACCTTGGGCCACGTTAGGGTTTTGACTTCACCTAAGGCTTCGCCCTAGCCTCAGAGGGCACCTTTTTGAGGGTTTCCTTGGGATACGTGAAGGTGCATTGGTATATGTAATTTGCATAGGAATCTGTGAAATTGGAAAGGTGATTGATGATATACATGATTAGCTATTTAACTAATTCCTTAATTAGGTCAAGTTGTCTTCTTTATATATTGTTTGACTCCATACAAGGATTTGATCTATGTTATAAGGAGGTTGGAAGTGTTTGCATAACTCCAATCACTAGCATTTTCTCTACCTCGTGTTGGTTATTTATGACTACTAGTTTGAGCGGTAACACACTGCAAAGCATATATCTGGTCTGGTGTTAACCAAATACATCAAGGATCCGATCATCTGTTTGTACATCGTGGGATCCACCGGATCTGAGGAAAAGTTACTCAACAACTTCAGATTCGTCACCATTGGTGTGGCCATGGACTTACAGTCCATCATCCTGAATCTCTTCAGAATCTCTATTGCGTATTTTCCTTAACTGAGGAAAATCTCATCTGGTTTCTACCTCTAATCCCAAGAATCATGCCAAGGTTCTCGAGTTTTGTGATCTGCTCCCACTTGGAGTACTTCTTCTGTATCTTGTGTTGTAGTCACTCCCTCTAAAATGGAGCTTTCTGCTCCCTCTGTATTTGGACATCTTGCATTCTCTGCATCTGGATGTCTTGCACTAGGGTGACTTGTAGCCTTCTCTATTGTTGATCTTTTGTGTATCCATCTGTGTCATCTCCCATCAAATGGGTCTATTGATACGAGCCTCTTGTTCTCAATATCACTGGATATTGAGATCCTTCATCTTGAAGTCTGTGAGGAGCTCCCTCTTTCACCCATCTATGAGCTTCTCATTGTTAAAGAAATGTAAGTGCGGAAGATATTTTAGATATACTTGTCTATTGTATTATTGTATTCCTCCTTCGGGAGATGTAATTGATAATGTAAGAGTCATTGAAAGAGTCAGTGTAAACCCTAACTGTTAGGTCGGCTTGGATATAACTAGAAAATAAAATTTTATTGTAAAGTGTACAGGTCGGCCTAGTTAGGTGAGTCAAGTTGACCTAATTAGTAAAAATGTCAAGTCACTTGTTAATTATAAATAGGAGATTGAGTTGCTCATTTGGACAACTCAACTCACTCACTTAAGTTCGCATAGGAGAGAGAGATGTTCGCACAAGAGAAGGAGAGAAGCTGATTTTGTCTTGGGGTTTTAGCTTGTATTTGGTGAATTCTATATTGAGGAAGTTTTGCCGAGGTTTTCTCCCTTGTGGTTTCCACGAGAGAAATTTTGTGTTCTGTGTGTTTGCTGTGCTTATCTTTCTTTCAGTGATTAGGTTGTTTAATGTTATTATGCTAAACAAAGTAAAAACTAACACTCATCCCCTGTAAGAAACTGGTCATCCACATATAGCAACCATCTTCAACCTTGTAGGAAGGTTGAGATCTGCATCACTCTTGGTGAATACCAAGCTCATCAAATAACTATCTATCATGGCATTCCATGCCCTGGGTGCCTACTTAAGCCCATACAAAGCCTTCTTCAATTTACACACATGTGATTCTCTGTCAAGAGTCTCAAATCCTGGAGGTTGCACGATAAACACTTCTGGAATATGTTCTGTCGGAGTAGAGTCTTCTACACTTGTTTTCTTTGGAGCTTCAGCCTCCTCACAGTCCTCATCCATGTGAGACTTCTTGGATTTGCTGAAGGATGTATCTTTGTCAAATGTTGTAAATTTTAATCCAGAGATCACTACTCCCTCTGGATAACCTTGAGATCTGAAGCGGTTTGAGTCTCTGTAAATCAATAATGCTCTAAATAAATAAGATTCAACATCTATAGATCTCTTTACAACATAAATACAATCAATCACACATATGACACTACATATACCCTAGAAACCCCAAATGGGGAAAACCAACAATCCTGTGGGGATTTCTTCTATCTCGAGCCCAGAGCAATATATGAAATAAGCAAATACAACAATGTTACCTGAGATGTAACACTCAATCCTGAACGGGTCAAAACCCTAGATCTGCATGCATCAATTGATGCATGCACTAAGGAAATGTGCCCTAGTTGCCCATCTGGATCTGAGTCTGTTTGCAGGTAGCTTTGACTGTATTGCCTCTCTCAACCCTCTGCTCTGATCTGCTCAGATCTGGAAGAAGGCCAATTGCTCAACTGGTGAATGCGCCCTTCCTCTGCATGGAAAAGTGCGCTCCCCCCTTTGGATGTTAAATGCTCGTACTGGATTAGATCTCAGTAGATCTGAGCTTTGATCGTCACAAACCTTCCTCAAACGCTGAGGCAAGGCTACCCTGAAAGTCTCAGACACTTAATCGACAGATCACACTCTGAATGAGCTCCTCTCTCCTCAGGTAATGCACCCCTCTCCCTCTCTGGAAGTCGTCCTCCACAGTCTCTGCAGAAACCACTCAAGTGAACTATCTCAGTTCACAGATCTAGGTGCCAAGTGCCTCTGGAGCAAGTGGTGTCTGATCCAGCTCAGATCTCACCACTCTCCCTCCTGCAGAAGCTTCTCTCTCTCTCTCATAAAGTCGCCCTGCATGCACTAATGCGCCCTCCTCACTCCAGACAAATCACTCTTTGATAATTCAACTGAGCAACCTTATTCGGGGACCTCCCGCCTCTATATATAATCTCACCGATCAATTAGGTTTACCAAAAACCTAATATCTGTGCATGCAAAAAGTCACTTTTGCATGCATCTTTTAATTAATAGCTGGCCATGCAAATCTCATGCATGCAAGAGGCAAAACACCCTAGAAGGTCCGCATGCAGTCACCGATGGACTCATGCCACTAAGTAGAGTGTATCTCACCCTCTACTCCATACTGATGCATATACTGTTGATGTACCTCCATACAAGGCATCTGAATCATGGAGGACATCCCGAGATACCATAAACTCTAACACTCCCTCTTATCGAGGGAAGTCCAACCATTGATGCCTGGATCCAACAAGTCCCCTGCTACTGACATTGGCCCAACTGTCCCGCTTGTCACTGCTGCTTTCTGACCTGAAGTACCCTGATCTAGCTCCATCAAAGAAGCCCCCTAATCTACCACTGACTTTGTCACCGAACTCTGATTCAGACTCCCTCTAAATCTCTATTGTAACTAGTCCTGAAGACTACTGTCAAGTGGATCCACTGGTCTATAAGTGGACTCCCTCTATCTTTGAGCTGACTCAGCTCTCTCCTGAGCTAAGTCCATCTCCATGATATCGTACCAACTCAATCTCTGACTGGTTTCTGTATGAGCATCATGCTCATCCATCTGATCAGAATCCAAGGGCTCAATCCCCTGTGTCTCATCATCATCATCATCATGAGCATCTTGCTCATCCATCTGATAACTAAAGTCACTCCTCTGATCCTCATCATCATGGTGAGCATCTCGCTTACCCATCTGCTGGCTGGACTCACATCTCCTAGCATCATCTCTGCTGTGAGCATCTTGCTCTCTATCCTCCTCTGACTCTGAAGAGGATGCACTCAGCCAACCTGATGTGCCAGAAGTGGGTTGTCCCCGAATCAAGTACTCATCGTCGATCCTGTGACCCATCAAGACTGGGTCAACTCCCATAGGATAGGTGAAGATGAGATCCCTCTGAAATACCACTGAATAAACGACAACATTAAGAGCTGCCACTGAGAGTATACTCCTTCTCAGTCTTGGAATGAACAACACTCCTAATACCTCCAGGATCTCTCCAAGGTCAAGTAGAAACTGAACTCTATCCACTCCTGTGACCAAGTGATCAGTTCCCCACACATCCCGAATCATCTGCATAGTGGTGTGCTCAAGGATGAGGAATGCATCTCACATCCCAGTGATGTGACCGCTCTGCATGCAGTCAACCCTCCATCTTTGATCAACTTGAATCTTCAGCTGACTGCTGTCATGCCTTGACTGATATGAGGCTAATGAGAACTCCCTCTCAAATCGAGAGGTAAACTCATCCACCTCCTTTGCTGCTGCCAACTGCTCATCTAGCATCTTGGTCTTCATGCACATGCACATGCAACATGCATATCTCATGCACATGCACATGCAACATGCATATCTCATGCACATGCATCATGCAAGACCTCATGCACATGCGTATCTCATGCACATCTCTGTAGTAACACTCCCTCTTAGTGAGGAAGTTACTTCTGGAGAAGCATCCACCAGGATCAAACACATCATATGGTGCTGCTGCTACTCCCTCTGAACTGGAAGACTTCCTAGCTGCATTTGCTGCACTTTGATATGCAGATATGCGCTCCTCCTCTATCAATGTCATCTTTAGAGAAGCATCATGCTCTCCCTTTGTCGTTGATACTGAAACTGTATCCAAGGTCTCCCTGGACCCACATACAGTCTTGCCCAACAACCTATACTCTACTCTCAAGCTAGTGGCCATACTCTTTGCACTGAAAAATACACAAAGTGATACAAGAACCTCTCTTGATCTCAGATCTGGCCTCCCCTTGCACAGATTTGATAAATCTATCTTAGATCTATCCACCTAGGTCACAGATCTAATAGATCTGACCTCTATACCAACAGATCTGATAGATCTGACCTCTACAACCACAGATCTGAGCTCTGCTTTTTAGATCTGGTAGATCTAGTCCCTATCTTCATTGATTTATCTCAGATCTAGTCTCCAACTTCTCAGATCTGTTAGATCTGACCTCTACTGTCACAAATCTGAACCCTACACTTCAGATCTGGTAGATTTGAGTGTGATTGATCTCCCTGACCCTTACGAGGGCTCTGATACCATGTAAATTTTAATCTAGATATCACTACTCCCTCTGGATAGCCCTGAGATCTCAAGCGGTTTGAGTCTCTGTAAATCAATAATGCTCTAAAGAAATAAGACTCAACAGCTATAGATCTCTTTACAACATAAACACAATCAATCACACACATGACATTGCATATACCCTGGAAACCCCAAACAGGGAAAACCAACAATCCTGTGGAGATTTCTTCTATCTCGAGCCCAGAGCAATATATGAAATAAGCAAATACAACAATGTTACCTCATATGTAACACTCAATCCTGAACGAGTCAAAACCCTAGATCTACATGCATCAACTGATGCATGCACTAAGGAAATGTGCCCTAGCTGCCAATTTGGATCTGAGTATGTCTGCAGGTAGCTCTAACTGTACATCCTCTCTTAACCCTCTGCTTTGATCTGCTTAGCTCTGGAAGAAGGCCAATTGCTCAACTGGTGAATGCGCCCTTCCTCTGCATGGAAAAGTGCGCCCTCCCCTCTGGATGTCAAATGCTCGTATTGGATCAGATCTCAGCAAATTTGATCTCTGATCGTCACAGAACTTCCTCAAACATTGAGGCAAGGCTACCCTGAAAGTCCCAGACACTTAATCGACAGATCGGACTCTGAATGAGCTCCTCTCTCCTCAGGTAATGCGCCCCTCTCCCTCTCTGGAAGTCATACTCCACAATCTCTGCAGAAACCACTCAAGTGAACTATCTCAGCCCACAGATCTGGGTGCCAAGTGCCTCTGGAGCAAGTGGTGTCTGATCCAGCTCAGGTCTCACCACTCTCCCTCCTGCAGAAGCTTGTCTCTATCTCTCAAAAAGTCGCCCTGCATGCACTAATGTGCCCTCCTCACTCCAGACAATTCACTCTTTGATAAGTCAACTGAGCAACCTTATCTGGGGACCTCCTGCCTCTACATTTAATCTCACTGATCGATTAGGTTTACCAAAAACCCAATATCTGTGCATGCAAAAAGTCACTTTTGCATGCATCTTTTAATTACTAATTTTCCATGCAAATCTCATGCATGCAACAGGCAAAACACCCCGGAAGGTCCGCATGCAGTCACCAATGGACTCATGCCACTGAGTAGAGTGTATCTCACCCTCTACTCGATACTGATGCCTATACTGCTAATGTACCTCCTTGCAAGGCATCTGAATCATGGAGGACATCCCGAGATACCATAAAATCTAACAAATGTCACATCCTTGCTGATCTTGATCTGTTTCTATCCTGGGATGTAGATTCTGTATGCATTTGAAGTCTTACTGTACTCTTTTTTTCTTCTGAAGGTCATGTTGCCGCCTAATACACGCCTGGGGGAACGTAGTAGGAAACCTTCAAGCCGCTTGTTGTGTCCTTGGGGGCAAGTCAGAGTCAAGTGCTGTCACCTGATTACTCGACTCCTCCTCTAGGCTACTCCTAGCAAAGCCAAGGGGGGTGGTCCCTATTGAAAATAAATCTAAGGTTTCTACACAATAAAATGAAGAAAACAAATTCTAGGAGTTAATGATGGATGATGAAAATATTACAACAAGGAAACCAATTGCAATTTAGTTAAGTATAATAACACATGATATGAAATATATTCACGGCATTTTATAGATTTAACTTAAACAAATATAATATGCGATGACCAGTGCCGAGATTGTATGTGCGATTGCTGCTGTGTTGTGTCGTGAAAGTATTGCAAAGTCTCGTTGTAAATTTTAAATTATTAATGAGTATTAAAGGAGTGGGTTGATTTTTTGTTTGGCTCAACTCAGAATCGCTCCTTCGAACTGAGCGTTGTGACGGCTATACCAATTGTCCAACCAGGCGAGGATGAACCTGCTTACATCAGCCTGTTGACTCTATAGTTAGCCTCACTCAACCTCTCGAGTTCTAAAGATTGAATCGTTGAAGGATTGTCCTATTATACTAGTCACTCTACGTCCTATTCTGATTGGCCAACTGTTTAGTCTATGCTGCAGCGGTCAAGAGCATATTTCGGATTTCGATTCTTGGTAAATTTTATTAAGCGTTTGGAATTTGAGTTATTTAAACTAAACTACAGCCCAAGAGTCTCTTTTCCACACACCAAAAGGTGCAGTACTTCGGGAAAGCAAGGTCTCAAATTTTATTGTAAATTGAAAAAATAATGACAAAGGCATAAAATGGTAAATCTAATCTAAGAAATCCTTTAGGGACGTTTGTGTGCTTGTGATGTTATTTAATTACTATTTGCATAAAGAAACTAAGTTTAAGCAAAAAAATTCAAAAATGCAAAAAACAAAAAAAAATCAGATCCCCCCTGGGGGGATGGGGGCAGGCGCTGGAATAGCATGCTTTGCTCTTTTTATTTTTTTAGTTACATCAGCCCAAGTGAAGAAATACTGCTGGTTCTTTATGAAATAGGCACCAAGACAGTTTACAAATGATAGAAAGAAAGAGGGAAGGTAAAACTAGCTCTCCGGATGGTCTCGGAAGCTTCAAAATCTCTGTTTTTAAGCATTTAATTGTTCAAACCTGCTAAAATATCAGAAAAACCAGTGAGCTAAATTAGTCCCAAAAGGGCGAAAAAACACTTAAAAAGTGTCTTTGGCCATACTACAAAAATTGCAAAAAATTTCTAAGTTAACTAGCAAAGAAAAATGGAAAAATGAACTAAGGTAAGGCAAGCTAGAAAGATTGCCTTCCCAGTGTTTTTGCTTGCCTATTTAAGAGATGGAAAGCAAATGTAATGGGGCACTAAATGCTAGATAAATAAATTCAAACTCAGTTTTTTTTCTTTCTTTTAAAGCCTTTTAAATTTGCAAAATTTAAAACTTAGAAAAGATGAGATATTTTGCTAGATCTAGATTTCTTGAAAAATTGACTTTTAAAAAATAAACTATATCTAGACTTTCTTAGATCTACTTTGATTTTAGCTTTTAAAATATAGATCTAGGGAATCAAACCAATAATTGAGAGATTTTAAATAGAAATTGGATCTAGAAAGCGGAAACCCATGAGGGTTGAGCAGCGATCTTTGGGCAATGGAGTCGTTCTCTTGATGGACCAAAGAGATGAAGCTCTGTTCGGATCTACTGAAAGATGGGCAAAGGTAGCATTCTTATTACTCCTTCCAGTTTAGATTACCTGCAAAGAAACTCACAAACACTTGCAAAAGGGGATCAAATATACTTGTGTAAAATAAATAAAAGAACAACTAAGAAGACATAAATTCAAACAAGAAGTTATATGTCTCTATGCATTCTTTTATCATTGACCATAAAAGTAACCTATAAAGCATTACTAATTATTCCTTATGAAATATAATTCCTCTTGAAGGACAGATACAATCCCAACAATGAACAAATTGTGAACTAAGTACAAGTTACCTCATATGTAGAGCATGGTACATCAAACCTCCAAAGAACACATCAAGATAGCCGCCAAAGCCTTCTTATTATTACTCACAAAGAAATATTACAGAAGAGTGCAAGTAGAGGTTCCACTTTTTGATGCCTCACAAGAGAGAAAAACTCTCATTATATAGGAGAAATCATGCAAACTAGGGCGCATCCATCAAGGAGGGTGCATGATTTTGAGAGAGAGTTAAACTCCAAGCTTAATGCTTTGATCTAGATCCTGATTGAAAGCCAAAATAATGAGGTTGCGCCACCTCTTGAATAGGTAGGCAGCCCCAACTTCGTTACTTTCACATCCAACCACAAGCTTCCACCTCACAAAGTTGCCCATGCATGGAGAAGGGTGCATTTCTCAAGGAGGAGTTAACTAGATCTTGCTTGGTTCTGATTGAAATCACCCATTCGGAGTTCAGATGATTTAGTCTTGACTGCTTCATCACTTTAGTTGAAGCTTAGATCAACTCCGGACACTTTCCACTGTTTTAGGAACTTGTCTTTTCTCCTTTATTATGTCTTTTTTGGGTTTTTCGAGCAAATATCATTTTTTGAGATAAATAATTGCTTGAAACCTAGGAAAAGTGGGTTTATGGGTTAAATGGGTGCTCTGGCTTAGAAAACGAGCATCCCATTGTCAAGTTTTGCCCACAAACCACTTAATTATTACATTTTGAATTTTTCCAATTAAACCATTAAAAAATGGCTTAATTTACGGGAAAAATTAATTTTTTCCTAAGTTGCCAGGAAACGTGGGTACGGGGACGGGTACTGGTACGGGGACGGGGACGGGGACGCCACTTTTTGAAACAGGGTACTTGGGTACGTCTGGGTACTGTAGACATATATATATATATTATATATATATATATAATAAAATTAAAATTTTAAATTTATAAAATTAAAATATTACAACATGTCACAATCACACCATACATGCATATATCAAGTGGAAGGTTGAAACTTGGAAGTTAATAATTAAAATTTAATATTTAAAAAGTGATAATATTATATGTCCACAACTCCATGAGTCCATTGTCATACTACATTCAAAATTTGCCCAATGGCATTTCCAAACATGAAATAAAAAGTTCAACTTCAAAACAGTATGAGTAAAGTGGCTGCTGAAACCCGTGGCTGCTGAAAGTTTGAAAGTTGAAACCCACGCTGAAGCCTGAAACCCACGCTGAACAGTGAAAGTGGCTGCTTAAAACCATGCTGAAGAGGCCGGTCGAGAGCTTCTGTTGAATACTCGTGCCAGTCGCCGGTGGAGTGAGAGTGGTAAGTGAAGCCCGTAAGGTAAGTTTCCGGTAAGTTTCTAGGTAGAAATTAGAATTTATATTGTATGCTTTTTTATTTGTTTTGATTTTTTTATGTGCTGATTTTTATTTTTTTATTAAAATTTTATTAAACAGGCAAAAACAACAGCTGGCCGTACCCCTGCCGTACCCAAACACGGGGTACGGCGTACCGGATTGGGCAAAAGTACCCACGTTTTGGCCGTGAGGTACCCGGTACGTGAATTTTGATTTGGGTACTTCTGGGTACGGCTGGGTACGTACCTTTGCCGTACCCAAGTACCCGGTACGGGTACGTGTACCCCACCCCTGGGTACGGGTACCCATGCAACACAGATTTTTTCAAAACTTAAAAAAAACACCTAGGGACCTAGTACATGAGCATATGACTTTATTTAAGTGTCTAGCATGTTTATATATGTTGATACATGAACTTTAATAACCCCCCAAGGCCTAACCACCAACTTGAGCATTCCATCTTTGGGGGTGTAGGAGAAAAACTCGTTAATTATACTCGGCTAAAGGCAAAGCATAATTGAAAAGGGAAAAAACTCCTTGGAATACCCTCATTGGTTTTCAAATCTTAGGAAGCCAAGTGACTTACAAGACCACCATGCTAGCACACTTTATTACAAACCCCGTGGGGCATGGACATGCGATAAAAAATTAAAAATAGGCCCTGAAAAGGATTGATTTGAACTTCTGAACACTGAAATGAACAAGTATTTTGTGCAAACTTTCGCGTCTCTCTGGAAGTCCAACTGTGCTCAACTCAGTTGGTAACAGGTCCCATCTTCAAGAATCTTGTCCTCCATTATCTAGTGAGAAAACTTGACCTAGGCATAACTGTCGTACTGGATACTTCTGCCCATAAGACATGGGTAAATCTTGATCACGGATCATTGCTTTCACAGCCTCCATAGTGGACTTGACAGAAATGTCCACAAGGGTTAACAAGTATCCAATGTACTATCCATCAATAAAATAGTTATGCTACTTATCAATAAGATAACAATTCAATTTAAATAACACTTATTTCACAAAACATCATATACTTATCTTTGCTTGTTTGGTTGACTTCCTCTTTAACTTCATGCTTGGAATTGTTTCCAAGTTCCTTTTGAAGAATTTCTGTACATGTCAAGTGCTTAGAAGCACCACTATCGATTAGCGAAACACCACTCCCTTGAGTGATAGTACTTAAAGGACAAATTCTTCATCTAACATCTCCTTTGACTTCTTGTGTGAAGTAGGCTCATCATCATCCACCATAGGAGCATGATGCTTCCTTTTTCCCTTTTTGTTCTCTTGACTGCAATTTCTTGCATAGTGTCCCAACTTGTTACAGTTGTAACACCTGATCTTGGACATATCCTTCTTGTTGTCTGATACTGGTCTTCTATCAGTGTTCTTGGTAATTTCTCTACCCTTTCCTTTCCTTGCATGAGCTGCAAGTGCTTGATTTTCTTCGTCATTTGTTTTCTGCATCTTGGAGATCAACCTTGCCTCTTCTTGAGTGCAATCGGTGTTTGAGCCATGTACCACTGCATGACTTATCAATGGGGAAGATGCCTGAGTCATGCACCACATGACTAACCGGTGGGGGGAATGACTACCCCTTGCTGCCCATGGAGAAACATCAACGGTTCGAACTAAATGAACTAACCCACTAGGCTATGACACCCATAGACACATGCACAGACAAGTCCAATGGGTTCGGTCAACTGGTTGTCTCCAATGTTGTTGGCAATTTGGCTAGTTCGATGCTAGCAGGTGTGTCTGATTCGAATCCCCCTAGGTGTGTCTCACTAGTCTATTCCAACAGGTTTCCTAGAGATGCCATCCAAGAATGTGGGATAACATCCCTTGGGTTTCCTTGTGAGGTTTTGCTTGGAATATATATATGCGTGTGTGTGTCTAAGTTGTAGGAAAATTCATTCCCCACCATGTTTTTGGGCTAAAAAAAATAGTGAAACATGTTCCAAAACATCTATAAAAAAGTTTCGGGGAAGTGGATTTGGAAACACACCCTAAAAAACTAGACTGAATTTCTAAAATATTTCAGCTCAAATAGGGTGCGTTTCAATGCAAATAAGGCATGTTTCGGGCCTAGGAAAGTGCTTCAAAGGTGCATGGGACCTGCAACAAGCACACAAATGCCTAATGACTAGAAAACAATGATGAATTAATTCCAAAATCATTCTAATTTTCCTGATCATTTTATTCAGATATGCAAGATAATGTGCCATTTAAAATAAAATCTATATTTTGAATATTTATATGTTTTGTATTTTTTAATTACCATGTTTCCATGTTTCCAAAATTTTGAAGGGTCATGTTTTTACGGTGTACTCGTTTTGGAAACTCGTACCCAATTCCATGTTTCGTGTAACCTTTCTCACAGAAAATTTTTGGGCACTAGGGTCCCCCTGAGAAATACAATTTGTCCCAGATGGGTCTTTTACCATAGGACCATATGTTCACTAAGCCCCGAACATTGCAGTGCTGAACCTTCACTTAATCATACTATGCAATGGTTCTCTTTGCCATGAGGTGAATTCTGGGCACCATTCATACACAGGTTTATACTTTATTCCCAGGCTGTACAACAAAAGAGCTTCCACCAGAGGATGAGGCTGGAGATTGCCTTAGTCCTGAATGCATTCTTCTGCTACAGGTTTGATGCCCTTCTGAATTGTTGAGCTGTTTGCACCTTTTAACACAGGAATAACTAGATTTAGTGCTGCTGCTACAGGGGAACAGGGGTCCTAAATGTGGATCGGTCCTCATACTGCAGAAAATTCTGAGATCCAGGGCGGCCTCAAAATCCTCCAATTTTATACTGAGATACCACACAAGTGCACAACCATGCCGCCATTCCTGTACCCAGGCTGCTTGGAAAGAGGTATGGATGTACTTGATGAACAGCAGGCTTGAGTTTACAGCAGTCTCAACAAAAGGAACAGCCAACTGATTTATTTTCGTGCAACATCCCTTCTTTAATTAGATCATTGTCATTTGGCTTCCCAGAATCCCTGTTAATGCCATTAACTTTGACCCAAATCTGCTACAAGAAATGATGAAATCAGCATATAAATCTTTGTCTTGGTGGAAATTCTGGATCAGGTTTGCAGAGATTTTCCTCCCCTTTAATAGCTGTTCTTTAGCCTGTTGATTCTTAAGCCAACACCAGCTGATGACTGATTTATTGCCAATATATACAGCCCGCCCTTGTAATGAAAATATAGAGATCAGCCATATCAGTGTGAGTGCTTCTCAAGGGGAAGACCTCCAAAGGTAATCATACCCTCAAGATGGAATAGTCATGCCCACTAGCTGTAAAAGCCATAGAACATCATATGAACCAATTCAAATGACTAGCACAAGGGAAACCATAACGAGATGATCCGAGACTCATGAATTTATGAATGAGCCGCAACATCATAATCATATCCCGAGGCTATCATCATCGCTAGACCATCATCAAAACCTGAAGAATAAACCAGCATCATGATCCTCCAAATTTCCATTAAGATGCCACGCCCATGTGCTAAAAATCACCTGTGGACAGCCATGCAAAATGGGGGGTAATATGTTGAATCCATAAAGACAAAAAGGAAAACAAGTATGATCCAGAAGTGTAAATTATGAGGAAGTGCATAAGTCAAGACTCAAGGATATTGGATGGAGGAAGATTGATGAGTGTGTGATGTGGCATGCCCAAATTGGTCATTCCGTAGGGATAATAGGTAAAGGCAGCTAGAATATTTTACAAGGAAGAGATATCAGTGAGGATGTAATTCACAATATTGTATTCATGTCTCACTCCTTTTCTTTTGAACTCCAGTTTCTTACTAATATCAAAAAATGCTTATGCTCTCATGAAACAAGAATACTTTAAAAATCAAACTATGCTGAGGACACTAGTCCATGATTGCTGACCTTTTCATTTTTTTCAATATGCAGTGCAGGTCATATTTTATGTTCCATGATGTGGATGTCCATAAACCAGGATCATGGTTCAGATATCTTCCAATTCTCACATTTGTTGAAAGCTACATATATCAGGTCTGTTTTGATGGACTCTATATTAATCAGTTTGAACCATGTTAATGCAATATGATTGTCCAAGTTACTTTCTAAACTTGTGTATACTTCCAATTTTCTTTATTCTTTTGAAGCTGGACAGGCTGAATGAAGAAGTTTTGAATCCATCTAGGGAGTGCAGTTTCAGTTCTCGGATAAATCTTAAAGATGTTCAAAATGAACAAGAGATGGTAACATGCACATTGTAAAACAATTAGGCTGTATTTTCAGTGATTTGAAATGGAACCGAAGAAAGCTATTGTCTAAGTTTAAAGAAAGAATACTGGGGGTTATAAGCATGAATCCTCTAAAACAGGAATCTTCTGTTGGTAATGTGTTATGCAGACTGATCCTTTTGGGCCATTGCGTAATGCATTGGAAGTCAGGGGCTTGATGACAGAACGGTAAGGATCCAATCTTTCACTGGTTTATAACTTTATAGTAGTGAATTGATTTGATTCCTCTGAATATTTCACATAATTTTAGACTTTATGTAGATTCTTAGTTTGCAGGCATTTATTCTTCAACCATTACTATCTGATGCTCCTAATATGATCTAGAATCAACAAGGAATTGAGAAATGGTGTGGAGTATTGGACTCTTGAAAGATCCCTCTGCAATGCGGCTTCAAAAGGATTAGAGGTAAATGTTAATTCACTGCACTAGCCTCTCAGCTGTATCTTTGTATGATCAAAAGCCCATAAGTACACTGGATCCAGGGCACTTTTCATCTTCTAAAAGTGCATGTCTGTGAATGTCTGTGAAAGGACATACCAATCATTACTATGGAAATCTTCGCTCAACCTTAGAGAATTGGCCTTGCTTCCTTCCTCATTCCCTGGTTGAGAGTGACAACACTCTTCCCACATTTTGTGTTTCCAGGATACTTGAGTTCTATCTCTTGATTGCCTAGTAAACCTCCTTTCTCCTGATATCTTTCCCCTAAAAACCCTGTTTGTACATCAGTCCCATATCCTTCTATAGCAAACACAATTAGACAAATTGGTCTCTTCAAGCAAACTGAACATAAAGAAATAAAATTTAAAGTTGTTATGTATATAAAGATAGACTGTAACATCCCTACCCTATGGCAGGCAACGAGCTCCCACTTGCTCGATCTTGTGAAGCTTGGACACAGCACTTTGGTCATAGTCGTGCACTGTCATGGCAAAGATTGGGCAGTTCAGGCATGCCAGACAGCATGCAAGGCAGCATTGGGTAGGAACAGGTGGATTGGTTGTGTGCATGGCAGCAGGACATTTGACAAAGTCATGATAGTAGGACATTCGGCAAAGTCACTCTAGGAGTCGGCATGGGCATCAGGCAGCCTTGCTGAGCGTATGGCTTGCCGGGTCAGCATACTTGGGCAGATTTGATGATGAAGACAAAAGAGGCTAAGTGAAGATGGTTGACCATCTTATAGACTTGTACGAGGTGGCAGGGAAGTTTCTCGACTCACGGACGCAAGGCGACATGCAAAGGCACATCGGCAAGACGGAAGGAAGCTTGGGTGCTATGACCACCCAACCTGTACGTGAGTGGGAAAAATCTCGACCCACTAGCACAACCTAGATGGCAACAAAGATTGGGTGTCACTTTCACCTCAGCACACACAACATTTCACTTTAGGCTTAACTCCCTATTAACCCCCATATTGCATGGGTGTCCACTTGTAATTTTCATCACAATTTTCAGTGGGGATGACATGTTGATGACGCTTTGGATGCCAGCCCATGAATGTTCCTGAGATTTGATGCCTTTTGTTCTTGTTGGTTGATGAGGGTTTGGATGGTATATTGATGATTTTCATGATGCTGTTGAGCACTGGGCATTTGCTCACATTTTGCAGCTGGTTTTAATGGTTATCAACTTATCCTAGGGTGAATTGAGAAAAACAGGACCTTGAATTCAAACCCTTGATTCTCCAATGCCTTTGCTGAGGCGAGGGCATATGATATATGGTTGTAAATCTCTTTCTGAGCCCTTTCCAATGGCTTAGAACGCTCAACCTCATTCTTCAGGACGTTAGAGCAATGGAGACATCTTTCTAGGCCGTTTTTTATGGTTTCTAGGGTGTTTTTAGGCAGTTTGGTACTCCATTTTCTGGAGGGTAGATATCACTCATCCTAGCTCGGTTTGGGAAGTTCTAGATATGGTTGGAAGGCTCTTTCCAAGACCTTTCTAAAGGTGTAGAACACTCAATAAGATTCCTAGGGGTTACAGAGCGCTAGGGTCATCTTGCAGGTCGTTTTTTCACATTTTTGGAGCTATTTCCAGCACTTTGTTTGACCTTATGAAGGAGTTACACACACTTGGACCATTCTTCATCACCTTGGACCGGTTATCAAAAATATGGTAGCTGTTATCACATATATAGTAGCTGGGCTACCATATTTTTCAGATCAGATTCTAGTCCTTTTTTCAGCCAGTCCCTTACATTGAGATGCTTGAGATGAGCATCTATATCAGGATCACTCCTATTTTATGAGCAGCCAGTATATCCTTATGCCATGACTGAGTCTCAGGAAACTCAGATTTGTTGACCGATGTAGCCATTTTTGCCATACAGAGCAGTATGCAGTGCCCAGGTATGCAGCAGCAGTTTCCAGTTGATAGTTGGTGATTCAGATGAGTGGTACAGTTATATGATCAGGAAGGTATATGATTTGTGTAGTGGTTTACTTTTGCTTTGTTGGTCATTCTTGTAGCTTGATTTAACATGTTGTGGTCATGACCTGGCGGTCTATTTATATAGTATGGACATGGTTGATTATTTATATCTATATAGTCTGCTCAGAATAATGAAGTTCTTGTGTATACTCATTGGTTTTACCCTCCTTAGGAGAGTGGAGGTGGTCATTCCAACCATTATATGGCTTGCTACTCGTGGCATCATTTTCACTATCTCCATCCATTCGCTACCTTCCAGTTTTAGTTTATTCTGACTTTGCATCTTAACCTGTGATATGAAGGACTTCCCCACTCTAGCCTCTTTGTTGGATGAGCTTCCCTGTTTACTCTGTGTCTCGGCTCTGAGTTGCCTGAGTTGTGTTAGCTAGACCTGAAACATATAGTACTACCATCATTACATTGTATCTGGAAACTTATTGTATATCTTATGAGAAAACCCATTCTAGAATGTGTTTTTTAAACATACATGAATGAAAGGCTGTGGAAATGAATGAAATGTAAATCCCCTTGAAGGGATATCTTGAGGCCAAATAAAAGCAGTGGATAAACAAATGCCAAATCTAGAGATTGCTGGCCATGGAAATGAAACGAAAAGGTCCAAATAAAACAATGGTTTAATAAATGCTAAATCCAATGATTGCTGACCTTATTTGAATGTAATGATTTATTCCCCATTAGCCTGCGGGTTGTGATATGAGATGGAGCAAGGGACAACTAATTCTAAGTGTCCCCTAGAGTCTCAAGTTACGGTTAGCCGGACACGTAGTCATTGCGGCTCTAGAAAAGATCCTCACGGAGCTGAGTCAGCTTGGATGTGAGTTGTAGACATCTGTCAAGGTTGAATAAGCACTTCCCAAACAACTCACCCATTTGTGAGACACTGCCATCCCCTGTGTTATTGCTTGTCCAACATATGCTTTAGTGTGTATCCCCTTTCCTACATCCAAAGTATCATAGTGTGAAGTTTGTACAGTCATCCCTTAGCCTAGCCTTGCATTTATCCACCCTCACCCATCACTAGCAAATTGATCACAGCCATGAAATGAGTATATCCTTGAGGTTCTGTTCTGAGCAATAATTAATTAATGAAGTTTATGTTGAATATCTTGCTATTTGAATGACTAATGAAGCATGTCATAACCAGTTACACTTGCAGCACTTTGATGTTTCAGCTTGAGTCATATTATGAGTCAGATTGACCTGGTCAAACCCAGTTTGACCAAGTCAACCACAGGACATGTGATGCATTAGACCAATGATGATAGAGATTGATGATATATGGTCTTACACTACCTACTAGGTTGTCCCATGCAGCAGCTACAGGTTTCAGATGATGATCTTGGATATTTTTATGATTTTGATCATTTACAAATTATTATTTTTTATCTGTACGGGCATGGAGTTGGTATTATATGATTATACAGATATCCACATGGTGTATGAGTATGTGTTTTTAGTACATTTGGATCTTCTGAGTCCATTGGGATACTCAGTTTGCAGTTCCGGGCAGGTTTCAGTTGAGATATGTGTCAGTTTATCATTCTGGTGCAGATTTGCCATTAAAAATGGCCTAGCAGAGCAGTTTGACGTTTTATTCCTTTCACCTAGGGCGCCACAGAGAGAGTATGGGGTCCAGTCACTTGTTTTTACTATTTAGGCTAAGGGATGACTGTACAAACTTCACACTGTGATACTTTGGATGTAGGAAAGGGGATACACACTAAAGCATATGCTGGACAAACAATAACACAGGGGATGGCAGAGTCTCACAAATGGATAAGCTGTTTGGGAAGTGCTTATTCAACCTTGACAGATGTTTACAACTCACATCCAAGCTGACTCAGCTCCGTGAGGATCTTTTCTAGAGTTGCAATGACTAGGTGTCCAGCTAATCGTAACTTGAGACTCTAAGGGACACTTAGAATTAGCTGTCCCTTACTCCATCTCACATCACAACCCGTAGCCTCCATGAGGAAATAATTATTACATTCAAATAAGGAAAGCAATCATTGGATTTAACATTTATTAAACCATTGCTTTATTTGGGCCTTTTCATTTCATTTCCATGGCTAGCAGTCTTTAGATTTGGCATTTATTTATCCACTACTTTTATTAGGCCTTTAGATTATCCCTTCAAGGGGATTTACATTTCATTCATTTCATTTCCATAGCCCTTCTTTCATTGTGTTTAGAAACACAGTTTCATTGAATTTCATTTCAATGGGCTTTCATAAGATATACAATAGTTTCTAGATACATGTAATGATAGTAGTACTATCTGTTTCAGGTTTAGAACACAACTTAGGCAACTCAGAGCCGAGACGCAATTTAAACATGGAAGCTTATCCAACAAAGAGGCTAGAGTGGGGAAGTCCTCCATATCACAGGTTAAGATGTAAGTCAGGATAAAACTAAAACTGGAAAGCAACGTGTTATCGGGCAAATTACCAGGGCTAATTCCCAGTAAGCAAAACTAAGAATAGTGACCCAATGTCACCTTGGTCACCGTTCTAACTTCTTCGGAAGTCGAAACCTCCAAGGAGAAGTGTCCCTTATGCAATCCTGTAAAACAACTAAGACAACCACAAAATGTATTTTCTATGCAATCCTGTAGTTAGGCCAGTGCCTAATGGAGTCAATAATATTATGATTGATGCAAGATATGACCAAAGTTAATAATTCACCTAGATCATTCAATAAAATGTATAAGTGTGAAGGCAATAATGAACCACGAGATAATAACTATTCACCAAAGTAGACTTGTTATCACACCATAGTAGCAGGGCTACTATTCTTGTACAACAGATATCTGCACATTCCAGAGCTTCCTTTATTCCAGAGCATGGCTATATATTTTGGTCACTCATGATCAGAGCAGTTACATTATTCAGATTTGTATATGACCTTGTGTCAAGGCTGAGCCTTGAGAGTTCAAATTTGATGACTGATGTGACCACTTATCCCATTACAGTTTCAGTTCAGTGCCTAGAGATGTATTGCAGCAGTGTTTCAGATGATACATGATGATTATTATTATGATGATGTTGTATGATCTGGTGGATATGTTCTCACTGACTGTAGATTATTAGCTTGTTGATTTAGTCATGATCATAGCACGTGCTTGGTATATTATTCCTGAGTGGCAAATTATTTAAAATGAACTGTAAATCTAAAATGGACAATTGCTTGCACATTTAGGTCATTTAACAAAACTTGCTGGTTCTTCACCTTACATAGACATGGTCTTTCCCCCCGACACCAGTTGTCTGCTAGTGTAGGCTCCATATTCACTTGTCTCCATCCATACATGACCTTCCTGTTTGACTTTAAGCCCTGACTTGTCTCATTTGACTTTCTGATACTGAGGACTTCCCCATTTTTCTACCTCTGTGTTTGGACCGCATCCCTGTTTATCTAGTGTCTCGGCTCTGAGTTGGTGACAGAACTTACCTTCGGTGAGTTGATTGTAGGCCTAAATCATTCTGGTCGGTTGTCCCGATGTTTGCATTGGCTCGAACACCCCCTAGTCACTTGAGATGTTGTTGGCTAAAACTGAAAGCTCAGGTTCTACCTATGGAAACTTGAAAAATTCGCCCATGGAAACAAAAAAAAAAGGGGCAAGAGCAATGAAAAGCTAAAAAAATACTCCTCGAAGAGTATAAGAAAAGGTCCAAAAAGGCAATGGTTCTTATAAGTTATATCTAAAGAATTGCTGACCTTATAAATATGTGAAAAACATGCCCTGGATGCAAGCTGCAACTAGTTGTGCTTCTCAGCACATCTGAAATCCGAAGGGTTATGCAGGCCAAAAAAATGCCATGGAATAAAATTGAATGATCCTAATGAACTTGGATCAACTTGATGTAGACATGATGCCTAAGTTGAATAAGCACTCTCTAAACAACCTTATCCATTTGTGAGGCACAGCCATCCCCGTGTTCTTTTGTCCAGCACAGAGTTTGTAGCTTCCCCCTTCTCCCAGTCCAAAGTATTTTTGAGTCAAGTTAGACAAGTCAAACCCTTGGCCCAACCTTGCTCCTAGCCTTCATCCTTCACTAGCAGTTTGACCATGTCCAATGGGTGAGTTTGTTATTTGAACTATTGTGCAAGTAATTTATATATAACAACGGAATATGTTAACTTGATTAATGCCACTGAATGGAATTTATACTTTGAGCTTAGCTGTGGGAGTGATTAGAGAAGCATTGTCTTAGTCTACTGATGTGATTTATCCTTGATTATATATATTCTTGGGATCCGTGATGATGTGGACCATGTATGGATGATTATTGATGATGATTTATGGGACTACATGTTGATGATGATATCATATGATGGACATATGATGCAGATGATGTTTGATCCAGTTCAGCAGGTTTATTATTACTTCAGATCAGCAGATTATACATTGTCCATATATGGTGGACCCTACAGCGGGCCCATTAGGGCAACCCAGGGTGTATGAGTACTCATTCCTAGTGGATTTGGGTCTTCTGGATCCATTGAGGACACTTATCTTTCAGTTCCGGGCACTTCTGACAGTGATTGATGCAGTTTTACACTTGTTGACCAGATTGGGGGCTGATTTCCCAGCCTGAGCAGCAGGGGCCCCGAGAGGCTAGTTCACCTAGGGCGCTGATGATGGAGGGGGTGGTCCAGCCACTTGTTTTTTACCATTTACCCCCCCTTCCGGAGAGCCTGGTGGGCTCAGATGGACAGCGCTAGCACCCTAGGAGGCAGTTTTGGCACTTTCACAGTTCCCAGAGGCAGTTAAAAAATGGGATAAAGTGTCACTGAGGAAATCGATTTGGGCAATTGAGGCAAGGTTTTGGCATTTGGTCTTCATAGAGGTCTTCCAGGGTGGCATCACTATCTTCCAGTCAGTTTTCACCATGTGGGTATGCTCGGATTGATCACAGGAGGACATTTACTGCTTGACTGTCATGTATTCTGAGGACAGTTTTGGTCATTTTTATTATATTGGACATGATTTTATTATTTTATTGTGCCTTGGGGATGAGCTAGTAAGGATTGATGCCTCCTAGCCCCACCATGTGCTTATTTTATCATGTCCTAGTCATCAAGAGGTGGATCATTGTACTTTTTACCCCCTCTAGTGGGATGAACCGTCACCCTCCATTGTACCCATTTAGTGAGGGCGCTTTTGTTATATTGGGTGATCCAAGTGATATTATGTTATGGTTCATCCTAGCCATTGATTGTATGATGAGATCTATAATCTCAACCACTCATTTGATGTAGTATTGTAGAGTGGTATAGGGTTTTGGTCTTTATTATCCTATATAAGGAGGGAGACCCCCCCATTGTAAAGCTCACCTTTGGAGCTCTGGAATACTGTAATAGAAGATTTTTTGTGGAGCACATCTCTCTTGCATTTTGGATTCTCTTGCAAATTGAATATACAGTATCTCTTCTATGTATCATTGTGGATTTTGGTGCTTTTGCTAATCTTTTGACAGGAAAGTCGAATTGGAGAGAGGAGGGCGACTTCATGAGGGTTATTGTTGGAGGGATCCACATATTCTCTCTTGGGTTGATCTTGTGACAGGGAGTATCATTATTGTATCTTCGTGACATAGTTGATGCTTTCTATTACATCTTCTACCATTTTCATAATCATCTTGCTTGACTTGTTTCTCTTTGATCTTGTCTTGTAGGAGGAGGACGATTTGGCTATCTTGGAGAAGGACGTTTTGGTTGGAGCACTTGGATCTCACTCTTGAATAAACACATAGGAGAATGCTATCAACTTGCAAGGTGGCCACAAGCAATTGAGGTAAGATCTACAAGGTATGTGCCTCTTGTCTTGTGGATTCTCTTGCATCTTGAGTATACAATATCTCTTCTATGTATCATTGTGGGTTTTGGTTCTACAACTATTTGTCTTGCAAGGAAGTCGAATTGGTGGAGAGGAGGGCAATTTCTTGAGGGTTATTGTTGGAGGGATCCACATATTCTCTCTTGGGTTGATCTTGTGACAGGGAGTATCATTATTGTATCTTCGTGACATAGTTGATGCTTTCTATTACATCTTTCTATCATTTTCATAATCATCTTACTTGACTTGTTTCCTTTGATCTTGTCTTGTAGGAGGAGGACGATTTGGCTTCTTGAGGAGGATGATTTGGCTTGGAGAATCAAAATTGCACTCTTGAATATACACATAGGAGAATGCTATCAATTTGCAAGGTGGCCATAAGCAATTGAAGTAAGATCTACAAGGTATGTGTCTCTTTCCATCCATTCTCTCTTCATTGGTCACAAACCCTAATTAATCAAAACCCCCAAATTTTGGTTTTTTCTTAGATCTACTTAGATCTAGCCTTGCTTTTGAAAAGATCTTAAGAACCCACCTCTATAGCATCCACCCCTAGTTGGATCTATAGTTTGGTGGGGTGATTGAGTTAAAATTACACCCTTTTCAAGGCAATATAGCTCTCTTGAGGCAAATCGCACTTCCTTGGGAGAGGCTTGTTTGGTTAGATCTAGCATATGGGTAGGTGAGATCCCACTGATTTGCAATCTACATACTTGATAACCTACCCCTAGACTCTTACTTTGGTGATTTCTACCTTGTGGGCATCATTCCACGTTTCAAGGGATTTAAAACCCCATGTTGGACTACTTGGCACCTTAAAACTCAGATCTAGTAAGATCTAACCCTTGGATTGTCTTGATTTTCTAGATCCACATAGATCATTGCCTAAACTACTTGGATCTACAATTTGGTGGCCATTGGACTTGTTTTGACACACCTTTCCCATCTTTTAGCCCTCCTTGAGCTAAGGTCGCACTTCCTTGGGTGATTGAGTTTGCCCACTTTGAGGACGTCGGTAGTTGAGATTTTGGTGGATTTGGAATGGGGCATACCTGAAACCTAGGTCTAGAGTATCATTTTGTGATGATTTGCCTTGAGGGTAGCATTCCTTATTTTAAGGGATTGTGGTCCACTTGGGTCATATCATGAAACCCTAGATCTATTAAAATCCAACCCATCATATCCCAATTAGCCCACTTGATTTGCATACTAGGTGTCCCGATCTACACTTTGCCATATCTTTTGACTCCATTAACCCATCCAACAAGGCACTAGTCCTCCTTACGCAAGTCGCAACTCCTTGGGAATTGTGCTAAACCTTAGATCCCGTAAGTGGGTATTCCTAATTTCAACTTAGATCCATAGATCTACTCATTATATGCCCCTTTGTACCAATTTCATCCCTTAAAGTCCACCTTGTGGGTCCCATTTGAGTCATTCACATATCCCAAGAAAGTGGGTCCTGTTATCACCTAAGCTGTAGTTACCCCTATGGATGTATCCAGTCATGGATGGCAATAGGGAAGGGCAACTCAAAAGGTGCAACCACGATCACCTCGACCTCCAGTATATGGTTGTCACGCCAGTCGAGGCAACCTTCGCTTTATGTTATCTAGCCCAGACAACAAAGGGGGAGACCCGATCTACTCCCGACAGGAGAGATCAAAACCAAAACACCAAATCAGGGTATTTCTAAGTGAAGTTAGGTGTATGGTTTATCCTAGACCTTATAGGTTGAAGTTACAAGCCAAGTGAGGGGTTCAATGGGTATAGCTTTGGTTCATGGTTGATGTGAGAGTGACTTATAATGTTTGAAATGAGATCTAGGGCTAGTGTACTAGTACAATGTCAGAAGACTCACTGCCTTGGGAACCGTGTCCAGTGCAAGGTAGTTTAAGGGTTGTATTGGGGCTAACTAGTACAAATGACAAGCTTGACCATGATACATGACAGCTTCAAAGGTTTAGTTCACCATGCATAGGTCAAAACACAAGTCAATCCAACAATCTAGGAAAGTTGAATTAACTTGGAGAGAAACCAGTGCCTTGGGAATTGGGGAAGTGGAGTCAAAGTAGGGTTGACTTGTGGTTTAGGACTCCTAGTACTTGGGACAGGTGGGCAATAGAGGTCTTGATGGATGAATGTATCTAGATCTAGGTTTGACCCAAGTGGACCACAATCCCTTAAAACAAGGAATGCGATCCCCAAGGCAAGATTTGACAAAGTGATAGTCTAGACCTAGGTTTTGAATTATTCCGGTTCTAAATCTCCAAAAATCTCACGTACCCAGTTCCTGGAAGTGAGTCAACTCACTTCTCCAAGGTGGTGCGAGTTTGCCCAAGGAAGCCTAAAAGTGGGGTTAGGTGGGTCAAAACAAGTCGGATGGCATCCAAACTTTAGATCCGGGTAGATCGGTCGGGTAGGAGTATGGATCTGTATTTTCGTGGTAATCCAACGGTTAGATCTTAGTAGATCTGAGTTTAAGGGTTCCAAGTGGTCCAAAATGGGGATTAAATCCCTTAAAATGTGGAATGGGGCCCACAAGGTAAATTTCAGAAAAGTAACAACCTGGGTGTATGTTATTGGATGTGTAGATGACGAATCAAGTGGAATCTCAAACACCTATCACCTAGATCTAGGTCAACTTGCTCAACTAGTGAAGTGCGCCTTGCTTGGGAGAAGCTAAGTTGGCATGGGAAAGGGGTCAAACGGAAACCAATCCTCACCAAACTATAGATCCGGGATGTCGTGGATGCTATAGAGGTAGGTTTTCAATATTATGCCCAATAACCCACTAGATCTAAGTAGATCCGAGAAAATGTAAAAAAAGGGTTTTGATTAATTAGGGTTTTAAGTGTTTTTTGACAATTGGATAGATCATGGAGATAGAACTTACCTTGAGATCATACCTGAGTGATGTGGATGAGATGCCTTGATGTTGAGGAAGATTCCCGCAGAGATCAAATGAGAGATTGTTGATTTGCTTGCCGATTTGATGCCCTAGCCCACAAGTGCGCCTTCCTCTACCTGTCAAACCAAGGAATGACAATTCAATCAGTAAGATCAAGTATGGAAGAAATACAAGAGAAATGCAAATAGTAACATGAATAGAAGGTCCTGGGACAGTAATACTCCCTGTTACCAACGAAGAGCTCCAAAGAAGAAGTAGGGAGAGTCTTCCCCTACCAATACCTCCTCCTCCAAGCAAATCGGCCTCCACCTGTAGATGCAGAATTGTGGTACAAAGATATGGCAAACCATATCTCCAATAACTCAGTGCAAAGGAGGAACCAACGAACGAACACCAAAAACATTCACCACAACACTGGAGATAGATGCAATAATAATTTTCTATTCCAATAATCCAGAGCCAAAAGTCCCTTTACAATGAGAGGCTCTCTCCTTTAAATAGGAAGGAGAGGCACCAAAACCCTAACCACTTTTTGAATGAGTGGCTAAGATTAAAAGATACAAATGTCTAATCAATGGTTGAGATGAGCTCAACAATAAAATACATGGATCACTAATAAAATATAATGTAAGTGGACAAAATCGCCCTATAAGAGGGGAATCCCTCGAAATCATGATGACAAAATATCATAAGAGGCTTACGGTGGGTCCAAGGGGTAATTTTATCCCTCCTTGGTCAATCCCCATAGCACAATAACCCAAAAATAATCATGAATGTACCAAATCGTGCCTCCATAGTGAAGTCGTGGTCCTCAAAAGACCTCAAAAATCCACAGAAAGTGCCATAAGTGATGGATGCGGGCCCCGATGAAGCTGAAACTGCTGGAGAAGGTGTGGAAGGTCCCGATCTATCATCACTGATCATCCTATGCCATAACTTTGCCTCAGTAGCCCAAATCGATTTCCTCAATAGCCATTTCTACCAATCCTGAAATGCCTCGGGAAGCGTGAAACTGCCCCAAACAGCCTCCTGGAGTGCTGGCGCTGTCAAGGTGAGGGCACCAGTGTGTCCAGAAGGGGGGTAATATGGTAAAAACAAGTGGCTGGACCACCCCCTCCATCATCAGCGCCCTAGGTCAACCGGATAAAAGTCATCTCTGCTCCGACAGGGTCTCCAACAGACCAAAACTGCACTAGGACAGCCTACTGAGGCTAAATCATCACTGTAAGTGCCCGGAACCGAAAACAAACTGTCCCATTGCACTCAGAAGGTCCAAATCCATCCAAGATGTGTACTCATACACCATATGAATCTCTGCATGATCAAAATAAATATCCAATATACCGGATCAAGGCCAATAATAATGCGCTGTACATATACAAACACTGCTGCAACCCCAGAATCATCATCATAACCCTGTAGCTGCTGCATAGAGTCATTATGTATGTATACATAGACCATATATCATCTATCCATATCATCATAAGGTCCAACATCTCATGTCCCATGGTCCTCCATGGTCAAACTAGGTCTAACCAAGACCAAATATAACTCAGATCATCATTAATAGCTGCTGTAAAGTGTCAAGGTTAATATATGCTCTACAACTTATTCAAATAACAATTATAACACAGAGTAATCATGACTGGCGATCTAAATCCAAATGTATAGTGTCGTTAATTATTATTATTACTCAGACTAGACTTTCAGGATCATACTCACTTCATAGTTGTGATCAATTTGCTAGTGAAGGGTGAAGGCTTAAATTAACTGGCTAGGCTAAGGGATGACTTAACTGTCTTGACTTTGTGACACTTTGGCAAGGGAAAGGGAATACACCATAGTATATACTGAATGAGCAATAACACAGGGAATGGCGGTGTCTCACAAATGGATGAGTTGTTTAAAGAGGGTTTATTCACCTTCACAGATGCGCACAATCCATAATACAAATAAGGCCAGCAATTGTTTAGATGTAGCTTTTAAGTTCCATTGCTTTTTGGGCCTGAAGTTTCCATAGTCTTGATCTATGTGTGTTTACAAACACATTGCATAGATTTACATTTTTCTTTTAGGCTTTCTGCTGCAGGTGTGTTTTTAAGGCACTTGTTTACCTGAGCACTTCTAGGTGTGTCATGGACAGCTTGTTTACCTAGGTATTTATTTTCCACAAGATATAACATTTCATTTTCATTGCCATGTTCATTTGGCATGCCTCTCATTCATGTGTGTTTAGAAACACATTGCATGAATGGGCTTTTCATACAAGATATAACATTTCATTTTTCCAGATTTTGTATACATGGCAGCACTAAAAGTTTCAGGTTTAGCCAACACAACTTTAGTGACTAGGGGGAATTCACAAGGAACTCCAACTCACCATAGGTAAGTTTTGTCACCAACTCAGAGCCGAGACACAATAAACAGGGAAGCTCATCCAATACAGAGGCTACAGTGGGGAAAATTCCTCCATGCCACTAGTCAAGTAGTAAGTCAGGGTGATAATCTAAAAGGTAGGCCATGGATGGATGAAGACAATGAAATGATGGAGGCAGCACTAGCAAGCCAAAGTATGGTGTAATGATCACCTCTATTCTCCCTAAGGAGGGTATGTACCAATGAGTATGAATAGTGAACTTCTAAGTCTGAGTAGGGACAATATAATATATATAATAGATCAACCAGGTCCATATATCTATATGATCGCCAGATCATGACACTAAGTGCTAAGACATGCTATGAGAATAAGTATAAAAGCAATCTAACCATAACACTGTGATATACCTGCTGAGTCATATACCTGAAAGCTCATCAACCTGTACCATCATCTGTCCTCTGAGACTGCTACTGTAACTCTGGGCACTACTGTCTGCTCTGTACCAATGGTATAATGGCTACATCGGTCATCTCTCTGAGTGTCCTGAAACTCAGTCATGGCATGGGGAATATAACTGCTATCCACAATCTGATAGTGACCCAATATAGATGCTCATCTCAGCATCTCAAATGCAAGGGAACTGGCTGAATAGTGTACTGGAATGAGAAAAATAATGTATGGTAGCCCAGCTACTATATATGTGATAACAGGTCCCACTTGTGTAATACATGGTACTAGATCTTGTCTTTTTAGCTCATCATGTGGCCTAAATCATACATTGGTTGAAACACTAATCATCTCTCAAACCACCTTCAACCATACTTTAACTTCTAGGTCCACTTAACCTTGCATTGGTTTCCGTAACTCATCATTTACTTATCCCTAGGAACCTTTGTTTGGGTCCAATCATCTTTGATTGGTAATAGGGTCTCCTCCTAGGCCATGATTCATCTAGATCTAAAGCAAAGGGTGCCTCGGTTGACGTGACTCCCACCTTGCATTGGGAACCGTGGCATCTCTTGGGTCACCTCTTTAGTTGTCCATCTCCTCTACTGTCCCAGATGGGATACGACTAGGGACAACTACAAGTTGTGTGATAACAGGAACATTGCGAAGTGGGCAGGTTTTGCAGAAGTCGGCGGATGGGAACAGTGGTAGGAAGTGGAAGGTGGACAGCTGAAGCCACGGTAGGAAGAGATCGAGGAGCAGAAAATGGGCGTTTGCGGTGAAAGGGGGCTGCGAGGATAAGGTGGAAAGAGGTAAGAAAGGGCCGCGAATGGAGGGAAGTCGCAGCAGAGGCCATGGGCAGGAACTCGCTGGGTTTGTAGATCCGCAACAAGGATTTTATGCGGGAGATTAAAGCAGTTATCATAAATAGGATAACCAATTTTTAGGATTTTCTTTTAGCATTATAATTAATCTCTAACTAAGAAAATACTCTCAGAACCTCAGAAATAAAAATAAAGTAGACTAGCTACCTCAGAAAATAAAGGATGTAAAACTAATTAGCATGGAAACTAGGTTAAAGAATAATATTTACAACATTAACAACTCAGAAATTAAGTTTAATGGTGTAAATGAACAACTAGGGCATCAAAAGAGAGCTACTCACCAAACCTAGGGCATCAATGAGAGGAGTAATCCTCCTTGAGATGGTACTTGGCAAGCTTGGCCAACTAGGGCTCACCTCTACAATCTCTAGGATTCGTGGAGGAATCCTAGCTCGAGCAAAACTTGAAGACCTAAAGCTCAAGCTTGATTGCAATGGTGATCAATGACGAAAATGACATGCAAATCAAGAGAAAATGAAGCAACAATGGCTTCCATCCAACCCCAACAAGCATCACTTTCATACATTTGACAGAGAGACATCAAACAAAAAGTATAGATACCTCCAAGTGCATGTGTTAAGCAAACAACTCTAGCTTCACCTTAGCAATGGCATGAACAATAGTAAAACTTCCAAGAAATGCTTCAAACTTACAAAATAACCTTCATCAAGGAGTGCACACCCCTTCAAAGAGCCCTAGTTAGGGAAAATAGCAGACATAATGATTTGTCCAAAGAGTTGATGGCGTAGGAATAAAGCGAGGAGATCTAATTTATATGATCTCACACTCACTTTTACATAAAGTAAGGTAAATTTAACATTAAAAATGCCAACTTAAAATTAGAATTAAAATAATATAAAAATAATCAAAGTAGTGGGTAAATTGGGTGTTTTCCCAGATTTGACCCCTACTTGAGCAAAAATGCCTAAACAAGGCCAAATTTGACGAAACGAAAGGCCATACTGTACAGGGGGGGTTGTCATGCCCCAACTAACCCCAACAATGATGAAAACCCTCAACGTACCCCCCCTTTTAGCAATCAAACAGTCTGCTAGGAGGATGATGTCATCCTCTGAAGGAGGGCCCAGAGGGAGGGCGCTGCTGAACTGGAGAACCAAGAGGGTGTTGGATGTGCTCCGGAAGATAAGAATGAGTCTTAGTGCTGGAACAACTGCCGTTGGAGTGTTGAAACAAGGTGGGGGGGCATGTGACCCAGTGACCCACCCCTAGAATACCCGAACACCAACCTCAGGGTTTCAAACCCTTTCATGAGGCAGTGGTCGATGCTATTAAGCCATAGTACTTCCAGAAGAGAAGCCAGAGGGTCTGTCCATGCCCCTACCTCACAATGAGCTAGCTAAACACCTCTCCTGGTCAAGAAAAAAAAAGACACCCTCTCCCTGGGGCACCTCTACAGGTATGGTGGTGCTAGTACCTGTTATCACATATATAGTAGCCGGGCTACCATACATTATTTTTCTCATTCCAGTACACTATTCAGCCAGTTCCCTTGCATTTGAGATGCCGAGATGAGCATTTATATTGGATCACTATCAGATTGTGGACAGCAGTTATATTCCCCATGCCATGACTGAGTTTCGGGACACTCAGAGAGATGCCCGATATAGCCATTATGCCATTGGTACAGAGCAGACAGTAGTGCCCAGAGTTACAGCAGCAGTCTCAGAGGACAGGTGATGGTACAGGTTGATGAGCTTTCAGGTATATGACTCAGCAGGTATACTATTGTGTTATGGTTAGATTGCTTTTATACTTATTCTTATAGCATGTCTTAGCACTTAGTGTCATGATCTGGCGATCATATAGATATTTGGACCTGGTTGACCTATTATATATATTACTGTCCCTACTCAGACTTAGAAGTTCACTATTCATACTCATTGGTACATACCCTCCTTAGGGAGAATAGAGGTGATCATTACACCATACTATGGCTTGCTAGTGTTGGCTTCATATTTTCATTGTCTTCATCCATCCGTGGCCTACCTTTTAGATTATTACCTTGATTTGCTACTTGACTAGTGACATGGAGGATCTTTCCCCACTGTAGCCTCTGTACTGGATGAGCTTCCCTGTTTATTGTGTCTCGGCTCTGAGTTGGTGACAAAACTTACCTATGGTGAGTTGGAGTTCCTTGAGAATTCCCCCTAGTCACTAAAGTTGTGTTGGCTAAACCTGAAACTTTTAGTGCTGCCATCAATACAAAATCTGGAAAAAATCAAATGCTATATCTTGTATATGAAAGAAATGCCAAATGAAAATGGCCATGAAAAATAAAATGTTATATCTTTTGGAAAAATAAATACCTAGGTAAACAAGCTGTCCATGACACACCTAGAAGTGCTCAGGTAAAGAAGTGCCTTAAAAACACACCTGCAGCAGAAAGCCTAAAAATAAATGTAAATCTATGCAATGTGTTTGTAAACACACATAGATCAAGGCTATGGAAAACTCAGGCCCAAAAAGCAATGGAACTTAAATGTTATATCTAAACAATTGCTGGCCTTGCTTGTATTATGGATTGTGCGCATCTGTGAAGGTGAATAAACCCTCTTTAAACAACTCATCCATTTGTGAGACACCGCCATTCCCTGTGTTATTGCTCATTCAGTATATACTATGGTGTGTATTCCCTTTCCCTTGCCAAAGTGTCACAAAGTCAAGTTAGTCAAGTCATCCCTTAGCCTAGCCATTTATTTCAGCCTTCACCCTTCACTAGCAAATTGATCACAACTATGAAGTGAGTATGATCCTGAAAGTCTAGTCTGAGTAATAATAATAACTAACGACACTATATATTTGGATTTAGATCGCCAGTCATGATTACTCTGTGTTATAGAAGCTATTTGAATAAATTGTAAAGCATGTATTGACCTTGACACCTTGCAGCAGCTATGGATGATAGTCTGAGTTGTATTTGGTCTTGGTTAGACCTAGTTTGACCATGGAGGACCATGGGACATGAGATGTTGGACCTTATGATGATATGGATAGATGATATATGGTCCATGTACACATACAGGATGATTCTATGCAGCAGCTACAGGGTTATGATGATGATTCTTGGGATACAGCAGTGTTTGGTCATTTACAGATCATTATTATTGGCCTTGTTCCGGTACATTGGATATTTATCTTGATCATGCAGAGATTCATATGGTGTATGAGTACACATCTTGGATGGATTTGGACCTTCTGAGTCCAATGGGACAGTTTGTTTTCAGTTCCGGGCACTTACAGTGATGATTTAGCCTCAGTAGGCTGTCCTAGTGCAGTTTTGGTCTGTTGGAGGCCCTGTCGGAGCAGAGATGACTTTTATCTGGTTGACCTAGGGCGCTGATGATGGAGGGGGTGGTCCAGCCACTTGTTTTTACCATATTACCCCCCCTCCCGGACACATTGGTACCCTCACCTTGACAGCGCCATCACTCCAGGAGGCAGTTTGGGCAGTTTCACGTTTCCCGAGGCATTTCAGGATTGGTAGAAATGGCTATTGAGGAAATCGATTTGGGCTACTGAGGCAAAGTTATGGCATGGGATGATCAGTGATGATAGATCGGGACCTTCCACACCTCCTCCTGCAGTTTCAGCTTCACCGGGGCCCGCATCCATCACTTATGGCACTTTCTGTGGATTTTTTGGGTCTTTTGAGGACCACGACTTCACCTTGGAGGACCACGACTTCACCTTGGAGGCACGATTTGGTACTTTCATGATTATTTATTGGTTATTGTGCCATGGGGATTGACCAAGGAGGGATAAAATTACCCCTTGGACCCACCATGAGCCTCTTATGATATTTTGTCATCATGATTTGGTGGGATTCCCCTCTCCTAGGGCGACTTTGTCCACTTATGTTATATTTTATGTGTGATCCATGTATTATGTTGTTGAGCTCATCTCAACCATTGATTAGACATTTGTATCTTTTAATCTTAGCCACTCATTCAAAAAGTGGTTAGGGTTTTGGTGCCTCTCCTTCCTATTTAAAGGAGAGAGCCTCTCATTGTAAAGGGTCTTTGGCTCTTGGATTATTGGTATAGAAAAATATTCTTGTGGAAATTCTTGTGGTCTCCTTTGCATCTGGTGTTCTTAGATGGTGATTGGAAAGTCTATTGCAACCTAGCATTTGGAAATTGTGGTAAGATCTATCTTTGTTTGGAAATCATTGTTTGTCTACAGGAGGGCGACTTCAACAAGGGCGATTTTGCAAGGCTTCTTCAAATCGACTTTCTTGGCATTCGCTTGTATCAGGGGGTTATCATTAGTATCATTGTGATCTATGCTATCTTTCTGTTACTTCTTTTGTGGCATTAGTCTTATCTCTTGATGCATCAAATCTGATATTGTTGACGTTTGTTGTGCAGGAGAGAGGGCGCATTGGCTTCTTGGACTAAATCGATTTGCATAGAGACTACCTCAAAGCTTCCAAATTGATCGGGATTGCATAGATCATCATCATCAAGGCATCTACAAGGTTATCCAGGTAAGATCCACAGGTTTGTTTCTCTTTCCTTTATCCAATCCATTGACCTAATTCATAAATTGTTAAAACCCTAAATACTTCAAAACCCCTATTTTACATTTTGTCAGATCTACCAAGATCTAGTGGGTTGTTGGGCATGATATTGAAAACCCACCTCTATAGCATCCACGGCATCCCGGATCTATAGTTTGGTGTGGATTGGCTCCCGTTTGATCCCTCTCCCAAGCCAACCTAGCTTCTCCCAAGGAAGGCGCACTTCACCATTTGAGCAGGTTGACCTAGATCTAAGCGATGGGTGTTTGAGATTTCACTTGATTTGACATCTACACATCAAATAACATACACCCAGGTTGTCCCTTTCTTGAAAATCACCTTGTGGGCCCCATTCCACATTTTAAGGGATTTAATCCCCATTTTGGACCACTTGGAACACTAAAACTCAGATCTACAAAGATCTAACCGGTGGATTGCCACAAAATTATAGATCCATATCCCTACTTGACTGATCTACCCGGATCTAAAGTTTGGATGCCATCCGACATGATTTGACCCACCTAAACCCCGATTGAAGCCTCCTTAGGGAAAGTCGCACCACCTTGGAGAAGTGAGTTCACTCACTTCGAGGAACTGGGTACTTGAGATTTTTGCAGATCCGGAATCAGAATAATTCAAAACCTAGGTCTAGACTGTCACTTTGTCAAATCTTGCCTTGGGGATTGCATTCCTTGTTTTTAGGGATTGTGGTCCACTTGGGTCAAACCTAGATCTAGACACATTTATCCATCAAGAACTGTATTGTCCACTTGTCCCAAGTACTAGGAGTCCTAAACCTCAAGTCAACCTTACTTTGACTCCACTTCCCAATTCCCAAGGCACTGGCCTCTCTCCAAGTTAACTCAACTTTCCTAGAATGTTGGATTGACTTGTGGTTTGACTTTTGCATGGTAAACTATACCTTCGAGGACATCATGAACTACGGTCAATCTTGTCTCATGTACTAGTTAGCCCCAATACAACCTTTAACTATCCTGCATTGGACACGGTACCCAAGGCAGTAAATCTTTTGACATTGACCTAGTACACTAGCCCTAGATCTCACTTTAAACATTGCAAGTCACTTTCACTTCAACTACGAACCAAAGCTATACCTATTGAACCCTTCACTTGGCTTGTGACTTCAACCTATAAGGTCTAGGATAAACCATACATCTAACTTCACTTAGAAATACCCTGATTTGGTGTCTTGGTTTTGATCTCTCCTGTCGGGAGTAGATCGGGTCTCCCCCTTTGTTGTCTGGGCTAGATAACATAAAGTGAAGGTTGCCTCGACTGGCGTGACAACCATATATTGGAGGTCGAGGTGATCGTGGTTGCACCTTTCAAGTTGCCCTTCCCTATTGCCATCCATGACTGGATCCTTCCATAGGGGTAACTACAGTTTAGGTGATAACATTTTGGCGCCGTTGCCGGGGAAGGCATAGGCTTACCCTGGTTCGATATATTATTTTAAAGCTTTGCTCCCCTTCTCTTTGCCCAACATTTTGGCGCCGTTGCCGGGGAGGCAATAGCTTGCCCTAGTCCTTCCCGCATATACAAACGACACATATCTTGGTAGAAGAGTTAAATCTACCTGGCGACTCCCAATCGTGACTCCGCTGAGGAGCGAACTCATTTACATCCCTATAAACAGATCTTATCGTTATCTAGAACCCATGGGGTGTATCATTTTGTTTTCACGTTCTTAAATTTAAAAATAAATATAAAAATATAAAAAAAAATAAAAAATAAAATTATTATCCATGGCTGCTTCTGAGCGACCTAGAACTTTCGGTCGTTTAAAAGCCTTTGACTTCTCTAAAATTTATGGGGCACCTCATCCTATGCCAAACAATTTTAATCAAAGATTACCTCGTTTCAATGGAAGCGATGGTGTTTCAATTATAAATCATTTGTATGATCTTTGGTATTATATGGATAGTTTGGGAACAACCGAGGAGGATGTTCTAATGAGGGCCTTGGGTTCATCTCTAGAGGGAAATGCTCGGATATGGTTTGATTATCTAGCACCGGGATCCATCACCGGGTATGACATGTTCCAACAGTTGCTAGTAAGTCAATGGAAAGAAACAATTGGTGAATCTATGGAAGGGCAATCAGACGATGAATGTATTGATGAAAATCAACTTGATGAAGATGATGAATATTACGATAATGAGTTAACTAACGATTGTTCTTATCAAAGTAATTCCTCTTCTCCTGAACCAATTGAGTCCCATGATGAGGTAATGTATGACACTGAGCAAATTTCAACCCCTCAGGATTATTGCCTTAATATTGACATAAGAGGGGAACTTATGAGAATTTTATCATCATTACCTGAAGAAGTTTCAGATGAAGAGGATGATTCCAATGATTTCCATCAAGAAGCATCCATGGTTGAGTCTTCCATTAGTGAATCTTTTGAAAATATTTTTGAGATCCCTTTTCATAATCCTTGTGTAATTGATGATTTTTCTTACCATGACACTGAAGAAGAAAGTAGGGACAACAACCAAGTTTCTTTAGAAGCCAATGATCATCCTGTTTTTAGAGATCAATTTTATGAAAATGTTCAAATGGTTGTTAATCAATTGGTCAATGCTATTCCTGATAAATTATCGTCATATGAATTTAGTGATGAATCAATTGAAGAGAAGTCTCATGATGATGGGTTGGTGAATCAAACTAATCAAGAGTTTTCCTTAATCAAATCCTCAAATCAATATCTTAATGTTTATGGGAAGCTCGGAAATAATCCTTCACTTAACTCATCCAATGGTAATAATTTTTCCAATTCAATTTTTATTCAGGATTGTCTTTTTAAATTGTTGGGGTGGGGTGCTCGCAATAAGTTCTGTCCTTTTTCTAAAAAAATTGGGTCAATCAATTTTCAATCCGCCCCCCCATCTAAATTTTCTAAGTCTACTTTGAATTTGTGGTCTAGTAAATCTTTGAATGTTGAAATTTTCAAACCAGAGTCTAGGTATTGTCGCATAAATGGAGATACAGAGTTTTATTTTCCCTTTCAGTTATCTTTAACAAATAACATTCTTAAATCTTCTTGGTGGCTGGAAGGGGTATATGAAGATCAATTTCATCGATTTTCCATCCTTAAACAACAAGTGGGGCTAATCTCAATCTTAATTTTATTCCACAATTTATCCCTACTTGGTTTATGCATCATTCCTGGAGCTCTCAGAATTGAATATCCTGGTCAGGTAGATGAGGAAAGCATTTTGAAACAAGGGGAGTTAAATTTGTTATCACATCTTTTTCCTCCATATATTTTGAATAATAACTTGCACAATTTTTATGACCCTATCAATTCTTGGATGGAGGATGTTTGCAGTAATCAGTCTTTCCCTTTGCATGATTTCATTTTGCACCATTCAACTCCTTTCTCAATTTTTGAACAAGTCAGGAAAGTTGTGCTATCTATTTCATTAATCCTTAATCTAGTCTTGACTCGTTCTTTAAGCAAAAATCAAAGAAGAATTATTAACTTATTTGATGAATGGTTGCACTGGATTTATGATTTTACCTAACATTTGTGATGACTGGTTAGATTAGGGTAGGTAGGAAACCAAATAAGCCTGCTTGGGCAGTAGTTAGTCTTTTCAGCCATCGAGTCTGGCACCTTCTTAGTCTTTAAGCTCCTTTGTAAGCTCCTAGTTTAACTGAGTACCTGTCACTTTTCTTTCCCTGCACAATAAAACTCAAATTTTGCAAATTATGTTAATTTACTTTCTGCATTTATATTTTATGCATTTATATTTCTGACATAGAGTAGATTTTATTTCAGTTGATTTTATTATTTTTCCCACACATGCGGCATGAGGTATTTTGTTTAGATGTTTGTGAATGCAGAAAATAGGTTGCAAGAATAAAAGCTAGAAATAAAATGGTAGAGTGCTGGATCATGGATTCGAGTAGCAGAGTTCGAGGACCAGAGATTCTGAGGTTCTCAAGCGCTCACTTCAGCCGAGCACTTGTCCCAGCCAGAGCCAGATGTTATCACATATATAGTAGCCGGGCTACCATACATTATTTTTCTCATTCCAGTACACTATTCAGCCAGTTCCCTTGCATTTGAGATGCCGAGATGAGCATTTATATTGGATCACTATCAGATTGTGGACAGCAGTTATATTCCCCATGCCATGACTGAGTTTCGGGACACTCAGAGAGATGCCCGATATAGCCATTATGCCATTGGTACAGAGCAGACAGTAGTGCCCAGAGTTACAGCAGCAGTCTCAGAGGACAGGTGATGGTACAGGTTGATGAGCTTTCAGGTATATGACTCAGCAGGTATACTATTGTGTTATGGTTAGATTGCTTTTATACTTATTCTTATAGCATGTCTTAGCACTTAGTGTCATGATCTGGCGATCATATAGATATTTGGACCTGGTTGACCTATTATATATATTACTGTCCCTACTCAGACTTAGAAGTTCACTATTCATACTCATTGGTACATACCCTCCTTAGGGAGAATAGAGGTGATCATTACACCATACTATGGCTTGCTAGTGTTGGCTTCATCTTTTCATTGTCTTCATCCATCCGTGGCCTACCTTTTAGATTATTACCTTGATTTGCTACTTGACTAGTGACATGGAGGATCTTTCCCCACTGTAGCCTCTGTACTGGATGAGCTTCCCTGTTTATTGTGTCTCGGCTCTGAGTTGGTGACAAAACTTACCTATGGTGAGTTGGAGTTCCTTGAGAATTCCCCCTAGTCACTAAAGTTGTGTTGGCTAAACCTGAAACTTTTAGTGCTGCCATCAATACAAAATCTGGAAAAAATCAAATGCTATATCTTGTATATGAAAGAAATGCCAAATGAAAATGGCCATGAAAAATAAAATGTTATATCTTTTGGAAAAATAAATACCTAGGTAAACAAGCTGTCCATGACACACCTAGAAGTGCTCAGGTAAAGAAGTGCCTTAAAAACACACCTGCAGCAGAAAGCCTAAAAATAAATGTAAATCTATGCAATGTGTTTGTAAACACACATAGATCAAGGCTATGGAAAACTCAGGCCCAAAAAGCAATGGAACTTAAATGTTATATCTAAACAATTGCTGGCCTTGCTTGTATTATGGATTGTGCGCATCTGTGAAGGTGAATAAACCCTCTTTAAACAACTCATCCATTTGTGAGACACCGCCATTCCCTGTGTTATTGCTCATTCAGTATATACTATGGTGTGTATTCCCTTTCCCTTGCCAAAGTGTCACAAAGTCAAGTTAGTCAAGTCATCCCTTAGCCTAGCCATTTATTTCAGCCTTCACCCTTCACTAGCAAATTGATCACAACTATGAAGTGAGTATGATCCTGAAAGTCTAGTCTGAGTAATAATAATAACTAACGACACTATATATTTGGATTTAGATCGCCAGTCATGATTACTCTGTGTTATAGAAGCTATTTGAATAAATTGTAAAGCATGTATTGACCTTGACACCTTGCAGCAGCTATGGATGATAGTCTGAGTTGTATTTGGTCTTGGTTAGACCTAGTTTGACCATGGAGGACCATGGGACATGAGATGTTGGACCTTATGATGATATGGATAGATGATATATGGTCCATGTACACATACAGGATGATTCTATGCAGCAGCTACAGGGTTATGATGATGATTCTTGGGATACAGCAGTGTTTGGTCATTTACAGATCATTATTATTGGCCTTGTTCCGGTACATTGGATATTTATCTTGATCATGCAGAGATTCATATGGTGTATGAGTACACATCTTGGATGGATTTGGACCTTCTGAGTCCAATGGGACAGTTTGTTTTCAGTTCCGGGCACTTACAGTGATGATTTAGCCTCAGTAGGCTGTCCTAGTGCAGTTTTGGTCTGTTGGAGGCCCTGTCGGAGCAGAGATGACTTTTATCTGGTTGACCTAGGGCGCTGATGATGGAGGGGGTGGTCCAGCCACTTGTTTTTACCATATTACCCCCCTCCCGGACACATTGGTACCCTCACCTTGACAGCGCCATCACTCCAGGAGGCAGTTTGGGCAGTTTCACGTTTCCCGAGGCATTTCAGGATTGGTAGAAATGGCTATTGAGGAAATCGATTTGGGCTACTGAGGCAAAGTTATGGCATGGGATGATCAGTGATGATAGATCGGGACCTTCCACACCTCCTCCTGCAGTTTCAGCTTCACCGGGGCCCGCATCCATCACTTATGGCACTTTCTGTGGATTTTTTGGGTCTTTTGAGGACCACGACTTCACCTTGGAGGACCACGACTTCACCTTGGAGGCACGATTTGGTACTTTCATGATTATTTATTGGTTATTGTGCCATGGGGATTGACCAAGGAGGGATAAAATTACCCCTTGGACCCACCATGAGCCTCTTATGATATTTTGTCATCATGATTTGGTGGGATTCCCCTCTCCTAGGGCGACTTTGTCCACTTATGTTATATTTTATGTGTGATCCATGTATTATGTTGTTGAGCTCATCTCAACCATTGATTAGACATTTGTATCTTTTAATCTTAGCCACTCATTCAAAAAGTGGTTAGGGTTTTGGTGCCTCTCCTTCCTATTTAAAGGAGAGAGCCTCTCATTGTAAAGGGTCTTTGGCTCTTGGATTATTGGTATAGAAAAATATTCTTGTGGAAATTCTTGTGGTCTCCTTTGCATCTGGTGTTCTTAGATGGTGATTGGAAAGTCTATTGCAACCTAGCATTTGGAAATTGTGGTAAGATCTATCTTTGTTTGGAAATCATTGTTTGTCTACAGGAGGGCGACTTCAACAAGGGCGATTTTGCAAGGCTTCTTCAAATCGACTTTCTTGGCATTCGCTTGTATCAGGGGGTTATCATTAGTATCATTGTGATCTATGCTATCTTTCTGTTACTTCTTTTGTGGCATTAGTCTTATCTCTTGATGCATCAAATCTGATATTGTTGACGTTTGTTGTGCAGGAGAGAGGGCGCATTGGCTTCTTGGACTAAATCGATTTGCATAGAGACTACCTCAAAGCTTCCAAATTGATCGGGATTGCATAGATCATCATCATCAAGGCATCTACAAGGTTATCCAGGTAAGATCCACAGGTTTGTTTCTCTTTCCTTTATCCAATCCATTGACCTAATTCATAAATTGTTAAAACCCTAAATACTTCAAAACCCCTATTTTACATTTTGTCAGATCTACCAAGATCTAGTGGGTTGTTGGGCATGATATTGAAAACCCACCTCTATAGCATCCACGGCATCCTGGATCTATAGTTTGGTGTGGATTGGCTCCCGTTTGATCCCTCTCCCAAGCCAACCTAGCTTCTCCCAAGGAAGGCGCACTTCACCATTTGAGCAGGTTGACCTAGATCTAAGCGATGGGTGTTTGAGATTTCACTTGATTTGACATCTACACATCAAATAACATACACCCAGGTTGTCCCTTTCTTGAAAATCACCTTGTGGGCCCCATTCCACATTTTAAGGGATTTAATCCCCATTTTGGACCACTTGGAACACTAAAACTCAGATCTACAAAGATCTAACCGGTGGATTGCCACAAAATTATAGATCCATATCCCTACTTGACTGATCTACCCGGATCTAAAGTTTGGATGCCATCCGACATGATTTGACCCACCTAAACCCCGATTGAAGCCTCCTTAGGGAAAGTCGCACCACCTTGGAGAAGTGAGTTCACTCACTTCGAGGAACTGGGTACTTGAGATTTTTGCAGATCCGGAATCAGAATAATTCAAAACCTAGGTCTAGACTGTCACTTTGTCAAATCTTGCCTTGGGGATTGCATTCCTTGTTTTTAGGGATTGTGGTCCACTTGGGTCAAACCTAGATCTAGACACATTTATCCATCAAGAACTGTATTGTCCACTTGTCCCAAGTACTAGGAGTCCTAAACCTCAAGTCAACCTTACTTTGACTCCACTTCCCAATTCCCAAGGCACTGGCCTCTCTCCAAGTTAACTCAACTTTCCTAGAATGTTGGATTGACTTGTGGTTTGACTTTTGCATGGTAAACTATACCTTCGAGGACATCATGAACTACGGTCAATCTTGTCTCATGTACTAGTTAGCCCCAATACAACCTTTAACTATCCTGCATTGGACACGGTACCCAAGGCAGTAAATCTTTTGACATTGACCTAGTACACTAGCCCTAGATCTCACTTTAAACATTGCAAGTCACTTTCACTTCAACTACGAACCAAAGCTATACCTATTGAACCCTTCACTTGGCTTGTGACTTCAACCTATAAGGTCTAGGATAAACCATACATCTAACTTCACTTAGAAATACCCTGATTTGGTGTCTTGGTTTTGATCTCTCCTGTCGGGAGTAGATCGGGTCTCCCCCTTTGTTGTCTGGGCTAGATAACATAAAGTGAAGGTTGCCTCGACTGGCGTGACAACCATATATTGGAGGTCGAGGTGATCGTGGTTGCACCTTTCAAGTTGCCCTTCCCTATTGCCATCCATGACTGGATCCTTCCATAGGGGTAACTACAGTTTAGGTGATAACAGTACCATAGTAACATAGCGGATGGATGGAGATAATGAAAATGATGCCTAGACTAGCAAGCCATATAATGGTGGGAATGATCACCTCCATTCTCCTAATGAGGGTAAAAGTAAAACCAATGAGTATACACAAGAACTTCATAATTCTGAGCAAGCAAGCCTATATAAATATAAGTTAACAACCATATCCATAATATATAAATAGACCGCCAAGTCATGACCACTAAATGCTAAATCAAGCTACAAGGATGACCACCAAAGCAATAATAAACCAATACACAATCATATACCTTCCTGATCATATGCCTGTACCAATTATCTGAATCATCAACTGCCAACTGAAAATTGCTGTTGCACATTTGGGCACTGCATACTGCTCTTTATGGTAAAATGGCGACATCAGTCAACAAATATGAGTTTCCTGAGATTCAGTCATGGCATAAGGATATACTGGCTGCTCATAAAATAGGAGTGATCTTGAAATAGATGCTCATCTCAAGCATCTCAATGTAAAGGACTAGCTGAAAAAGGACTGGAATCTGATCTGAAGAATATGGTAGCCCAGCTACTATATATGTGATAACAGGTGGTAGCTACACTTTGAATGATAACAAGCCCATGAGCGGCTTGGGACCCATAGGAAATCTAAAAACCCTAGTTTATGGAAAATGAAAACAAATTAACCTCTAAATTGTTTTTAAACGTACCTACAAATTAACCTCTCATTCTTATTTTAGTGTGAGATAATGTGTTATTAAAAAAACTATATATATAAATATATATACCCGCGTTTCCCCTGACGTAACCATTTTGGGGGGGTCACATTTCCAAGTGTTCCCGTTTTCAAAACTTGTACATGTTTCCATGTTTCATTCAACTTAGCTCTTAAAACATAAAATCTAAATCATTTTCTTGCTGTTCTATAATCTGGAATTTATTGCTACAATATCTCATATAGAAACCAGATTTATACCAAGTCCTATATGCCCTTTCCATTCCTTATAATTTGGACTTAGTTTACTTAGGGAAGACCCCCTTGTGCTGGAGGAGAGGTAGCCTAAAGTGAGGGAAAGAGCTATTGCGGTGACAGTGGGCAGCCTCCCTGAGTTCCCCTGGAGTTGGACTTCGTGGTTGGGACTTTTACACTTTGAGCAGCTTCGGGAGGTAACAATGCCCATTAGCTACACATAGACACTGATCATTATCTTCATGAGAGAATCTCACTTCCATATTGTGTATGTGGAGACTTGAGTTAGAAGGCCATTTCATGTTTAGATGTGTATCTATTATGAAATCTGTGGTTGTTATGATTTTCTTGATGCTCTTATGATTGCTTAAGGATTTTCACAGTACGAGGACTAGAGATTTATTGCCCTACTCATTTTGTGAGATGCTCCCTTTCAATCATCCTTAAAACATAAAATCTGAATCATTTTCTTGCTATTTTATAAATCTGGAATTTACTGCTACAATATCTCATATAGAAATCAGATTTATACCAAGTCCTACATGCCCTTCCCATTCCTTATAATTTGGTGGACTTAGTTTACTTAGGGAAGACCCCATAGTGCTGGAGGAGAGCTAGCCTAAAGTGAGGGCAAGAGCTGCTGTGGTGACAGTGGGCAGCCTTCCTGAGTTCCCCTGGAGTTGGACTTTGTGGTTGGGACTTTTACACTTTGAGTGCAGGTTCGGGAGGCAAAAATGCCCATTAGCTACACATAGACACTGATCATTATCTTCAAAGAGAGCATGGCACTTCCATATTGTGTATGCGGAGACCTGAGTTAGAAGGCCATTTCATGTTTAGATGTTTATCTATTATGAAATCTGTGATTGTTATGATTTTCTGATGCTCTCATGACTGCTTAAGGATTTTCATACAGTACGAGGACTAGAGATTTATTGCCCTACTCATTTGTGAGATGCATCACCTCTAGTGGAACACTCTCACAGACAAATATCCCCATATTGGTGACTCTAGGATCATTCCTTCTTACTTTGAGTCTCTAGATGGTACCAATCACAAGAAGCATCATGGGCAAAAATACAATCCTAGGTCAGTCAGACAACGTGGACTTCAGGGTGCACAATCAATGGACCACATGAATCTCATTACAATGATTACACACTTCTTGGCCTTTGATGTTAGAAGAGATGACAATTGACATCTTCGTTGGTTTTGGGTTTCTTCCTTGTTGATCTTTGAACTCTTATCCATTTTTTTCCCTTGGGATTTCTAGAGTACAATGTTATCTGTTTTGGGATTCTCCTCGTAATCTTTTATTGCGTTTTCAGTTCATATAGAGATGCCTTAACACTCCCAATGCATACTAATTGTTGTACTTTTTATAGTCTCATTGGCCGTTTGTGGCCACCAGTGGACTTTAATATTTAAATAAAATAATTGTGTTCTCCTATCCTTTTAAATTGCGATTCTTTTAAGTTCTTATCAATGTTGCTAATTGTGCTCTTCTATTTGGGGTGGGTTTTCCTAATTTTTCTGAGGTGTTGAATATGCTGGCTCAATTTATGTGCTATCCAGATCTCAATTCAGGATGCTTTGAGAGCATTACAACTTAAGTCTTTCGACTATCGCGTTCTCAACCTTCTAATGTATGGACTGACAAAGCAGCAGGTAATTTGCATTGTTTAAGAATAGAATGGAGTGCAATGGTCCTTTGGCTCTTGGCATTGATATTAATTCTTTAAATGCATTAAGGAACTTGCAGTAAAGTTTTCATCAGTTTATGCAGGGCTTGGATTAATATAGAGAAAGATGATTTGCTCTATTCCAAAACTATTCATATGGCATATAATGCCAAATTATATGTGCTCAAGGATTTATACTTGCAAGATATTTAACCAGGGTCCAATCATGATATAAATCTTTAG